>JAKSZT010054023.1:533093-551993 GCA_026826555.1 Tolypeutes matacus | reverse complement strand
AATTACATTCAACATTTCTCCAGGATTTAAATTATCAATTTAAGAGCCGTGAGAGAGGCTGTTTTTCTTAACTCAGATGTATTCATTGAAAGTAAATTTCACCTGTTCAAAATTCAAAATCTGAAATTTTGGGTGTATCTGTGGAAAGGTGAAATTAGGATGTATATAATCTCATTTTTATATGCCTCTTTCCTGTAACAATAATTATATTCATCTGATGATAAACCATTTTCATATGCTTTACTTTTATCTTTCTCTACTTTCAAATTTGAAAATATATTCATATGCATCATTATAATTTAGATTAACCAAATACACTGCAAAGGGATAGGACTTCTAATAACCATCCACCCTTATTTATTGTCAGGGATATTGGTGAGCTTTACAACTAATTTCTTTTAAGTCTATATTATCTCACACTAATAAATTGCATCAATATTTATAATCTATTTTCATGAAGAGTTTTTTTATTTCAGCATAGTATATTTCTTAATCTTATACCATATATACATTAGATATAGTTGATATTATATATACATTCAATAAGTGTTCATTTGTGCATGAAGTGCCGTGATTACATTTGCTCCTCTTCTGCTTGTCACATAAAAGTAAATTTCCTGCATTTTATATCCCCCAGCCCTTCTCTACCTTGCAAATCTCCCCATGATAAAGTCATTACCTCATGCCCCCAAGGACATTAAGATCTCCCAAAAGACTCTCCCAAAAGATTCTGGAATAGAATGTCCCAGGCTTGGCAGAGGGAGTTATATAATATAATATATATCCTTCTACATGGCTTTCAACCTGGATAAAGGGCAACCAACCTTCAGAACATACAGCAGAGGAAGAAGTTCTTGTGAAAAACTAATATGGCTATCTCATTTTTTTCACAAACACCCCAAAACATTCAGGCACTAAAAACAGAGTGCTATTAATATAATATTCACACATCTCCTTCTAATAACAGCCAGACTCTTAGAAGGTTACGTTGACAACTTTGGTTGCATTGTATTTGTGTAGATTTGGCCTCTGAATGCTTTAGTGGCATGGTACCAATATGAGTTTTCTTTAAAGGTGATTATTTTGTAATAATATCAAATGCCTAAAAAATTCAAAGTAGTAAAATCCCTTCACTAAGACTTCCCAATTGTTATAATTTTACCATTTCTACCCACTAAGCAAACAATTCACAAAAATTACTCCAGTGTATTTCTCTCCAAAAGAAGACCACTTTCCTAGAAAACTCTAAATCAGGAAATCAACTTTGCTTCAATGCTGTAATACCATCCATAGTCCCCTTCAATTTAAAAAAATTTCTTAATAAATTCTTTTTATGCTAGTAACTTATACATGATGTAATTTTCCCCCATTTTTAAGTGTATTCTTCAACGGTATTAAGTACATTCATAATGTTGCTACCTTTGCTAGCATCTGTAAGGAAGACTATTCATGACTCCAAATAAACTCATTTAAACCCAAACTCCCTATTTCCTCCTCCCACAATCCCCAGTAAACTCTAATCTAATTTCTGTCTCTATGAGTTCACTTATATTAGCTATTTTGTAAAAGTGGAATCAAAAAATATTTATGCTTCTGTTCTTATTTCAGTGAACATAATTATTTCCAGGTCCTTTCATGTTGTAGAATGTATCAGAATTTCATTCGTTTTTATGGCTGAATAATATTTCATTGTAGGTATATACCACATATTATTTATCCATTCATGTCTTACTGGTCACTTGGGTTGTTTCTACCTTTCTGCTATTGTAAATAATGCTGCTATGCATATTGGTGTACAAGAATCTGTTTGAGTCCCCGATTTAAAATTTTTCAATTATATACCTAGAGATGGAATTATCTGTTCTGTGCTTTTTGAGAAACTGCCAAATGGTATTCCAACTCTGCTGCATCATTTTACATTTCCCATCAACAATTTGCAATCATTTCACTTTCTCCACTTTTTCAGTGACATTTACTATTTTCAATTAAAAAAAAAAACAATAGCTGTCATAATGGGTATGAAGTGGTATCTCATTTTAGTTTTAATTTACTTTTCTCTAACAACTGGTGGTGTTATCAGTTTTAATGTTCTTATTGGAGATATACTTCTTTGGAGAAATGTAGATTCACATCTTTTGATCATTTAAAAATTGTTTTTTGTTTTTGGTTAGTTGTAGTCATCCTTCATCTATTCTGGATATTAAGCCCATTCATATAGGTTTTGCAGCTTTTTTTCCCATCCTGTAGATTGTCTTTTCACTTTATTGATAATGTTTTTTAATGCATAAATATGTATTTTTTTTTTAAGATTTTATTTATTCATTCATTCATCCCCCCCTTGCTGCCTGCACTCGCTGGGTCAGCCAACCACGCCGCGCGGGCGGGCCCGCCCCCACCAGGAGGCCCCGGGAACCGAACCCGGGGCCCCCCACATGGCAAACGGGAGCCCCACTGATTGAGCCACAGCCGCTTCCCCATAAATATGTATTTTTGATGAATTCCTTTTATGTAGACAAATTCACCTTGTGAATTTTACTTTAAATTATCTCTACTAAACTAAACTTAAATACTACAGGGTAGGTGATTGATTGATTGATTGATTTTTTTTTTTTTTTTGCCTGTATAATTCCTTCACTGGCACAGCCCTGGTTTAAAGTGATCATGATTTCCCTCAAGAATGTTGTACAATAGCCAGACTAGAAAGACAAAGGGAAACATAAAAATATAAGTAACAAAAAAATAATACTTGATTTTGCAAAATGCCTCCTTAAAAATGTGCATTACAAGTTTTTTTCAGGACAGTATATATTTAAAGAGTAAGAGTGGACTTGATGGTATTCTCTTGCTCACATATGGTGATTCTTGCAATGCAAGAAATTATAACAATGAGGTGGAACCAGTGGCCACTTGACAATTTTTGGGTAGGGAGGGGATGAGCAGTTGAAATACAGGGGCTTCTTTGGGAGTTGGAGGTTGTCCTGAGTACTGTTGTGGCAATGGATGTAGGCCATTTTAAATCAGCATACACCACTCAGAACTGAGTGGGAGAGAGTGTGGTCTACAGTGTGAACTGTGGTCTATGGTTGGTGGCAAGGCTCCAGGATGTGTAAGTTCATTGAGGTTGGTGGGCCACACTGTGGGAGATGTTTGTGTGGGATGTGGTGGGAGGTGTGGGAGGTGGGCAACATGGGAATCCCAGTGGGTTCCGTGTAATATTTTAGGTAATCTAAGCACCTCTTGAAATATATGTATATATATATATATATAACATTTTTGTAAGCAAATACACATATATGCATATATATTTATATATCATTTTACAAATGTTTGTATGTATTGTGAGAACTTTGATTTTTACCCATAATAAAAAAAAAATAAAAATAAAAAAAAATAAAAATAAAAAAGAAGTAATGGTGTGTTTTTTGGAAATAGTCTATATTGTTTACTATATTCAGTCTCTTGGGGTACAATTGTTCATAGTATTCTCTTATAACTCATCTTATTTCTGAAAGATTGGTAGTAATTTCATCACTTTCTTTACTAATTTCAGTTTAATCTATGTATCGGTTTTTCAATTTTGTTGATCATTTCAAAGAAACAACTTTTGGTTGCATTGATTCTATTGTTTTTAAATTCTTGAATTCATCTCTGCTCTAATTTTTATTTCCTTCCTTCTACCAGCTTTAGGATTAGTTTATTCTTATTTTGTATTTCCTTAAGAAATAAAATTATGTTTTTGATTTGGGAGAGTTAGTTATTCCTTTTCAATATAGGTGTTTAAGACTAGATTTCTCTATTAGAAATGTTTACAGTGCATCTGATGAGTTTTGATGTGTTGTGTATTCATTTCTGTTTATCTCAAAGTGTTTTTTAATTTTCATTCTGATTTCATCTCTGACACATTGGTTGTTCAAGACTGTGTTGTTCAATTTTCATATATTTGGGAACTTTCCATTTTTCCTTCTATTATTGATTTCTATTTTATTCCACTTTTGTCAAAGAATATACTTATGATTTCCATGTTTCTTTATATATTTGGGGGAAACATGTTTTTTTCCTGGGAATTTTCCATATGCAATTGAGAAGAATGTATATTCTTTTGGAACTAGTTGGCTTATAGTATTGTTCAAGTCTCCAATTTTCTTATTTATCATCTGTCTAGTTCTTCTATGCATTTGTGAAAGTGAGAAATTGAACATTCCAAATATTGTGGTAGAGCTATTTATTTCTTCCTTCAAAACTTTCATTTTTATTGTCCATTTAACTTTGGTGCTCTGTGGTTCCTTGCATATATATTTATAATTAGTATATATTCTTGATATATTGACCATTTTATAGATATGTTATATACTTGTTTGATTTAATTTTGTCTAATATACTAGCCAGCCTGGATTGCTTTTGGTTACCATTTGCTTGCAGCATTGCAGTATTGTTGTCCATTCATTTTCAACCTCTTTGGGCCTTATAAATGGGATGAATGTGGAGAGAGAGAAAGAGAAAGCCATACAAGCAAGAAACTAAAAGCAACACAAGCTGGAAGAGAAGGGAAAGATGAGTAGATGCCACAGTGTGACTTGCCATGTGACAGAGGAGTCCAGGATTGCTGGCAGCAGGTCTTCAGGAAGAAAGGACCACCTGATGATGCCTTGATTTATAAAGTTTCACAACCTCAAAACTGTAAGCTTGTAAATTGATAAATTCCCATTCTTAAAAATTGACCCATTGCACTGTATCTGCATTTTGGCACCCTAGTATACTAAAACACTTGGGTTGCTTTCATCTTTTGCCTGTTATGAATATTGATGCTATGTACACTGCTGTAAAACTCTCTGTTCAAGTTCCTGTTGTTCCATTCTTTTTAGAATATACCTAGAAGTAGAACAACAGGTTGTATGGTAGTTCTTCTTTGTAGAAATGTCTACTTAAATCAGTCATGAATCCATATAGTCCTAAGCTTTGCTTTCTTGGGAGGTTTTTGATTACTGATCCAATCTTTACTTCTTTATTTTTTGGAATTTTCTATTTCTTCTTGATTCAGTTGAGGCAATTAGTATGTTGTTGGGAATTTGTCCTTTTTTAAAATATATTTAAGTGTTAGCATAGTTTTTCTTAATATCCTCATCATCCTTTCTATTTCTCTAAAGTCAGCAATAATATCTATACATTTATTTATGATTTTTGTTATTTGCATCCTCTCTTTTTTCTTGTTAGTCTATCTAATATATGTCAATTTTATCGGTACTTTCAAAGAACTAAGTTTTGCTTTCATTGATTCTCTGTATTATTTTTCTATTCTTGATTTCAGTTACCTCCCCTCTAATCTTTATTGTTTCCTTCCTTTTGCTCCCTTTGTGTTTACTTTGCTCACAAGTTTCTCTTTCTTCTTGGTGTGAAGTTAAGTTACTGTTTGGATATCTTTAGTCTTTGAAAATCTAAGCATTTAGAGCTGTATATTTTCCTCTGTGCAATGTCTTTTTTGCATTCCATAAGTTTTTGTTTTAATGTTTTCATTTTCATTCACCTCAAGATATTTCCTCTATTCCTTGTGAATTCTTGTGTAAATTTCTGCATACAAGTTGTTTACATCTTTAGTTAAATTTATTCCTAGGTATTTGATCCTTTTAGTTTCTGTTGTAAATGTGATTTCCAAATATATTTGTCCATTGTGTAGGTTGGCATTTTACATTCATGATAAACTCCTTTGAGGCACAAAACCTTTTAATTTTTATAATGACCCATGTATCCATTATGTTTTATTTGTTTCCCATGCATTGGGTGTAAAGTCTAAGGAACCATTGCTTAACACAAGGTCCTGAAGATGCTTCTTATTTTATCTTCCCCAAAGATTGACTGCCAGTGATCCTGAATTCCTGTCACATGACAGGGCACAATGGCAGTTTCTGCTGGTTTCTGCCTCTCCATTAGGCTCCATTGATTTCCGCTTTTGGCTGCTACATCTGTGGCTTTCTTTCTGAGATTTTATGTGTTCTTCTGTCTGTGCTTCTGTGCTTTGCTGATTTCCAGCCTCTGGCCTTCAGGACCTTTCTCTCAGCCACTGAGGGTTTCTCTTTACATCTGTGGCCTTTTTTCTCTGTATATCCATCCCATTTATAAAGGAATCCAGTTTGAGGATTAAGACCTGCCCTGGGTCAGCCTTACTGAAGAAAACTAATCAAATAGTCCCACCTACAATAAGTTCACACCAGCAGGAATGGACCAGGTTTAAGAACATGATTTTCTGGGGTACATGCAGTCTCAAGCTACCCCAGGTTAATATGTTTTTAATTATTATATTTTCTTATTCAGTTATACTTAACTCGACTTGCATTCAGATCTACAATCTTCTGCCAGGTCAGCTGGGGGCTAGCTGGTCTAAAATCAACTAAACTGCAATAGCTGCACCCTTTCTCTGTTTGGGTCTGTATCATCAAGCAAACCAGTCAGTATTCATACACATGGACTTTTCAGTCCTTAAAAAGCAAGATGAAGGCAACTCCAATGTCCAAGTACTTACATTTCTCTGCTTTTATCTGGTTTACTACTGTCCCAATGTCTAAAGCAAGCATAATATTGGTTCCATTTGAAGGATGAAGTCTCCTGCTCTTCATAAAAGTACTGGAAAAGTCACATTAGAAGGCATAGGTTGAGAAGTGGGTGTGGCTCAAGCATTTGGGTGTCTGCCTACCACATGGTAGGCCCTTGCTTCTGTTCCAGGTGCTTCTTAAAGTAGATGAGAAAGACAGGGAGCAGATGTGATGGGCTGGCACAGTGATCTGATGCAACAAGTTTATACAGTGAGATAATGCAATGAAGAGACACAATCAGAGACAAAAATGGGAGCAGAAGTGACTCAAGCCATTGGGCACCTCCTTTCCACATGGGAGGTCCTGGGTTTGGTTCCTGGTGCCTCCTTAAAAAGGAAGATAAGCACACAATGAATAGATACAGACTTACACTTTATGTCCTGGTAACTGTAAACTTCTACCCCAAGTAAATACCCTTTATAGAAGCCAATGGACTTCTGGTACTTTGCATCAGCATCCCTTTTGCTGACTAATAGAGTCAGTAAAAATATTTTGACAATGCTCTTTTGTAATTTTTAATGATTTCACAATAATGCAAAGTGTTGATGGTGGGGTGATATATGAGAACACTGTATGATGACATGCATGATTGTTAAGTTCACATCTTTACTATAGTCTTTTTGTTTATACATATTCATGTATGAATCATAAATTTTAATAAGTTTTTTAATAAAAAAAGAAAATGCTGTATTTTATCAAAAGCCTCTTCAGCATAAATTGAGATGATAATATGATTTTTATTCAATTTATTAAGGTGGTGTACTACACTGATTGATTATCTTATATGGAACCACCCATGCATTCCTGGGATAAAAGCCACTTGTCATGATGTATAATTCTTTTAATGTGCTGTCTGATTCGATTAGCACATATTTTTTGGAGGATTTTTGCATCTATATTAATTTGGGAAATGAGTCTGTAATTTTCTTTTCTTCATGGTAACTTTATCTGGGTTTGGGATTATGGTGATGTTGGCTTCAAAGACTGAGTTTGGTAAGTCTGCCTCCTGTTCAAATTTTTGGACTGTTTTCAGCAAGATTGGTATTAAATCTTCTTTGAATTACTGGTAAAATTCACCTGTGAAGCCATCTAGCCCTGGATTTTTCTTTGTTGAGAGGTTTATGATGACTGTTTCAAACTCCTTAATTGTGATTGGTCTGTTGAAGTTTTCTGTCTCTTCTAAGGTCAGTGTAGGTTTTTTCTGTGTTTCTAGAAATTTTGTCCACTTTGTCTATGTTATCTAGTTTGTAGGCATAACCTTTTTCACTGTATCCTCTTAGGATCTATTTCATTTATGTGGCATAAGTAGTAACATACTACCCCTCAATTCTGATTTTATTTATTTGCATCTTCTCTCTTATTTTCTTTGACAGTCTAGCTAAGCTTTTTCAATTTTGTTGCTCTCCTCAAAGAGCTAACCTTTGGTTTTGTTGAATATCTATATTTTTGGTGTTGTTCTTGTTCTTTTGTTATTTTCTTATGCTTATTTTGGGATTAGTTTGCTATTCTTTTTCTACTTCCTACAGGTGCTTAATTATGAGTTTGATTTTTAATATATTTCTTCCTTTTTAAAGTAGGTGTTTAGCACTATAAATTTTCTACGCAGCATTGCCTTTGCTGCATCCTAAAGTTTTTATATGATATATTCTTGTTTTCATTCATTTTTATTTACTTACTGATTTCTCTTTGTTTCTTCTTTGACCCACTGGTTGTTTAAGAGTGTGTTCTTTAACCCCCATACATTTATACATTTTCCAGTCTTTTGCCTCTTATTGATTTCCAGTTCATTCCAGTATTATCAGAGAAAGTGCTTTGTATAATTTCACACTTTAAAAATTTGTTGAGACATGTTTTGTGACCCAACATATACTCAACCCTTGAAAATGATCCATGATCACTGGAGAAGAAAATGTATCCTGTAGTTTGGGGTTGCACTGTTATGCACATGTCTGTCAGGTCTAGTTCAGTTATCAAATTGTTCTAGTTCTCAGATTCCTTATTGATCTTCTGCCTAGATGTTCTATTTATTGATGTCAGAAGTATATTGAATTTTCCAACTGTAATTGTATAGACATCTATTTCTCCCTTCAGTTTTGCCAGCATTTGCCTCATGTATTTTGGGTCATCTGGCAAGGTATATAGATATTTATGATTGGTATTTCTTCTTGGTGGATTGTTCCTTTTAATAATATGTAATGTCATTATTTGTCTCTTATAACAACCTTGCTTTTGAAGTCTATGTTTTTTGATATTAATATAGCTACTTATATTGATCAGCCAAATGGGTGCTGATGCAAAGTACCAGAAATCTGTTGTATGTTATACAGGGTATTTATCTGGGGTTGAAGCTTACATTTACAAGGCCCTAAAGTGTCCAACTCAAGGTTACTTTTCTCACCCAAAGTCTGTTGCCAAACTCTGCAAGGGTTCAGCCTTCTTTCTTTCTTTTAAGTCTCTGTGGCCCCAGTTTCTTCTGAGCTCAACCATAGACTGGTATAGGGCTCATTGTTTCTGGGACCAACTGCTCTGATCTCTTCAGCAAGTCAGCTTTAAACTATGAGGCAAATTGCTCAGCCCTCTCCCAGGGCTATAGGATCAACACTGACAAAATTCTCTCTTTCTTCATCTTTGATATCTTCTCTGTATCTTCTTGAGTAAGTGTCCATTTATATAGACCACCAAGGGGTTGGGGACTCAACCCTGAGTCATGACCTACTGATGTGGTCAATCCAAACCCTAATCTTGACTTAATCATGTAAACTTAAAAACCTTTGAATTTTTTTTTTTTTTTTGCTCAAATATGGTTTCTTTTTTTTTTTTTAATTTTTTTTTTTATTATGGGTAAAAATCAAAATTGACAGTTTTGGGTAATGAGGGGATGAGTAGTTGAAATACAGGGGCTTCTTTGGGAGTTGGAGGTTGTCCTGAGTACTCTTGTGGCAATGGATGTAGGCCATTTTAAATCAGCACACACCACTCAGAACTGAGTGGGAGAGAGTGTGGTCTACAGTGTGAACTGTGGTCTATGGTTGGTGGCAAGGCTCCAGGATGTGTAAGTTCATTGAGGTTGGTGGGCCACACTGTGGGAGATGTTTGTGTGGGATGTGGTGGGAGATGTGGGAGGTGGGCAACATGGGAATCCCAGTGGGTTCCGTGTAATATTTTAGGTAAAACCTTTGAATTTAATTCAATAAAATATACTACACCCAGAGCAACAGACCCATTTGCAAACATAATCAGTATCTTTTTTTGAACTTAATAAATAATATCAAACTTCTCTGCTGCCCCAGCTTTTTTGGTCACTGTATTGTTAAATATCTTTTTCCAGCTTTTCACTTTCAGCCTATTTATATCCTTGAGTCTAAAATGAGTCTCTTGTAAGCAGCACATCGACAGGTCATATTTTTAATGCATTCTACAAGTCTATATCTTTGGGAAGTTTAATCCATTAACATTCAATGTTATTGCTATAAAGACATTATTTACATCACCCATTTTGTCCTTTGTATTTTATATGCCATGTCTTATTTTCCCCACTCATTTTACACTTTTAGTTACTTTTACTGATAATCTTCATTTCTAGACTCTTTTCCAAGTCTTTTCCCCATCTTTTCCTTTCAGGCTGCAGCACTCCTTTAGTATTTCTTATAAGGCCAGTCTCTTGGTGACAAACATCTTCAATTTGTTTATCTGTGAATACTCTAAGCTCACTCTCATTTTTGAGGGATAATTTTTACCAGACCTAGAATTCTTCACTGGCAATTTTTCTCTTTCAGTATCTTGAATCTCTCATACCACTCCCTTCTCACCTGCATGGTTTCTGATGAGAAATCAGCACTTAATCTTATTGAGCTACACTTTTATGTGATGTATCACTTTTCTTTTGCTTCTTTCAGAATCCTCTCTTTATCTTTGGCATTTGTCATTCTGATTAGTGTCTTGGGGTATGTCTATTCAGATTTATTTAGATTGGAGTATCTTGTGCTTCTTGGACATGGGTATTTATGGCCTTCAAAAGAGTTTTGAAAACTTCTAATATTATTTCCTCAAATATTCCTTCTTTCCCTTTTATTTTCTTGTCTATTCTCCTTCTGGGACATCCATGATGCAAATATTTAAGCACTTCATGCTGTTATTCAATTCCCTGCATCCTGGCTTAATTTTTTCAATTTTTTTCTCTGTATCTTCTTCTATCTGTTCAATTTTGGAAGCCCTGTCTTCTATCACACTCATCCTTTATTCTGCCTCTTCAAATATGCTGTTGTATGTCTCCATTGTATTTTTTATTTCATTTATTGCACATTTCCTTCCATAAGACCTGTTATTTTTCTTTTCATGCTTTCAAATTCTTTTATTCACTCAGTGTTTTCTTAATATCCTTAATCTCTTTTGCCTTATCATTGAATTTATTAAGGAGCTTTGTTTGAACGTTTTTGATTAGCTGTCTCAAATCCTGTTTGTTGTCTGGAGGTTTATTTTTTTTCCTTTGACTGGGCCATATCCTGTTTCTTGGTATGGCTTGTAAATTTTTGCTGGTCTCTTGGCATCTGATTTTCTTGATGATTTAATCTGGGCTCAGTTTCACTCTTTAGTATAGGGCTTTTTTGTTGATTGGCTTTGTGCTAAAGTTCCACTTTGACACTTATTTAAATGTATTTTTGAACGTTATAATTACTCATTTTTAATCAATCAGATTTTTTTTTCTGCTGTTAATCATCTGTTTCTTGATCTTTCTACCCTGCCATTGGAGAAGTTGGCACCATGGGTGTGAGTGGTAATCTGAGCCATGGAGCCATGCAGGCTGAAACTGTGCAGAAACTAATAAACTTCTGCCCACATTTCTCTCTTGCCAGTGATGGAGTAAGAACCTAGGGTGTGGTTGGTATTCTAAACTGTGCAGGTTGAAAGTGCCCACAGTTGCCCAGAGAGACTGATTAAGGTCCACCCAACTTCCTCCCCTGCTGGGGACAACAGTAGAGCCAAAGTTCTGGGCAGTAAACTATGCTATCTGGACTGAAACTGTATGTAGTTGACTGGAGAGCCTGGTGAAGTTCCACCCACTTTCCTCCCCTGTCAGGTTTGGGATTGGAGCCTGGTTTGGGTACTAATCTGACCTGGATGGAAACAATCTGATCCCTATCAAACAGTAAGTCACTACAAGTTTCAATCAGTCTCCTTTTGACCAGGGGTGGAATTAAAATGAATGCTACCAGCTACTTTATGACATGGACAGTTTCAAACTTTAGCTCTACTTAGAACCGGACTCTAGCTGGCTGAATGTATTAATCAATAGCTGAAGTCAGTGCCCAACCATCTCCTCCTCCCCTGTTTTAGGGAAATGGAGTTTCCAACTACAGCCAGGAAGTAGCTCCCAAGTTGGCCAACTGTGGGAATGGGAGCAAGCCTCCACAGTGTGGAGTGTGTTACTTATAAATCTTCACCACAGATGGCCAGCCTCATCCTTCACTTCTTCCAATGATTTTACACAGTGCTCTGCTTGTCTCTTAAGACCTCCTAAACAAGGGGCTTAGATAGATCCTTTCTGATTACTAACTGCATTGTAGGAAAAGCTGACTCTTAAAGATTCCCTACTGTGCCACTATCTTGCCTGTCTCTCCTGAATGTATCTTTTGATTATCTTAATTTGAGGAATTAGAAAATAAAATTATTTGGGAGGTTATGGAAGTGGGTGGCATCATGGAGTACACTATCCCATCTTCACTCCAGAGGTCCCTGTCCTTGGGAGCTCCACTGCCCAAAACTGAGCTCAGTCAGAAGGTCTGTTCAGGCCCCTCCCTCCTTAGAATAGGGCTTACCCTTCTCTTATATCTCCTACCACCTCTTTCAAAGCACCTAACAACCTATAACAGCATAGTCTCACTTCAGGTTCACAGTGTTAATTCCTTCTTTCCTAAATTGACCATCTACTGCAATTGGTTGTGCACTCTTTCTCCATTATTCCCCTCACTTTTTCTCTGATATTCTCCTATGCTTCCCTCCAGTGACCCAGTCCTTCTTCCTCTTCCCTTTTTGGACACTTGCCTGGCCCCTAACACTCCCTGAGAGGTTCTTCATCTCTATCCTATATTTTTTGCTTGATTTTCATGCTGCCCCTTCCCCCTGCCACCAAAAAACTCATGCTTCATCCTGATATCTTCAATTCTTCTTATTCAGAAATCTATGGATACCTTAGGCTAATACCACCTTGAGTCCACAAAACTTAGTTGAGGTCTTTGTGTTATGGTCATTTGAGGTTTGTGGAATCAAAGCTTACAAACATGGACATCTATTTTCTACCTTCAAAATGTTTAAACTTCTAAATTATAAATTTTCTAAATTTTCTACTTTCTATTTTCTAATTTTTAAACTTGGGGTTCAGAAACAGAACCTCATGTCTATGGTCAATTGATTTTTTAAAAGCCTAAGTCCACTCATGTGGGGAAGAATATTCTCTCCAACAAATGGTTCTGGGTGAACTGGATATTAATAGGCAAAGGAAAGAAGGCATACATGTGTCACACCATATTTAAACATTAACTCAAAATGCTTTAAAGACTTACATATATTAAGCAGGACTGTAAAATGACCAGAAAAAAATATAAGGAAGCATCTTCAGGTCATTGTGTTAGGCAATGTTTTCTTAGTCTTTACACCTAAAGCATAAGCAGCAAAAGAAAAAATAGCTACGTGGGACCTTATGTAAATTTAAAACTTTTGTGCATCAAAGGACCTTATCATAAATTTTAAAAGAAAACTTACTCAGTGGGGGAATATATTTGGAAATCATATATCCAATAAGAGTTTAATATCCAGAATATATAAAGAAAGCCTACAATTCTGAAATAAAAAGACAAACAATCCATTTAAAATGGGGAAAAGACTTTGATAGACATTCCTCCAAAGAAGATATACAATTGACAAAAAAGTACATGAAAAGATCCTCAAAATCATTAGCTATTAAGCAAATGCAGAGGATGTGGAGAAATAGAAACATTCGTTCATTGCACATGGGAATGTAAAATAGTGGCAGTTTCTGTGGAAGAGTGACATTTCATCAGAAATTTAAGTATAGAATTACCATATGAACCTACAATCTAGGTAAATATCACAATTATTTGAAAGCAGGGCACAACCAATGTTCATAGCAGTATTATTTACAAATTCCAAAAGATGAAAGTAACCCAAGTGTCCTTCAATCAATGAATGGATGAATAAAATGTGATATACATGAAATGGAATATTATTCAACCATAAAATATAATGAAGTTCTGATAAATGGGATAACTTGGATGAGCCATGAAGACCTCATGTTGAGTAAAATAAGCCATATATACAAAAGGACAAATACTGTTTGAAATAATTAGAATAAGCAAATGAAGAGAGTCAGAATCGAGAATATGGGTTACCAGGGTCTGAGGTGGGAGTAGGAAATTAGGAGTTAATGCATAAATTGTAGAATTCTCATAAAGCTGCTGGTAAAGTTTTGAATGGTGGTGGTGGTAGTACAATATTGTGAATGTAATTAACAGCACTTGACTGTATATATGAATATGATTAACAGGAAAAATTTTAGGTTGCTTATATGTTAAAAGAATTTTTAAAACAAAACAAAGGAATGTACAATGTAAACTATTGTAAATTATGGAATATAGTTAATAATGCAATTATAAAAAACGTTCTTTCATGAATTGTAACAAATATATCACACAAATGCAATATGTTAGTAATATGGTGGTATATAGAAACTATTTTATGCATGGTTTTTCTGTTTAACTACAACTTCTCTAATTTAAAAAAGCAGTATGTGAGATGTGTGTGGGTTTATTTCTGAGTTTCCAGTTCTTTCCAATGGTCTATTTGTCTGTCTTTATGTCAGTACCACAACTCTTTTGATTACTGTAACTTTGCAATACAATTTGAAGTTGGAAAATCTGGAATTGTGAGTCCTCCAACTTTGTTCTTCTTTTTCAAAATTGTTTTGTATCTTCAGGGTTCCTTGAAGTTCTACATGAATTTTCTGCAAAAATGGCTGCTGGAATTTTTATGGAGATTGCATTGAATCTGTAGAACACTTTGCATAATACTGAAATCTTAGCAATCTTAACTTTTCCATTTCATTATCTTACAATACCTTATTTTCATCTTATTTAATGTCTTTCATCAGTGTTTTTTCCAGTTTTCAATGTACAAGTCTTTTATATCCTGGGTTAAATATATTCCTGGATATTTTATTCCTGTTATGTGATTGTAAATGGAATGGTTTTTAAAATTTCGTCTTCGATTACCTATGCATAGGAACAGAAATTTTCATGTGTATTGATCTTTTAAAGTGCTATCTTGCCTCATTTATTAGCTTTAATAATTTTCCTGTCAATTTCTTTGGATTTTCTATATATATAAACATGTCATCTGCAAATAAACATAGCCTTAATGTTCCTTTCCAATTTGCATATATTTTATTTCTTTTTTGCTTAAGTGCTCTGGCTATAACTTTTAGTACAATATTGAATAACAGTGGTAAAAGTTGGTATCCTTGACTTATTCCCAATATTAGAAGGAACACTTTCAATATTTCACCATAGAGACTGAGGTTAGCTGTAGGTATTTCATAAATTACTTTTATCATGTTGAAAAATTTTTCCTTCTAGTCCTAGTGTTCTGAGTGTTCTTCACAAGAAATGGTGCTAGATTTTGCCAAATGCATTTTCTGCCCCTATTGAAATAATCATGGTTTAAGAAATTCCCTTTTCTATTTATGCAATTTATTACATTGTTTGGTTTTCATATGTTGAACCACACTTTCAATCCTGGGATAAAAATAATTTGGTTATGTTGTTTAAGCTTTTCAATATGTTATGAATTAAGTTTGATAGTGATATAGAAATGATTTTTGCTCTATATTCATAATGGAAACTTATCTGTAATTTTCATTTCTTATGGTATCTTTGTTAGGCTTTGGTATCAGTGAAATACTGGACTCCATATGTTTGTGGAGATTGGAGTATGAATGAAAGTTGACAATAGTGCTAAATGTAGAGATAACATCAGTAATCTTTTCTGTTTGTGTGGTTCTGGGAGGGGATATCAAAAGTAAATCTCTAGATTTTTGAAGATCTACTAGCTGCTATTGGACACTTGAGGAAGATTATTGTTTACTTGTATGGAAAATTTAATGGCTTCAATTTTAGATATATTTCAGTTTAGAGGTCTGTGACATGCACAAGAAGAGTTTAAAGCTGAGAAATAAAATTTACACAATAGTTTTGAACACAGCATAGAAGACGACTGGCAAAAATGGAAGCAATTAAAGAAATATATAACATTTCCAAGGCTGTGAATACAATTTTATTTTGAGATGATTCAATAGTATTGCTTTAGAAATCATTGGAAGGAGTAACTAGTGCAGTTTGAACACAATCAAGAGACACATGTCCCTGAAAATCCTAAGAAAAGAAAGTTCTCCCAAAGAAGTTATGGTCCAATTCTAGCTTGATTCCATGTAAAAGGCAGACACACTCATCGGATTTAATTTTAAGGAGATCACCGGTGATCTTAGATCTAGTTATTTATGGTAAAAATCAAAGATATCTCAGAAATTTAGGGGGTGATAGTATATGAGAAAATGGTAATTAAATGTGGGTGGTTCTACAAGTTCATTTGTGAAGAGGGGAAACATGGGGCATGAGCTTGCAGACCATAGTTTCAAAGATGGTTTTGGATTTAAGATGGAAGACAGGGTGCTTAAGTCATGAAAACATGGATGGAAAATATATGGAAAGGTTGCTGGTAATTGTGGTTTAGTGTATAGTCAATATTTAAAATTAACCAAGAAAGTATAAGAGAAAGGAAACCAAATGGAGAAATTGGACAGGCAGGGGTAGAGATGATTCTTAACTTTAATTTTAATCTCTGTCAAAGAGGAGAATCAAAGATTATGAGCATATGAGTATTTCTAGATTTCATGACAACAAGTTGAAATTAGTTTGCTTTTAAAGTCTGTTTTGTCTGATTTTTTATAGCTGTCACTGCTCTTTTTTGGTTACTGTTTGCATGGAATACCTTTCTCCAACCTTTCACTTTCAGCCAAATATTATCCCTAGATCTAAGGTGAGTCTCCTGTAGATAGCATATGGATGGCTTATGTTTTTTCAATCCATTCTGTCACCCTGTATCTTTTGATTAGGGTATTTAAATCATTCAAATTCAATGATATTACTATTTACTTCCACCATTTTATTCTTTGGCTTTCATATGGTCATACAAAAGACATGTCTGTCATTTTGCTCTTTTGATTATCTTTCTGATACTCTTCCCTTCTACACTCTCCTCTAAGTCTCTCTGTACTATTTTTCATTTTGGTCTGTAGGGCTCCCTTTAGTACTTCCTGCAGAGAAGTACTAAAGATTCTTTTTATTAACTCTCTTAGTTTCTGTTTACATGTGAATATTTTAAACTCACCTTCATATTTGAAGGACAATTTTTTCTGGATAAAGAATTCTCATCTGGCAAATTTTCTCTTTCAGTATCCTAATTATATCATACCACTGTCTTCTCACATCCATGGTTTCTGATGAGAAATCAACAGTAAGTCTTACTGGGCATCACTTCTGTGTTTTGGTTTGGTTCTCCCTTTTTGCTTTCAGAATTTTCTATTTACCTCTGGCATCTGACATTCTGAGTAGTATGTGTCTTGGTGTAGGTCTCTTTGGATTTATTCTGATTGAAGTAGGCTGTGCTTCTTGGACATGTAAACTTATTTCTTCCATAAGAGTTGGGAAATTTTCAACCATTATTTCCTCAAATACTCTTTCTGCCCTTTTTCCCTTCTCTTCTCCTTCTAGGAATCCCATGACATGTATGTTGTTGTGCTTCATGATAACATTCAATCTTTTCTCCATTCTTTCCTCTTTCTTCAATTTCAGCTGTTCTGTCTTATACATCAGTTATTCTTTCTTCTTTGATTTTGAGTCTGCTGTTGTATGCATCTAAAGTGTGTTTTTTAAAAAGATTTATTTTTATTTATTTATTCTCCCCCATTGCTGCTTGTGTTTGCTGTCTGCTCTCTGTGTCCATTTGCTGTGCATTCTTCTGTGTATGCTTGTCTCCCTTTGTTGTTTCATCTTGCTGCACCATCCACAGGCATGGACTGTCAGCTTTCTGTGGGAACAGGCAGTCAGCTCTCTGTAGGCATGGGCCATCAGCTCTTTGCAATCACAAGCTCTCAGCTTTCCACAGGTATGGGCCAGCTTGCCTTCACCAGGAGGCCCTGGGAATCAAACCTGGGGCCTCCCATATAATAGATGGGTGACCAATAAATTGAGCCACATCCACTTCATTCTAATGTGTTTTTATCCTCACTTATTGTCTTTTGTTCCCATAAGCTCTTTTTTCTATTCAATTTTTCTAATTATTTTTTCTGCTCACCTAGTGTCTTCTTAATATCCTTTATCTCTTTAACCATATTGTCTTTCAACTCCTTGATTTGATTTAGATTTTTATGAACATCAATTATTAGTTGTCTCAAATCATATGTCTCATCTGGGGCTTTGATAATCTTCCTTTGCTTGAGTGATAGTTTCCTTTTCCTTAATATGGTTTATAATGTTTTGCTCATGTCTAAGCATCTGATTATGATTGTGAGTTATTCTGATGTTCAATTTCTCTCTCCTGCATAGGAATTTAGTAGTGGGGGGTTATGTCATAATTTTATTCCTTGATTCTCAGTTCAACCTATTCTAGCTCTTTATGATTATACCTGTTTAGCTGCTCAAATCCAGGCCATGCACACAGTAATGTGTTGAAAAGAAGCTTCCAAGGCTTTGGGCAGGAAGGCTGTGAAAGCCCCCAAAACTATTTATTTACTTTTACTTTCTTTGCATGCACTTCCTTCATCTTCTAGCAGATGGCACTCTTTGAAAGACCTCACATCTCAAGCCCTAGTCAAAATTGTTCACTGTAACTCCAGCTAAAACAATGTGAAAGAAGGTCCTGTTTCAGGGCTACTCAGGGAAGACCCTATGCAAAGAGATGAAAGTACAGGGTAACTGAATCTATTGGGTTCATGACACAAATGGGGAAAAAAATCTGTTAAAGGCCTTACCAATACAATATTAGAACAATCTACAGGATTCCACATCCTTTAGGAATTTTAGGGAAACACTGTGCTCTCCATGTTCACTTTCCTTCCCTCTCCCCAGCCTTCTGGACAGGTGCAGGTGGCCTTCCTTACACATATCAGAGGGAGCCACAGAGAATTTGGAACATGGATATGATCATGTGAAGGACACACTGCTCTGAGTGTGCCTGGTTAGGTTAA
>JAKSZT010054023.1:447023-496076 GCA_026826555.1 Tolypeutes matacus | reverse complement strand
CTACCATTTTCCTAAAATGTACCTGAGAAGCAAAAATAAAATTCTTATATAAACAAAATAAAGTTCTGTTACATCATAACAAAAAGTTTAGGGAACTACAATATAAAATAATAATTAAGTGGAATAGTACATTATATATTATTTGTATCATAACTTACACTTTACAGGGAACTTTCATATTCCTTATGTCATCTGAAATCTACCTGCACAAAAAGGCAGGCAGAATCTGCATTATACCTCTTTCTAGAGCCATGAAAGTCATCAATCATCAGCATTCATCACCAGAGTCAGGCCTGAACTGTGGTTCTTTCCAGAACAATAGAAAGTTAATAAACAGTTGGCTTATGATGTCTTATACTCTAATGATGGAGTATCTACTTTCCACAGGTTGTGAACAGGTGGCAGGAGGTGGAGAAGTGGCCAGAGGAGGTAGCCACTCCTTTACCCCATTACCCATGGTCAGAAGAGGGACTCTCCTGTCCTGGAACCTCTCACCACCTTTGTGGGGAGGTTGTACCAGTGTCTGCTCTTTCCATTTCCTGTGTGTGAGTTCAGGTTGCCTCAGGTTCTAGCCTTCCTGATCCTCCTACTGAGGTGCAAACAATATTATGCAAACATTTAATCACTTTCTGAGTGCCTGGATACCAATATTAAGGTCCCCAGCAATGCGAAAAAAATTACAGAAACATTCACTGGGTATTTTGACATATATTTTTGTTCACAGTTTTGAAAATAGTTTTCAGGGGGGAAAAGCCTTGCAATTTTCTCTTCATCTAAAAAGGTAGACATTTGCAATACTGATTATGTCAACTATTCCCCTACCCCTGAGCTGTACCTCCTTCTAGTAATACATAGCACATGCCACCCACCCATGACTATTCTCATTTTTATCCCCCTATTCTGCAAAGACAGAGGCAAGAAATTATAGTATATCATACTTGTGCACCTGATTTTAATTACCCATTATGTCAATTTCCTTTTCTGTTCTGGTCCCATTTTTAAAAATATTTTTATCTTTCATTATAGTAACATATATTCTTGAAATTTCCCATTTTAACCATGTGTTACCATCACCATCATCCATTACCCTCCTGATTTTTATCACCTCAGACAGAGACTCTGTACCTATGCAGCAATGATTCTCCTTCCCTCACCTCCCAGGCCTTGGTAACCTGTAAACTACTATCTGTCTATGAATCTGCTTCTTCCAGGTATTTCTTATAAGTTCTTTTTTTCCCAGTATTCCTGAATGTTTTTTTAAAATATTTTTTTTAAAGATACTTAGATTATATAAATGTTACACAAAAATTGTAGGGATTCCCATATGCCCCACCTCCCACTCCTCCCACAACCTCCCACATAAACATCCTTCATTAGTGTGGCACATCACCTGAAATAGATGTACACATCTTGGGGCTTTGCCACTAAGCATGTACCATAGTTCACAATGTAGACTATACTCTCTCCCACACAGATCTGCATGTTATATGATGATATAAAATGGCCTATATCTGTCATTGCAATGTCACTCAGGATAATTCCCAAGTCCTGAAAAAGCCCCTGAATTACAACTGCCTTTCCCTCTCCCTGCTCCCAAAGCATCCCTTGGCCACTGGCTCCACATTTATGTTGTACTTACTTCCATTGCACAAATCACAATGTGCCTATAACAGAATACCAGTAAGGCCACTCTAGTCCATAGCTCTTCCCCCAATCCTGAGGAGTCTGAGATGGTGATGACCACTCCACCTCCAAGTGAGAGGGGGCTTATATCCCAAGGATAAAATGGCTGGGATTATCCTTCCTGCAGCTGCAGACTCTCTCCATTCCCTGGGATGGCTGTTGTCCATCATCATCTCCTCACCAGGTGTCCTGGGTGAGTGCATTGAGCTGTAGAGTAGGAGTTGCAGCTCCACTGAGATTCTGGGCCCAGCTGTCACATGGACAGTGCAAAGACTCTGGTCTCTGGAAGTACACCTGCAAACTCTGGCACCACATATAGGTTTGAATAGAAGGGACAGATGGACCATGTGCAGGGAAGACATATTTGGGTCCAACTCTGTCACTATCAGGGGCAAGGATACCAAAATAGGTCCCACTGATAAGGCATGAAACTCTGAGGTTATCCAACCTGATATAGGATGTGGGGTTCTCCAGAGTCCTCAGGAGCCCCTCTATTTGAGGGATATACATATTGGAAGCTTATGAGGTCCTTTTGAGATGTGCATAAGCATTACCTCTGGGATGACCTCCTGACTCACTTTGAAGTCTCTTAGCCATATGAACTAATTTTCTTTATCTTTCCCCCCTTTTATTAGAGGTCTTTTTCCAGTCATATTGCCCATTGGCACTTGTTAGTAATCCGTCATTGCCAAGAAGGCTTATCCCCAGAAGTCATGTCCCACACTGGGAGGAAGGTAATGCATCCATGTGCTGAGTTTGGCTTAGAGAAAGGCCACATTTGAGCAAAAAGGAGGCTCTCAGGAGGCAACCCTTAGGCACCCCATAACAAGAGGCTATCTATCAATTTCAAGAGCAAAGATTCATAAAGCTATTCATCAATAGCAAGAGCCCATCAGTAGATCATCCTCTTTGCCAGACAGTGCCACTGCACTTGTGGGACTGTTGCCACTGTTGCCCTTAAAGAATATGACAGGGCTCTCCAGCATGGGAATTCAGTATTCTCTCATTTAGAGTGGTTCTCCACCCACTGTTACCATGCCCCGTGAGCATTTGAAAAATTTTATATACCTTTTATGCATGTTCAGGTGAACTTCCTCCCATGCATCCCCCATCCCTGACACCCTCCACCAATGATCCTCTCCCTCCCCAGTTGTAACCCTTCTGTGATCCAAAGCTTCTTTAAAAATGAAGCCAATACAATAGCCAAATGCAATTAATAGGAAAATGAAATAATAATGATGTTTAAATATAAGAGATAAAACATGTGAAAACTTAAAAAAAATGAAAAATAAAATAAAATTAAAGGATTGTGTTATTCAAAAATGAGAAAAAAAAATTTTTTTAACATTTTGCCTCTTATCACTGCAATAACTGGAGTCCAGTCTGTACCATGACACCTTCCCCCTCTCACTTCCCAGTGTCTCACAGTTTTTCATTTAATTTTCAAAGAAGTTTTAGGTCCCAGCAAAGTCACACACAGAATACAAGAGACTCACATGTACCCAACCTCCTCCCCTTTCTTCACCCCATATTAAATCCTTTTTGTATGTGAATGGTAGCATTGTTATAACTGATATATAGATAGTGAAACATAGCTACTAAACATTGTCAATGGTTTATAGTATGGTTTACATTTTAGATCATAAACCTTTATAAATTTTGATGACATTTACCATGCCCTGTGTCCATAACTGTAAGGTAATGAAAAACATTTCCACTAACCACTAATACTCCCTGTTTGATCTAATCTGTTGCTCCCACTCCATCCCCCAGGGGCCCATGACAACCCCCTGGCTTGACTCATTGGATGACAAGATTCATAGTTACATGCAACAAGAGGCCAAGACACACTGGTGTGTCCTCCACTATTAGGAACTGCCCTTGCTCTTAAGAGATGCCCACCTGTCTATTTCAGAGCAAATTGGTCCTCCCAAAGATGGGAGTCCATCTCCTTCCCTCTCATGGTGTGGGTCTCCACCCACTGATACGACACATTATCACAGGATGAACACTTACACACTCCATAGAAGTCTGATCCAGAGGGGTCTTGCCCCAAATACCCCCGAACCAACACCCTAAACCACTGACACTTCCTTGTCTTATTACTATAAGAGCATTCCCAACTCTGTACTTTCAACCTCATACCCACAAATCCCAAGTGTTCACCTGGTCCCTTTCCCATCTCTCTCCTCAGCATCCTGGGTATTCTAACCCACCCTTCCCAATCTACCCACCTCTCAACCCTGCACCACCCAACCCAAAATATCACTACCTTCCTATCCTATACCTTCAATACACAACTACATTCTATAATTTTACTGTAGGTTACATCCATATGGGTGATGACTCACAACTTTCTCTTCTCCTTTCTTTCTTGTACACCTATCTTTCAGACAATAGATCTCAGAGACTGCTCAATTTCCTTAATGCATATCAGTGAGGTCATGTCATGTTCATCCTTCAATGTGCCTGGCTTGCTTCACTCAACATAAGGTCCTCCAGATTCATCCATGTTATCCTGTGTTTTAGCACTTTATTCCTTCTTACTGCTGAGTACTATTCCATTGTATGTATGTACCACATTTTGTTTATCCATTCATCTGTTCATGGGCACCTAGGTTGATTCCAACTTTTGGCAATAGTGAACAATGCCGCTATGAACATTGGTGAGCATATGTCTGTTCGTGTCTTTGCTTTCAGTTCTTCTGGTTATATACCCAGCAGTGGAATCGCTGCATCCTATCGAAGATCTATAGTTAGTTTTTTGAGGAACCACCAGTCTGTCCTCCACAGTGGCTGGACCATTCCACAATCCCACCAGCAGTGGATGAGTGTTCCCATTCCTCCACATCCTCCCCAACAGTTATAATCTACTGTTTTTTTAATAGCCACCATTCTAATGGGTGTAAGATGGTATCTCAACGTAGTTTTTATTTGCATTTTTCTAAAAGCTAGAGATGTCAAAGATTTTTTTCTTGTGCTTTTTAGCCATTTGTATTTCTTCCTTGGAGAAGTGTATTCTCATGTCACTTGTCCATTTTTAAATGCATTGGTAGTCTTTATATTTTCGAGGTGTAGGATTTCTTTATATATGCAGAATATTAGGCTCCTCTCAGATATACGGTTGCCAAATATTTTCTCCCATTAGGTAGGCTGTCTTTTTATTTCTTGGTAACATTCTTTGAGGTGCAGAACTTTTTAATTTTGAGGAGATCCCATTATCTACATTTTCTTTTGCTGCTCGTGCTTTGGGTGTGAAGTTCATGAAACCATTTCTTATTACAAGGTCCTGTAGATGCTTCCCTACATTATATTCCATGGTCTTTATTGTTTTGGCTCTTATATTTAGATCTTTGATCCAGCTTGAGTTGACTTTTGTATAAGATGTGAGATGGTGTTTCTCTCTCATTCTTTTGGATATGGATATCCAGCTATCCAAGCAACACTTGTTGAAGAGCCCATTCACTTCCAACAGAGTGGGCTTGTTGGCCTTGTAAAATATCAGATGACTGTATATGCAAAGATTTATATTCGAACTCTCAATTTGGTCCAATTGGTCACGGTGTCTATCCTTGTGTCAATACCATGAGATTTTCACTACTGCAGATTTTTAGTATGTTTTAAAGACAGGTAGTGTGATACCTACAACTTCATTTTTCTTTTTCAATATGTCTTTAGTGATTCGGGCCCACTATCCTTCCAAATAAATTTTGTAGTTAGTTTTTCAAATTCCTTAAAAAATACAGTGTTGATTTTTATTGGGATTGCATTAAATCTGTAGATTAGTTTGGGTAGGATAGACACAATGATGAAGTTTAGTCTTCATATCCATGAACAGGGAATATTCTTCCATTTATTTAAGTCTTCATTGATTTCCTTCAACAGTGTTAATAGTTTTCTGTTCTTTAAGCCTTTACCTATTTAGTTAAATTTGTTTCTAGGTATTTGATTCTTTTGGTTACTATTGTAAATGGTATTTTTTTCTTGATTTCTTCCTCAGATTGCTCATTATTGATGTACAGAAATGCTACTGATTTTTGAGCATTGATGTTATAGCCAGCGATGTTACTGAACTCCTGTATAAATTTTAGAAGCTTTGTTATTGATTTCTCAGGGCTTTCTATGTATAGGATTGTGGCATCTGCAAATAATGAAATTTTTACTTCTGTTCCAATTTGGATGCCTTTTATATCTTTTTCTTGCCTCAGTGCTCAAGCAAGTTCTTTTAAGACAAAGCTAAATAGGAATGGTGATAGTGGGCATCCTTGTCTTGTTCTGTCTCAGAGGGAAGACTTAGGATTTCACCACTGAAGATGATGTTAGCTTTGGGTTTTTCTTATATACACTTTTTTATGTTCAGAATGTTTCATTCTATTCCTATTTTTTGTAGTGTTTTTATCAGGAAAGTGTGCTGTATTTTGTCAAATGCTTTTTCTGCATCTATAGAGATGATTATGTGATATTTTTCTTTCAATCTGTTTATGTGGTGTATTACATTGATTGATATTTTTATGTTGAAAGATCCTTGCATACCCGGGATGAAACCCACTTAGTCATGGTGTTTAATTTTTTGGACATATTGTTGAATGCAATTAGCAAGTATTTTATTCAGGATTTTAACATCTAGGTTCATTAGAGAAATTGGTCTGTAATTTTCCTTTCTTGTGATATCTTTGTTTGGCTTTGGTATTAGGGTAATGTTGGCATCATAGAATGAGTTAGGCAATATTCCTTCTACTTCTATCTTTTGGAAGAGCTTAAGCAGAATTGGTGTTAGCTCTTTCCGGAATGTTTGGTTGAATTCACCTGTGACGCCATCTGGTCCTGGGCTCTTAGTTGGGAGGTTTTTAATGACTGAGGCTATTTCTTTACTTGTATTTGGACTGTTGAGTTCATCAATTTCTTCTTTCAACAATGTAGGCTGCTTGTGAGCGTCTAGGAATTTGTCTATTTCCTCTAAATTATCATTCTTGTTGGCATATAATTTTTCAAAGTCTCCTCTTATGATACTCTTTATTTCGGTGCGGTCAGTATCCCCTTCTTCATTCCTTATTTTGTGTCTTTGCTTCTGCTCTCTCTTTTTCTTTGTTAGTCTGGCTAAGGGTTTGTCAATTGTATTGATCTTCTCAAAGTACCAGCTTTTTTTTTTTTTTCCTAGTGCTTTCTTATTTTCTATTTCATTTAGTTCTGCTTTAATCTTTGTTATTTCTTTCTTTCTACTTCCTTTGGGGTTTGTTTCATGTTGTTTTTCCAATTTCTCTGGGCATGCAGTTTGTCTTCAATTTTAGCTCTTTCTTCTTTTTTAATATATGCATTTATGGCTATAAATTTCCCTCTCAATACAGCTTTCCCTGAATCCCATATGTTTCAATATGTTGTTTTGGCATTTTCATTCAATTAGAGGTAGTTATTGATTACTTTTGAGATTTCCTCCTTGACCCCCTGTTTGTCTAATAATGTGTTGTTTAGCTTCCATATCTTTGTGCCTGATCTGGTTCTCTGGCCCTTAGTGATTTCCAATTTCATTCCATTGTGGTCAGCGAAATTACTTTGTATAATCTCAATCTTTCTGAAATCATTGAAAGTTGTTCTGTGGCTTAGCATGTGGTCTATCTTGGAGAATGATCCATGCTCACTCGAGAAGCATGTATATCCCACTGCTTTTTGTATTTGTCTATTAGTACAGGTCCTCTAATGTATTATTCAGAGATTTTGTTTCTTTATTGATTCTCTATATAAATGTTCTGTCTAATGGGGATAATGTTGTATTTAAGTCCCCCACTATAATTGTAGAGGCATTTATTTCTCCACTTAGTTTTTCCAGTGTTTGCCTTGTGTATTTTGAGGCACCTGGTTAGGTGCATAAATGATTATGATTAATCTCCCTTCTTGAAAGATTACCCCTTTTACTAATATATAATGTCCATCATTGTCTCTTATAAAAGTTTTGCTTTTAAAGTCCATTTTGTCCAATAGTAGATAGTGACTCCTATCCTTTTATGGTCATCGTATGCTTGTAAAATTTTTTCCAGCCATTCACTTTCAGCCTCCTTGAATCCCTGGGTCTAAGGTGGGTTTCTTGTAGACAACATATAGATGGGTCATATTTCCTTATCCATCTGCCAATCTGTGTCTCTTAACTGGTGAGTTCAACCCATCAATATTCAGTGTTATTACTCTCAAGGAATATCTTACATCTGCCATATTTTCTTTGTTTTTATGTATGTCTTATGTTTTTTTATTTCTCTTTTTGTCTTTTTAGTTGTTCTTACACTCTCCTCCAACTCTCTTTCTCCTGTTTTTTCCTTTCAACCTGTAGAACATCCTTTAGTATTCTTGAAGTGCAGGTTTCTTTTTGGCATATTCTCTTAAATGCTGTTTATCTGTGAATATTTTGAACTCTCCATCACTTTGAATACCAACTTTGCTGGACTGAGAATTCTTGGCTAGTAGTTTTTTTCTTTTAGTACCTTGACTATGTCATACCACTGTCTTCTTGATTCCAGGGTTTCAGATGACAAATCAGCATTTAATCTTATTGTTCTTCACTTGCATGTGATGGTTCTCCTTTCTATTGCTGCCTTGAGTATTTTCTCTTTGTCTCAAGCATTGGAAATTTTGATAATTATATATATTGGAGTAGGCCTGTTGGGATTTATACTATTTGGGGTGTGCTGTTCTTCTGGACATGTACATCCATTTCCCTCAATTGGTTTGGGAAGTTTTCAGCCATTATTTCCTTCAATTCTCATTCTGTTCTCTTTCCCTTCTCTTCTCTTTCTGGGATGCCTATAATGTGTGTGTTTTTGCATTTTGTGTTGTTGGTTAAATCCCTAAGCTCCTGCTGGATTTTTTCTATCTTTTTATCTATCTGTTCTACTATCTGTGTGATTTCAGATATACTGTTTTCCACATCACTAATTCTTTCTTCTGCCTGTTCAAATCTGCTGTTATGTGAATCCAGAGTCATTTTGATTTCTTGGATTGTGCCATTCATCTCCATCATATACATTATTTTTTTTATGTATGTTTACAATTTCTTCAGTATGTTCTCCCAGTGTCTTCTTCTTTTTTTTTCAATAAATCTTTATTGCACATTAGCTATGTACAAGGTTCTCAACATGATGGGTGTGACAGTTTGAAGTTTGTTAATGAATCCCAAAAAGAAAAATATTATGATTTTTAACTAATCCACTTCTCTGGGTTTGAGACACTTTGGATGAACTGCATCAGTGAGGCATGACTCAGGTTGAGTCTTTGCTCTTTTGGGGGTCTGATATAAATGGAGACACAAAGAGAGACATAGGAAAAGGGAACTCTGCCATTTTGACCTCTATTTGAGGGCAAAGACTCCACGTTAACCTACAGCTGCAGAAAGGCAAAGAAGTCCCAAAAGACTAAGAGAGGGGGCCCAGAAGGAGGCATTCCCTATGCCTAGTTTCCTGCATCTGAGCTCTGGGAAATGGTGAGTGTGCAGGGGATTTGGGGACCTCAGCAGAGATTGGTGGCTATCTTTCCTCACCATATGGATGGGCACCAGGTTCAACAGTAGCTGACTTTGGTGAGAAAGCGTCTCTGATGATGCTTTGATTTGGACATTTCATAGCCTCAGAACTATAAGCTTTTATCACAAATAAATCGCCTTTATAAAAGCACCCCATTTCTGGTACTTTGCATTGGCAGCCATATGACAAATTAAGACTATGGGTTATGCAACAAATTCTTAAAATTGTTTTGTCTTCAAGGTTACTTTCTTTTATTGGTATATATACAGAGAGATGTTATTTTATTTTATTTTTTTATGTTTACTTTTTATTTATTTTTTATTGTGGGTAAAAATCAAAATTTTCATAATACATACCAATATTTGTAAAATGATATATAAATATATATGCATATATGTGCATTTGCTTACAAAATTGTTATTTTATAAATATATATATTTTTTAAGGTGCTTAGATTACCTAGATATTACACAGAAATTACAGGGATTCCCATGTTCCCCACCTGCCGCACCTCCCACAACATCCCAAACAAACATCCTTCATCAATGGGGCACATCACCTGTAATGGATATACACATCCTGGGGCCTTGCCATCAAGCATAGACTACAGTTCACATCGTAGACCACACTCTCTCCCACACAGTTCTGCATGGTATATGCTGAAGCAAAATGGTCTACATCTCTTGCCACAACACGACTCAGGGCAACCCCCAAGTCCCAAAAAAGCTCCTGTTTTTCAACTGTCCTTCCCCTCCCTACCCCAAAAGCATCCAGTGGCCACCGGCTCCACCTCACTCTTATAATTTCTTCCATTGCTTGAATCACAATATGTCTACAACAGAATACAATTAAGTCCGCTCTAGTACATAGCTCTTCCCCCAATCCTGAGGGGACTGGGATGGTGAAATTCTCACCTCCAAGTGAGAGAGGGTTTATATCCAATGCATACGGTGAATGGGATTATCCTGCCTGCAGCTGTAGGCCCTCTCCATTACCTGGGGTGGCCACTGGCCATCATCATCTCCTCATCAGTTGACTTGGATGAGTCCATTGAGCTGTAGGGTAGTAGTTGCAACTCCACCGAGATTCCAGGCACAGCTGGCACATGCGTAGGCCAGAGACTCCACTCTCTGGAAGTACACATAAAAACTCCAGCATCACACATAGGTTAGAATAGAAAGGACTGTTGGACCATGTGCAGGGAAGACTTATTTAAGTCCAACTCTGTCATTCTCAGGAGCACAAATTCCAAAGTAGAGCCCACTAATAAGGCATCAATCTCTGGGGCTATCCCCACTTATATAGGACCCGGGTGTCTCCAGAGCCCTCAGGAGCCCCTCTGTGTGGGGTGATATCCACTTTGCTGTTCTATGAGATCTTACTGAGTTGTGCATAAGCGTTACCTCTGGGATGACCTCCCGACTCTCTTTGAAGTCTCTTAGCCACATGAACTCATTTCTCTTTACCTTTTCCCCCTTTTATTCAAGGTATTTTTCCAATCATGATGTCAGTTGGCACTTTGTATTAATCCCTCATTGCCAGGGAGGCTGATCCCCGGCAGTCATGTCCCACATTGGGGGGAAGGTAATGCATTCATATGCTGAGTTTGGCTTAGAGAAAGGCCACATTTGAGCAACAAGGAGGCTCTCAGGCGCAACCCTTAGGCACCCCATAACAGTAGGCTCAGTTTCAATTACAAGAGCAAAGACTCATAAGGCTAGTCATCAATAACAAGAACCCATCAGTGGACCATCCACTTTTGCCAGACACTGCCCATGCACTCAGGGAACTGTTGCTGCTCCCTTGGAGAATGTGGCAGAGCACTCCAGGATGGGATTTAATATTCCCACATTTATTGATTGATTGTCTACCCACCGTGACCATGACCCATCTTTGATCATTTGAACAAATCTATATACCTTTCATGTATATTCAGATGAACTTACTCCCATGAATCCCCCATCCCAGACACCACCCACCAAAGCTCCTTGGCAGCCCCCATTGTAATCCTTCTGTGATCTAAACCTTCCCTGAACATGAAGCCCATATATTAACCAAATAAAATTAATAGGAAAATGAAATAATAATGATAAGCTTAAATGCAAGAGATAAGTACAAGGAAATTCAGAAGAAAAAAAAAACTAAACTGAAAATAAAATATAATTAGTGGATTGTGACATTCAACAAAATGGGACAAAAAATTCCTTTTTTTAAAAAAATATTCTTTTTTCCTTTTATCACTGTGTTATCAGATGTCCAGTGTACCATGACACCTTCCCCTCTCATTCCTCAGTGTCTCCCAAACTTTCATTTAATTTTCAAAAAAGTTTTAGGTCACAGCAAAGTCACACATGAAATACTAGAGTCACCCATATACCCAACCTCCATCTCCCATTCCCACCCCATATTAAAAACTTTTTTTAAAATTTATGTTAGCATTGTTATAACTGTTATACAGATAGAAAAATATAGCAACTAAACATTGTCAATGGTTCAGAGTATAGTTTAAAATTTAGATGGTACAGTTTAATAATTTTTAATGATATTTGCCATGTCCTGTGTCCATTACTCTAAGGTAATGAAAAACCTTTCCCATGACCACTAAATACCCATTTTTATCTTAACTGTTCTATCCTCCCCATCCCCCTTGGGGCATATGACACTCCCCTGTCTTGACTCATGGAATGAAAAGATTCATAGTTACATGCCCTGGGTATTCCAACCTACCCTTCCTAATCTACCCACCTGTCAACCCTGCACCCCCAAACCCAGTAATATCACTACCCAGCTTTACTATCCTTCAATATGCAACTATACTCAATCCCTTTACCATATACTATGTCCATATGGGTGATGGCTCAAAGCCTCCTCTTTTCTTGCTCTCCCTTTTTAACCTATCTTTCAGACAATGGTTCTCAGAGACTGCTCACTTTCCTCAGTTCAAACCACTGAGGTCATATATTGTTCATCCTTCAATGCCTGGTTTGCTTCACTCAACATAAGGTCTTCAAGATTCATCCACGTTATTCTATGTGTTAGCACTTTATTCCTTCTTACAGCTGAGTAATATTCCATTGTATGTAATTACCACATTTTGCTTATCCATTCATCTGTTGATGGGCACCGAGGCTGATTCCAACTTTTGGTAATGGTGAACAATGCCGCTATGAACATTGGTGTGCCTATAGCTGTTCATGTCTTTGCTTTCAGTTCTTCTGGGTATATACTCAGCAGTGGAATTGCTGGATCATATGGAAGATCTATTGTTAGTTTTCTGAGGATGTGCCAAAATGTCCTCCACAGTGGCTGGACCATTCCACAATCCCACCAGTAGTGGGATGAGGGTTCCTATTCAGCCACATCCTCTCCAACACTTAGGATCAGCTGTTTTTTAAATAGCTGTCATTCTGACGGGTGTAAGATGGTATCCCATTGCAGTTTTCAATTGCATTTCCCTGATAGCAAGCGATTTCGAGCATTTTTTTCATGTGTTTCTTAGCCATTTGTATTTCTTCCTCGGAGAAGTGTCTTTTCAGGTCACTAGCCCATTTTTGAAATGGTTTGTTTGTCTTTTTATTTTAAAGGTGTAGGATTTCTTTATATATGCAGGATATTAGGCTCTTATCAGATATATAGCTACAAATATTTTCTCCCATTAGGTAGGCTGCCTTTTTATTTTCTTAATAATGTCCTTTGAGGTGCAGAAGTTTTTAATTTTCAGGAGATCCCATTTATCTATTTTTTCTCTTCCTACTTGTACTGTGACTGTGAAGTTCATTAAAACATTTCCTATTATAAGGTCCTGTAGATGCTTCTCTACATTATCTTCCTAGGTCTTTATGGTTTTGGCTATTATCTTTAGAACTTTGATCCATCTTGAGTTGATTTTTATATAAGATGTGAGATGGTATTCTTCTCTCATTCTTTTGGATATGGATATCCAGTTCTCCAAGCATCACTTGTTAAAGAGGCCATTCTCTTCCAACTGAGTGGGCTTCATGGCCTTGTCGAATATCAGATGACTGTATATGCGAGGATCTATATCAGAACTCTAATTTCAGTTCCATTGGTCAGTAGGTCTATCCTTTGGCCAATACCACACAGTTTTGATCACTGTAGCTTTGTAATATTTTTTAAAGCCCGGTAATGTGATACCACCAACTTCATTTTTCTTTTTCAATATGTCTTTGGTAATTCAGGGCCTCTTATCTTTCCAACTATATTTAGTGGTTAGTTTCTCCAATTCTTTAAAAAATATAGAGTTGATTTTTATTGGGATTGCATTAAATCGGTAGATTAGTTTGGGTAGGATAGACATCTTGTTGATGTTTAGTCTTCCTATCCATAAACAGGGAATATTTTTTCCATTTATTTATGTCTTCTTTGATTTCCTTTAACAGTGTTGTGTAGTTTTCTGTATTTATTTATTTTTTTAATTTATTTATTTTTTCTTGTGGGTAAAAATAAAAAATTTCACAATACATACCACTCTTTGTAAAATGATATATAAATATACATGTATATATGTGCATTTGATTACAAAAATGTTATTTTTATATATATATAAATATATTTTAAGAGGTGCTTAGATTACCGAAAATATTACACAGAACACCCTGGGATTCCCATGTTGCCCACCTCCCACACCTCCCACCACATCCCACACAAACATCTCCCACAAGTCTGGTCCACCACGCTCAATGGACTTACACATCCTGGGGCCTTGCCACCAACCATAGACCACAGTTCACATAATAGACCACACTCTCTCCCACACAGTTCTGAGTGGTGTGTGCTGATTTAAAATGGCCTACATCCGTTGCCACAACAGTACTCAGGACAACCTCCAAATCCCAATGAAGCCCCTGTATTTCAACTACTCGTCCCCTCCCTGCCCCAAAAGTGTCAAGTGGCCACTGGCTCCACCTCATTTTTATAATTTCTTCCATTGCTAGAATCGCCATATGTGTACAACAGAATACCATCAAGTCCACTTGAGCCAATAGTTCTTCCCCCAATCCTGAGGGGACTGGGATGGTGATGTCTACTCCACCTTCAAGTGAGAGAGGGTTATATCCCATGGGTATTGTGGGTGGGGTGATCCTTCCTGCAGATGCAGGCCCTCTCCATTCCCTGGGATGGCCGTTGCCCATTGTTGTCTCCTTGCCAGGTGAAGTGGATGAGTCCATTGAGCTGTGGGGTAGGAGTTGCAGCTCCACCGAGATTTCACACACACCTGGCACATAGGTAGGCCAGAGGCGCCAGTCTCTGGAAGTATACCTAAAAACTTCAGCATCACATATGGGTTTGAATAGAAGGGATTGATGAACCATGTGCAGGGAGGACTTATTTGAGTCCAATTCTATCACTCTCGGGAGCACAGATTCCAAAATAGAGCCCAATGATAAGGCATCAGACTCTGGGGCTATCCGCCCTTATATAGGACCTGGGTGCCTCCAGAGCTCTCAGGAGGCCCTCTGTGTGGGGTGATAGGCACTTAGATGTTCTATGAGCTCCTACTGTGGTGTGTGCAAGAGTTACCTCTGGGATGACCTCCCGACTCTCTTTGAAGTCTCGTAGCCACTTGAACAAATTTGTCTTTACCTTTTCCCCCTTTTATTCAAGGTTTTTTTCCAGTTGCGTTGCCAGTTGGCACTTGGTATTAATCCCTTGTTGTCAGTGAGGCACATCCCCGGGAGTTATGTCCCACGTTGGGGGGAAGTTAATGCAATCATATGCTGAGTTTGGACCAGAGAGAGGCCACATTTGAGCAACAAGGTGGCTCTCAGGTGGCAACGCTAAGGCACCAAACAACTGCAGTCTAAGAATCAGTTACAAGAGCAAAGACTCACAAGGGTAGTCATCAATAAAAAGAACCCATCAGTGGGTCATCCTCTTTTGACAGACACTGTCCCTGCACTCAGAGGACTATTGCTGCTCCCTTGGGGACTGTGGCAGAGCTCTCCAGGCTAGGAATTCAGATTCCCTCATTTATTGTGTGAATGTCCACCCATTGTGACCATGGCCCATATTTTGATCTTTAGAACGATTTTGTATATCTTCATGTATATTAGGATGAACTAATTCTCCCCTCCCAGACACCCCCACCAATAATCCCCTGCAGTACCCATTGTAACCCTTTTGTGATTCAAATCCTCCATGAATATGTATTCCATAAAAGAATCAAATACATTTACTAGGAAAAAGAAACAAGTATGATAAGCTTACATGCAAGAGACAAACATAAGGAAACTCAGGGAAAAAAAAACAAGAAAGGGAAAAAAAACAAGAAAACAAAACAAAACAAAACAAAATATAATTAGCCGATTGGGACATTCAAAAAAATGGGCAAAAAAGCAAAGGAAATGCCTTTAAAAATTATATATATATATATATATATGTATATATATTCTTTTTTTTTCTCTTTTCATTTTTTTCCCTTCCTATTATCACTGTGTTATCAGATATCCTGTGTGCCGTGACATCTTCCCCCTCTCAATCCCTATTGTCTCCCAATTATTCATTTAATTTTCAAAGAAGTTTTAGGTCACAGCAAAGTCACACATGGAGTGCCAGAGACTCCCAGATACCAAACCACCCCCACTACCCCAACCCATATTAACCCACCCTCCCTTTTTTTTTTTTGGATGTTAGCATAGTTATCACTGTTATACAGAAAGCAAATATAGCAACTAAACATTGTCGATGATTTACAGTATAGTTTACAATTTAGATGATACAGTTTAATAATTTTGATGATATTTACCATGCCCTGTGTCCATTACTGTAAGGTAATGAAAAACCTTCCCCATGACCACCAAACACCCTATTAGATCTTGACTGTTCCCTTCCCCCCAGCCCTGCAGGCCCCATGATACCACCCTCTACCGACCCATGGAATGTCAAGATTCATAGTTACATGCCCTGGGGATTTGAACCTGCCGTTCCTAATCCACCCACCCACCAGTGCTGACCTACCAAACCCAAGAACATCCCCACTCATCTGCTCCATCCTCCAACATGCAACCACACTCTATCCCTTTACCATAGATTATGTCCATATGGGTGATGGCTCAAAGCATGCTCTTCTCTTAATCTCCCTTGTTAACCTATCGTTCAGACAATGGTTCTCAGAGACTGCTCACTTTCCTCAGTTCAGATCAGTGAGGTCATATATTGTTCATCCTTCAGTGCCTGACTTGCTTCACTCAACATAAGGTTTTCAAGATTCATCCACGTTATTCTATGTGTTAGCACTTTGTTCCTTCTTACAGCTGAGTAATATTCCATTGTATGTATGTACCACATTTTGCTTAACCATTCTTCTGTTGATGGGCACTGGGGCTGATTCCAACTTTTGGCAATGGTGATCAATGTCGCTATGAACATTGGTGTGCATATATCTGTTTGTGTCTTTGCTTTCAGTTCTTCTGGGTATACACCCAGCAGTGGAATAGCTGGATCACACAGAAGATCTATTGTTAGTTTCCAGAGGAACCGCCAAAATGTCCTCCACAGTGGCGGGACCATACCGCAGTCCCACCAGCAGTGGATGAGGGTTCCTATTCCTCCACATCCTCTCCAACATTTAGTGTCTCCTGTTTTTTTAATAGTTGCCATTCTGATGGGTTTGAGATGGTATTTCATTGTAGTTTTGATTTGCATTTTCCTGATAGCAAGCGATGTTGAGCATTTTTTCATGTGCTTTTTAGCCATTTGTATTTCTTCCTTGGAGAAGTGTCTTTTCAGGTCTCTTGCCCATTTTTCAAATGGGTTGTTTGTCCTTTTATTTTCAATGTGTAGGATTTCTTTATATATGCAGGATATTAGGCTTTCCTCTTTGACCCACTGTTTGTCTAAGAGTGTGTTATTTAACTTCCATATCCTTGTGCCTAACCTGTTTCTTTGGCCCTTAGTGATTTCCAACTTCATTCCGTTGTGGTCAGGGAAATTACTTTGTATAATCTCAATCTTTCTGAATTCATTGAGTGTTGTTCTGTGGCCCAGCATGTGGTCTATTTTGGAGTATGTTCCATGTGCACTTGAGAAGAATGTAAATCCCGCTGTGTTTGGGTGTAGTATTCTGTATATGTCTATTATGTCCAGGTCTTCTAATGTATTGTTGAGTGCCTTAGTTTCTTTATTGATTCTCTGTCCAGATGTTCTGTCTAATGATGATACTGGTGTGTTGAAGTCCCCTGCTATAATTGTAGAGGCATTTATTTCTCCTCTTAGTTTTTCCAGAGATTGCTGCACGTTTTTGATGCACCTCGATTAGGTGCGTAAATGTTGATGATTGTTCTCTCTTCTTGAGAGATTACTCCTTTTACTAATATGTAGTGTCCATCTTTGTCTCTTACAATAGTTTTGCATTTAAAGTCTATTTTGTCTGATATTAGAATAGCTACTCCTGCCCTTTTTTGGCTATTGTTAGCTTGTAAAATGATTTTCCAGCCATTCACTTTCAGCCTCCTTGAATCCCTGGGTCGAAGGTGGGTTTCTTGTAGACAGAATATAGATGGATATTTTCTTATGCATTCTGCCAATCTGTGTGTCTTGATTGGTGAATTTTATCCATTAGCATTCAGTGTTATTAGTCGTAACGAATTTCTTACTTCAGCCATTTTTTCTTTGGATTAATGTGTGTCATATATTGTTTTGTTTCTTTTTTTGTCTTTTCAGTTGTTTTTAAACTCTTCTCCAACTCTGTCTCCCTTGTTTTTTCCTTTCAACTTGTAGAGATTCCTTTAGTATTTCTTGAAGTGCTGGTTTCTTCTTGACGTATTCTCTTAAGTTCTGTTTATCTGTGAATATTTTGAACTCTCCATCATTTTTGTATGCCAATTTTGCTGGATACAGAATTTGCGGATGGAAATTTTTTTCTTTTAGTGTTTTGACTATGTCTTACCACTGTCTTCTTGCCTGCATGGTTTCAGCTGAGAAATCAGCACTTAATTTTATTGTGCTTCCCTTGTATGTGATGATTCTCTTTTCTCTTGCTGCCTTGAGTATTTTCTCTTTGACTTGAGCATTGGACATTTTGACAAGTATATGTCTTGGAATTGGCCTGTTAGGATTTATAGTATTTGGGGTGCACTGTGCATGCTGGATCTGCACATCCATCTCTTTCAATAGCATTGGGAAGTTTTCAGCCATTATTTCATTCAACACTCCTTCTGTTCCCTTTCCCTTCTCTTCTCCTTCTGGGCTGCCCATAATGAGTATGTTTGTGCGTTTTGTATTATCAGTTAATTTCCTGAGTCCATGCTGGATTTTTTCTATCTTTTTGTCTATCTGTTCTACAATCTCTTTGATTTCAGCTGTATTGTCTTCCATATCACTAATTCTTTCCTCTGCCTTTTCAAATCTGCTGTTATGTGAGTCCAGCGTCTTTTTCATTTCTTGGCTTGTGCCATTGTTCACCATCATATCGATTACGATTTTAGGCATGTTTGCTATTTTTTCAGTATGTTCTCCCAGTGTCTTCTTTATATCCTTAATATCTTCCTTCAGTTCTTTAAGATGGTCCATGATATTTGTTTGGATAGCTTTGATTAGTTGTTCGATGTTCCTCATTGGCTCCTGGTTTTTATTTTGTGCTTTGGACTGGTCAATGTTTTCCAGTTTCTCATAGTTATTTGTATTTTTCTGTTGCCCTCTGGTCATCATATTATCTTGATGGGTTTGTTCAGTTGATTAGCTTTTCTCTATGCTCTAGAGTTTTATTTAGCTCTTGGTTCTGTGTGTAAGTTAAATTTTCTCCTTGGCAGTTTTTCTTCTTGTTTTATTTCCTGACTTCTTTCTATGTTCCCTTGAAGGCAAAAGGTTATGGTCAGAGGAAACAAAAGATGTAAGGAAGGCAGAAGGGTAATAGTAAGATTGATAAAAGTCAGAAGAGGGGCAAAATGAGGCTTAATGAGATGAATATTTAACTTGTGTAGGCAGTGTAGAGTACTAGGGAAAAATTGAGTTCCTACAATGGACTGGGAAAACAAATGGAGGAAAAATATATATATATATAGTGATTTAGAAGGCTAGAATTATGAGGAGGGAGAGAAATAGTAAAGAAAGATCTGAGAGGAAATAGTTAATACTAATAAAAAAAAAGTAGAAAACAAAATAGATGGAATAGAAATTGACACCCTTGAGTTGTGGGCCTATGAAAAAATGTTGTCTCTAAGAGTCACAACAAAAAACAGAAGGCAGAAAGATGCAGGAACGATAAGTGATAGTTTGTAATACAAAATCAATATATATAGCGAGTGGGAAATTACTGAAAAAGAAGCACAGCAAAGAAGCGACAAGCTAGTAGCACCTAATTTAAAAAAAATGGCAGAAAAAAGAAAGGGGGGAGGAAAGAAGAAAGAAAAGCAAGGGACCAGAAAGAAACAGAGAGAAACCAAAGATCCACACAGGCAAGCAATCAAACAGAGCTAAGGGGGGTCAATGATTTCCCTAGGGTCCACATGGATCCTTCCTGCCTACTTGTGTTTTTCAATCAATTTCCCCCCAGGGTTCTATATGCAGGTCCTGAAGCAGCTTTTAGCTATTAAACTAAATTAAAAAGATTTTATTTTTCATTTATTGAAGTGACCTTCTCACTTTTTTTTTTTTTTTTTATTTTTCTTTTAGTGAAATACAGGATCCAAAATAATTCCTCCTCTAGACCAACCCCCTTATGGAAGGACCCTAGCTGGGCCTGTGGAAATTAATCAAGCACGTCTCACTTCCTGGACTCCCCAGGTTTGCTGTAGCTCTGATGTTAGTCAGTGCAGAGTGCTAAAGATGGCCGATTCCACCCCTTCTGGAGCCCAGCTCGAGCGTCACCGGGTTGCTAAGTAAATCAGTTTGAGTGCAGATTTGCATCTGCCCTCAGCCTGATGCTGCTTCAGGTCAGCTTATCTGTTCCCCAAAGTTATGGGGCCGTGTAGGCAGCCAGATCGATGTCTAAAAATAAAAAGTACCCTTCCCTGTCCTCCAACAGAATCCTCCCTCTTTTGGGAAGTGTCCCTTTTTCCTGGCTCCGCAGCGGCCCGGGTCTTATCCCTGGGTCGCTAGGGAAATCAGCTCCGTCACCCGACTAGAATCCCCGCTCCGGTTCACCGGGTGCCGATTAGCTCATTTGTTCTGTTCACGCAAGTTCCAAGGGGCACCAGGCAGCCGGATCCCCAGAAAATAAAAGTTTCTCGCCTGCTCGCGGCTCCAAGTGGCCATTTTATTTTATTTTATATTTTCTCCCTAACCGCGGGGCTCAGCCATCTGTGCCAACCACCAATGGCAGCCTTAAAACTCACGAATCTCCACCGTTCCGTCCATGCCGTTGATCAGGGCAGATAGATGCCCCAAGCTTCTCACTCCACGCGTGCACAGCATAGACCCCCGGGCAGGACTCCATCCACAATCCGCCTTGCTCTGGGAGCTTGCAGTGTGTGCCCTCCTACACTAATGCCATCTTGGCCCCCTTCCTAGTTTTCTGTATTTAAGTCTTTTACATCTTTAGTTAAATTTATTCCTAGGTATTTGATTCTTTTAGTTATTATTGTAAATGTCATTTTTTTTTGATTTCCTCCTCCAATTGCTCATTATTGGTGTACAGAAATGCCACTGATTTTTGAGCATTGATCTTATAGCCTGCAACATTACTGAACTCCTTTATAAGTTCTAGAAGCTTTGTTGTAGATTTCTCGGGGCTTTCTATGTACAGGATCATGTCGCCTGCAAATAATGAAAGTTTTACCTCTTCTTTTCCAATCTGGATGCCTTTTATATCTCTTTATTGCCTCAGTGCTCAAGCCAGTACTTCTAAGACAATGTTAATTAGGAGTTTTGATAGCGGGCATCCTTGTCTTGTTCCTGATCTCAGAGGGAAGGCTTTTAGGATTTCACCATTGAAGATGATGTTAATTTGGGTTTTTCATATATACCCTTTATCATATTCAGAAAGTTTCCTTCTATTCCTATCTTTTGCAGTGTTTTTATCAGGAAAAAGTGCTGTATTTTGTCGACTGCTTTTTCTGCATCTATAGAAATGATCATGAGATTTTTTTCTTTCAATCTGTTTATGTGGTGTATTACATTGTTTGATTTTTTTATATTGAACCATCCTTGCATACCCAGGATGAAACTCACTTGGTCATGGTGTATAATTCTTTTGATATGTTGTTGAATGTGATTAGCAAGTATTTTGTTGAGGATTTTATCATCTAGGTTCATTCAAGAAATTGATATGTAGTTTTCCTTTCTAGTGATATCTTTCTTTGGTTTTGGTATTAGGGCAACTTTGGCATCATTGAATGCGTTAGGCAATATTCCTTCTACTTCTATTTTTTCGAAGAGCTTATGTAGAATTTGTGTTAACTCTTTGCGGAATGTTTGGTAGAATTCAGCTGTGAAGCTATCTGGTCCTGGGCTCTTCTTAGTTGGGATGTTTTTGATGACTGATTCCATCTCTTTACCTGTAATTGGATTGTTGAGTTCATCAATTTCTTCTTTCATCAATGTAGGTTGTGCATTTCTAGGAACTTGTCCATTTCCTCTAAATTATCATTCTTGTTGGCATATAATTTTTCAAATTATCCTCTTATGACACTCTTATTACTGTGGGGTCAGTTGTGATATCCCCTTGCTCATTCCTTATTTTGTGTATTTGGATCTCTTCTCTTTTTCTCTTTGTTACTCTGGCTAAGGGTTTGTCAATTTTATTGATATTCTTGAAGAACCAGCTTTTGGTTTTGTTTATTTTTTCTAGTGCTTTCTTATTCTCTATTTCATTTGGTTCTGCTCTAATCTTAGTTATTTCCTTCTTTCTACTTTCTTTAGGTTTAGTTTGTTGTTGTTTTTCCAATTCCTCCAAGTGTGCAGTTAGGTCTTTAATTTTACATTAATATATGTACTTATGGCTATGAACTCCCCTCTCAGGACTGCTTTTGCTGCATCCCATTGGTTTTGATATGTTGTGTTGTTGTTTTCATTAGATTCAAGGTAGTTACTAATTTCTTTTGAGATTTCCTCCTTGACCCACTGTTTGTGTAAGAGTGTGTTGTTTAACTTCCATATCCTTATGCCTAACCTATTTCTCTGGCCCTTAGTGATTTCCAATTTAATTCCATTGTGATCAGAGAAATTACTTTGTATAATCTCAATCTTCCTGAATTCATTGAGAGGTTTTCTGTGGCCTAACATGTGGTCTATCTTGGAGTATGATCAATGTGCACTCAAGAAGAATGTAAATCCTGCTGTATTTGGGTGTAGTGTTCTGTATATGTCTATTTAGTCTTGGTCCTCTAATTTATTGTTGAGAGTCTTTGTTTCTTTGTTGATTCTCTGTCTAGATGTTCTGTCTAATGATGATAATGGTATATTAAAGTCTCCTTCTATAATTGTAGAGGCATTTATTTCTCCACTTAACTTTTCCAGAGTTTGCCTCACATATTTTGAGGCACCCTGACTAGATGCGTAAATGTTTATGATTGTTCTCTCTTCTTGAGAGATTACCCCTTTTACTAATATATAGTGTTCATCTTTGTCTCTTACAATAGTTTTGCATTTAAAGTCTATTTTGTCTGATATTAGAATAGCTACTCCTGCCTTTTTTTGGCTTTTGCTAGCTTGTAAAATTATTTTCCACCCATTTACTTTCAGCCTCCTTGAATCCCTGAGTCAAAGTTGGGTTTCTTGTAGATAGCATATAGATGGATCATATTTCTTTATCCATTCTGCCAATCTGTGTCTATTGAATGGTGAATTTAATCCATTAACATTCAGTGTTATTACAGTGAATTTCTTACTTCACCCATATTTTCTTTGGATTAATGTATGTCATAGGTTGTTTTGTTTCTGTTTTTGTCTATTTAATTGATTTTTTTTTAAACTCTCCTCCAACTCTCTCTCTCTTGATTTTTCCTTTCAACTTGTAGAACTTCTTTTGGTATTTCTTTAAGTGTAGGTTTCTTCCTGACATACTCTCTTAATTTCTGTTTATCTGTGAATATTTTGAAATCTCCATCATTTTTGAATGCCAGTTTTGCTGGATAGAGAATTCATGGCTGGAAGTTTTTTTCTTTTAGTACTTTGACTATGTCACAGCACTGTCTCCTTTCCTCTATGGTTTCAGATGAGAAATCAGCATTTAATCTTATTGTGCTTCCCTTGTATGTGGTGGTTTTCTTTTCTCTTGCTGCCTTGAGCATTTTCTCTTTGTCTTGAGTTTGGACATTTTGACACGTATATGTCTTGGAGTTGGCCCATTGGGATTTATATTGTTTGGGTTGCGCTATGCTTCCTGGATCTGCACATCCATCTCTCTCAGTAGCGTTGGGGAGTTGTCAGCCATTATTTCCTTCAATAATCCTTCTGTTCCCTTTCCCTTTTCTTCTCCTTCTGCGATGCCCATAATGCATATGTTTATGCATTTTGTGTTGTCAGTTAAATCCCTGAGTCCCTACTGGGTTTTTTCTTTTTCTTCTTCCTTTTTTTTTTTTTTTTTTTGTCTATCTGTTCTACTATCTGTTTGATTTCAGCTGTATTGTCTTCCACATCTCTAATTCTTTCTTCTGCCTGTTCAAATCTGCTGTTATGTGAATCCAGCATCTTTTTTATTTCTTAGATTGTGCCATTGATCACCATCATATCAGTTATCTTTTGTGTATGTTTACAGTTTCTTCAGTATGTTCTCCCAGTGTCTTCCTTATATTCTTAATCTCTTCATTCACTTCATTAAGTTGGTTCATGTTATTTGTTTGGGAATCTTTGATTAGTTGTTCAATGTTCTGCATATATTCCTGGTTTTTAGTTTGTTCTTTGGAGTGGTCCATGTCTTCCTGTTTCTCAGTGTGGTTTGTAATTTTTTGTTGCCCTCTACTCATCATTTTATCTTGCTGTGTTTATTCAGTTGATTAACTTCTCTCTCTCCTCTAAAGTTTTATTTAGCCGGTGGTTCTGTGTGTGTGTTAAGTTTTCTCTTTGACACTTTTTCTTCTTATTTTGTTTCCTTGCTTCTTTCTATGTTACCTTGAAGGCATAATTTAGTGCCAGAGTAATTGAAAAATGTGAGAAAGGCAGAAGGATTATAGTAATATTGATAAAAGTTATAAGAGTGGCCAAATAGGACTTAGTGAAATGGATATTTAACTTGTGTAGGCAGTGTAGAGTAATAGGGAAAAAAAGTGGAGTATCTACAATGGACTGGGAAACCAAATAGAGGAATATATATATAATGATTTAGAAGGCTAGAATGATGAGGAGGGAGAGAAAGAGTAAAGAGAGGGCTAAAAGCAAAAAGCTAATATTAATTAAAAATAGAATAAAACAAAATATATAGAATAGAAATTGACACCCTTAAATTGTGGGCTAATGAAAAAGCATGGTGTCTAAGAACCACAACAGAAAGCAGAAGGCAGAGAGATGAAGGAAGGATAAGAGATAGTTTGGAATACAATATCAATATAGACAGAGAATGGGAAATCACTGAAGAAGAAGCACAGCAAAGAAGAGGTAAGTTAGCAGCACCTAATTAAAAACAAATGAAGGAAAACAGAAAGGGGGGAGGAAAGAGGAAAGAAAAGCAAGAGATAACCAATAAACAGAGAAAAACCAAACAACCACACCAATAAGCAGTCAAACAAAGCCAAGGAGGAAGTGTTCCTTCTAGTGTCCTTGCGGATACTCTCAGCCGGCTTGTGTTTATCAATTTCCCTTCAGGGTTCTATCTGCAGGTTTTTAGTCAGAGTTTTGGTATTAAGTAAATTAAGTAAATTAAGAACAGAAATTCATATTTTAAAGGGACTGTCTTCTTTTTTTTTTTTTTTTTGGCGATAAAAGGGACCCAAAAGAAGTACCCTGCTAGATCACCCCCTTCACCGAGGGGACCCTAAATAGGCTCATGGAAACTGATCACACCCTTCCCACTTCCTGGCCTCCACAGAGGAGCTGAAGCTCTGATGCTTGTCAGTGCTGTGTCATATAATTGGCTGACTCCACCCCCTCTGGGGCCAAGCCTCAGTGTCAGCAGGCTGCTGGGTGAATCAGGTTTCCTCAGCAGATTTGCCTCTCCCCACAGCCTGGCGCTGTTTCAAGCCAGCTTATCTGGTCCCCAAAGCTATGAGGGGGTCCAGGCAGCCAAATCCCCAGAAGGCAAACTCCTCTTCACCCTCTGTCAGAGCCCTTCCTCCCCCCCGAGTGTGCTCCCCCACACCAGGAGCAGGAGCCACGGTCACAGGATTCACGGCTCAAACCAGCCTTTTCCCGGTGGGTGGGGCTCAGCCATCTGTGTTAACCAACACAGGCAGATTCAAAACTCACAAATCTCCACTGATCGCTCCACGCCATCAATCTGCCCACTTCTAGATGACCCAAGCTTCTCGCTCCGTGCGCCCACAGCACAGACCCTCGGGCAGGACCCCGTCCACAATCGGTCATCCCCAGAGAGCCCGTCAACGAGTACCCTCCGAAACCAACACCACCTTGCCTCCTCCCCCTCCCCCTGTGTCTTCTTAATATCCTTAATCTCTTCCTTCACTTCATTAATTTGGCCCATGGTATTTGTTTGGACAGCTTTGATTAGTTTTTCTGCGTTCTGCATCTCTTCCTGGTTTTTAGTTTGTTCATTGGAATGGTCCATGTCTTCTTTTTTCTCAATATGGTTTGTAATTTTTTCTTGCCCTCTGATTATCATTTTATCTTGATGGATTTATTCAGTTGATTAGCTTCTCTTTCTGCTCTAGTGTTTTATTTAGCTGGTGTTTCTGTGTATGTGTTAAGTTTTCTCTTTGACATGTTGTTCTTCTTGTTGTATTTCCTTGCTTTTTTCTATGTTCCCTTGAAGGAAAAAGATTAGGGCCAGAGGAATAGAAAGAGGTAAGAAATGAAAAAGAATCATAGCAATAGTGATAAAATTTAGAAGAGGGGCCATATCAGACTTAGTAAAATGAATATTTTACTCATGTAGGCAGTGTAGAATAATAGGGGGGAGAAAGTGGAACATTTACCATGGATTGGGAAACTAAATAGAGAAAGATATATAGAATGATTTAAAAGGCCAGAATGATGATGAGAGAGGGAAAGGTAAAGAAAGGGCTGAAGGGGAAAAGTTAATAAAAAAGAAAGAAAAGAAAACTGAATAGACAATATAGAAATTAACACCCATTAAGTTGAGGACTAATGAAAAAAGGTGAAGTGTAAGAACCACAACAAAAAGCAGAAGGTGGAAAGATGAAGGAAGGAAAAGAGATAGCCCTGGTAGACAAAAATCACTATATACAGAGAATGAATCAAGTACAACAAGCACGGCAAAGAAGAAACAAGCTAGCAGCACCTAATTTTTTTTAAAAAAGGGGGTGAAGAGGAAATAAAAGCAAGAATCAAAGAAAGAAAAACCTAACAACGCATAAGCATGCAGTCAAAGAAAGGTAAGGAAGAACAACTTTCCTTCTTGGACCCTTGTGGAACCTCTCAGCCTGTGTTCATCAATCAATTACCCTGCAGCCTTCTCTCTGCAGGTTCTGAGGCAGATTTTAGTGATTAAATTAAGTTTAAAATATTCTTTTTTGAAGAAATAAGGGACCCAAAATGATGCCTCTTCTGGACAACCATCTCCATCAAGGGGACCCTAAATAGGCTTGTGGAAACTTATGAAACACTTCCAATTGCCTGGTACCCCCAGGGGAACTGAGACTGATACTCAGCATTGAGCTATAAAATTGCTCAAGCCTCTGTGTCCCATGGATATTAGGTAAATGAGGCTTCTTCAGCAGATTTGCCTCTCCCCTCAGCCAGGCACCACTTCTAGACAGCTGGTTTGCTCCCAAAAAGCTGCAAGGGGGTCCAGGCAGCCAAACTGACAGAAAAAAAACCCTCTCACCCTTTGCCAGGACTGTCCCACTCTCAAAGAGTGCTCCCTCTCACTGGGTTGCTGGGAGGGTGAGGCTTAGCCATCTGCATCCATGATTTCCAGCTGGGGAAAAAAACTCATGATTTCATATTGAGCAGTCCACCTCACTGTCAGCTCCCTCCAGATTGATGTCCCCAAGGTTCTCACTCCGCAGGCTCCCAGAACAGGCCACCTGAGTAGGATCCTGTCCACAATCAGCCATCCTCTGTGAGAGAAATGGTGAGTGCCCAACTAAGCCAATACCATCTTCCCATCTCCTGATTGCTTCTTATCATATTTGTAAATACATTCACTAATCTACTAAATTAGGTCATTGGCAAACTGGTCCTCTCAGCTCCAATGGCCAGCGGTCAATTTCTATTACATTTGATCCATAGACAGTTGTCTAAACATTTCTATCCATGTGAAGAGCTTAGATCTGAAGGAGAGGAGGAAGTTAGAAAAATTTGCCTCATGTAAGTTCTGGTCCCATTACGGTAGGTGCTTGTTGTATTTTTGCATTCATCTGTGTCAGTCAATAAAGCTAAAATTCCAATAGAAGTTAAGTGCTGCTGCAATGCACCTGGCCTGGGGCTCTATTTAGGGCACATTCAATCACATTCATGAATTCCTCCCATGTCTTGTGGGCAGACATGGACCCAGAGAAAGGATATGAGTTCTCCCTGGAAACACTGCTCATGTCACAGACTCTGAGCTACTCCTAAAGCCTGGGGGAAAATTTTGCCTACATTTTTCTGTCCCAATTTAGAGTTTCCATGTGAAGCTTCAGAAAAGCAAGAGACCAGATTCTTGAGTCAGACCTTTCTTCAGATTCTTTTGCTCCTTCTAGTCAATAGTGTGCTGGTGTTGGCTTATGAGAGAGGACTTAAAATTTCAGGGATTTTTCAAACCAGTTGTTAAGCTCAGCCATGATTGAAAATTAAATGATATATTTACAATTAAATAATTGTATTAAAAACAAAAGCAACCATTAATTAAAACTCACCACTTCCTAATTATTTTCATATCCCTGCTGTTGAGATTATTTGCTTCTATTGTATCTGTATGGTGAAAATATAATATGACTGTGTGTGTCATATCTCTCCTCACACTACTTGCCCAAAATTGGCCAAGATAGGAGTATTTACACAATGGAAATTGGTAAATGCTGAAAATCAGGGCTTGATTTGTTGATTATGTGCTAAATTTTAAGAACATGATGGAGAAATGCTAGTTATACACAGTTAAACTTAAAACTGTATCATGTCTGGATTCATCACATTTTGAATAGCATAAAATTGAGGAAATAATCTTCTAGTATTCATACACAATTATCTGATTCAGCAAAGTTGATGAAGGAATATGTCTTTTTCATTTCACTTTCATTTTATTCATTCATGTAAAAAAATAGCAACTAATATTCACCTTAGAACTACACTTGTTTGTGAAGTATGACCACATGCTGGCTATGGCAAAAGCCAATAAAAGCAGTATGTGAGAGTCAGTTGTCAAATGGAGTTGACAATAAAGAGCACTATGAATTTTATCATTATTTGTAAACTCTGTTCTACACACCCTTTACAAAGAAACTTTATAGCAAATTTAAAAGCATTCTTTTCCTGAGTGTTGGTTGTTAAGAACTTACCAGCACATCACTGGTTCCATCTGAGGGACCTCCATTACTTAACCAACAAGCCTCATGTTAGCCACACAAAAGAGAATAATTGCACCTGGCTCAAAAGATTTTGAGACTCCTGTGTATTCTTGTTCCCCACACAAACATCAGTGTGCTCCTCACCCATGTCCACCTGAGTATGACCCATCCTTGTGCACCTCCCCACCCCACTTCCATCTTCCTTGAGCTGGCATTTGATAGCTATTAGCCTAGATTTAAAAAAGCAGAGACCTAGGAAGTCTCTTTAAGGAGGTGTAGCAGTTTGACATTATTTATGACTTCCAAAGAAGATATTGATGATGTTTGTAAAGTGCTCTGTTCCTCTGGGTGTGCTACCCTTTGAATGCCTTAGATTCAGCTGGCATGTCTTGATTAAATTGTCTGTTAAGTTTAGGGCTTTTATTTGGCTACATCAGTAGGGTGTGACTAAAGGATGAGTCCCTCATGGGTTGATATAAATGGAGACTCACTAAGAAGACATGCAAGAGGAGAAAATTTGGTCATTTTGGTTCTGCCATGTGTTGGAAAGGAGAAGGCTCAAACAAATAAAGCCCTAGGGAGAGCTAAGCCACTTACCTGATAGTTTTCAGCTGAAGAGACTAGAGCCCTGAGTAACTGAGAAAGCCTGGAAAGAAACAAGACCCCACCTTATGGTTAAGATCAGAAGAAGCTGGGCCTACAAAGCCTTAAGAGGAAGAAGAAGGCTGAACCCTCACAGAGATCAGCAACCATCTTGTTTCAACATGTGGCAACAGACTTTGGTGAGAAAGTACCTTTTGGGCAGATTTTGGTTCAGTCATGTCTATGCAAGAATCTAAATTGGTGTCATTACTTCAGTTCCTTCAAGCTCTTTGGAGATAATTGTAGGAATGTCTAATGTGCATGTTGAACCATCCATCCAGAGAGATGGACCATGCCTGGGGTGGGGAGGGGGTTTCCCTCCCCTAACTCCATCAGAGCCTTTTCTCTTAGCAGCAGGAATTGGCTGTTCATCTGAACCTGGTCTGCATCATTAGGCAATGCTGGGATGGAGAGGGACTTGAACATGGCTGAATTCTCCAGACTTATAGTAGTCTTTTCCTAATGTCCTACTCTGTGTCAGGTTATCAAAACAGATTTGGTTTTATTCTCTTCCTTGTGAGAGAGAAGTTCCCTAGAGCTAAATTCTTGTGAGGTGCTGTAGGAGTTTCATCATGGGTGTGTGCATATCCTCTTCTCCACTGGGAGACCTCATCTCCAATTGGACCCCTCTCATCAGCTCCTTTGTGCCAGGGGTACTGGGTCAGCCATGGCTGACAACAGAGAGTGTCCCAGGGAATTCTGCCTCCTGTCATGAAAACAGCAAACAAGTGTGACATATATGTCACCTAGTCCCTTTTGGAACTCTCAAGGGTTGTAGGAAGTTGCAGTTTCCTATGGTGCTGATGAGGTTTTAAATACTTACACCTGTGATCAGAAATATAATCCAAACCCAAAGATTAATGTTTCTCATAGAAATGCAAGTTTTTATTTCAACTTGATAATAGAACTCTGAAGGCTTGCCACAGTTTTATTTGCTGATAGAGGACAGGAGTCACCTGGGTCAGAAACACCAACATTCATTACTCACAGAATAGCAAGCAGCATGAGCATCAACATATTTGTGTCAGTCCTCCTTGCCCTCAAGTCCCACAGAATGGCACAGGTGGATGGCTACATATGCAATGGGGTGTATTACAGGAGTGGAACCCTGATCTTAGGGAACCAAATCTTTGATAATGGGAAGTATGCATGACAACTTTTTGCTCCAGAGGGAGACATTATCTCTATTTCTAAAGCTGTTTGCTACATAAACATCCTTGAAAAGACAATACAAAGCAAGGGGCTGTAAGTGCCTTGCTTGCAAGACACATAGAAATATGAGTGACATGCAGAATTATCTCCTAATAATATGTCTTATCTCTGCAACCCCATTTTAATCTCCTTGAAATCAGCAATCATGTCATAATTTTCCTTTTATCCTCATCTGTAGCGGGCTGAATGGTGGACCTGAAAATATACATTTCCATGTCTTAACATTAGGAAAAAATGGATGTGACTTTATTTAGGAAAAGGGTCTTTGATAATGTAATTAACTTGAAACTCTTGATATGAGTTCATCCTGGATTACCTGGATGTGCCCTAAATCCAACCACAGTTGTCCTTATAACAGTGAGACAGATGCACAGCAGCTCAGGGGAACAGGCCAGGTGGAGATAGAGACAGAGATTGGAGTGATGCAGCCAAAGCCAAGGAATGCCCAGAACCACCAGAAGCTGGAAGATAAAATGATGGGACCTCCCCTGGAACCTCCAGAGGGAGCAGAGTCCTGCCGACACCTTGATTTTGGACTCCTGTCCTCCAGAACTGTGAGATAATAAATTTCTTCTCTTTTAAGTCATGAAGTTTGTGGCAATCTGTTACAGCAATACTAGGAAACTAATGCCACATCACACTTACCATGGTGCTGTTCAATAAGTATTTGCAGGTGCAAATCATAAAGTGCTCCAGATAAAACTTGAATGTGTTGAATCTCACTACTCTCATGGTTAATAAGCCATTTGCAGGAAGGTAAATAATAAATGCAATGAGGCCCACTGACTTGGTGCATATTTACATACTTATGGTACAGGGGTGGCAGAAGTAGATTGAAGGAACACTGGGCTAGATGGCAGAAGGTCAAGAGGCATTCAAGTTTCAGCCCCTGCTAACTGTGTGACCTTTGCAAGTCACTGGACCCCTTAGAATTAATGAGACAATATTATGTATTCTACCTGTATTGTGGTTTTTGTGAAACAATTCGGCTATTACAAGAGGTGGTACAAGAGAATGTTTTTGAAAATTTTCAAGCATAACATAGATGCACAGAATTTCTTCAGACTAAACATCAAGCCAAGTATGGGCAGAGCTTATGGCTTATCACTATTGGTTTTCAGCCTTGTTGAACTCCAAACTTCCAAATGATCTTGTCTTATGGGACAGATATGACTTGGTAACATTGTTAGTACAAGATTCCTGGAGGAGATGATCTAAGATGATTTTAAACAAAAGGAAGTGAGATAGGATAGAATAGGGACCTAAGGAAGAAGGGGATAGAGAATCTAATAAGCTACTTAAAAGAAACTGAAGCAAGTGCCTGCTGACTTACATCAGCCTGCTTGATCATACACACAAAATGGGAAGGGGCAGCTTGTAGGACAAACATCCTACAGCTCACAGCTCACAGGACACACCCAGTGGCTGCATTATCACAAGGCAGCCAGCAACATCATTACATGGCAGGAAAGAGGGAAGGTGCAGGATGGACATCACCACCACCTACACACCTAACTTTCAGGTAACCTCATACTTCATGAACAATGACCAGAGGCCAAACACCACTGGTCAGCATGCCCTGCATACCTTGTGCACAGCAGTCAGAAGCCAATCACCACAGGACAGCAACCCTCACACCCCTAAGCAAATCAAATCACTCAATAGAGTTCCCCTGCTTTGTCTCAAATATTTTAATCCTTGCAGACCCTGGAGTGCTGTACCCCCAAAACACTGGGGACACCAGGGCAGAAATTCATATTTCTATCCCTTGAGAATGCCCACCTTCAACTCTCTGGAGGAGTACTTCTGTTCTCTTCCTTTGTCTGGGGGTGCATTTCTGTTCTCTTGTCTTAACCCCCAATAAATTCTCTGCTTGTTTAATTAATTTGTGACTCATTCTTTAATTATTTCTCATGACAAAGCTAAGAACCTAGATCCTTACCATCATCTCTGATAACAGAGGATTCTTTGATCTTGGGCCAAGAGCATGTGTCTCTGAAGGGAAGTCAGAGGATAGAGAAGGATACCCAAAATCTTTTTTTTAAAGTGCATAATTGGTAGGGAAAGGATCCATAAATGGAATGAAATTGAGAGGTGATATGGTGAGGAATACTTTGATGAAGAGTCTCAGAATCAAATGTGAATAATTTGAATCCACTGTAGATGCACCAGTGAGAGAAATTATGCTGACAAGGATATAGGTGAGAAGGGATTTTAACAACAGTGCTTTGAGCCATCCATAAAGAAGAGAGTTTGAAGGAAAATGTATGAGTTAGTGTGCTTAAATTCAGGTGAGAAATGATTACAAATCATTCCAGGAACTCTAGAAAGGAAGGGGGGAAATGCACAAAAAGCCCACTTCAACAATGCACTAGTTGAAGGAAGGACTTGAAGATTATTCAGAGGTTCCATGCCTGGGGGATGTTGCAAATGGATAATCAGATGTTTTAGTGGAAAATTTGTTGGATGCTCAAGTGTAGTTACTGAGCTTTTCAAAAATACAATGGAGTATGATTACATTTTAAATGAATTCCTAGCATTTACGAGCATTTGATTTTTTCATGTTTTGTTTACTTTGCAGGTCAAGTTGGTTCTTTTGGCAAACAGCCAACAAAATTCAAGAATATAAGGTTCCAGGTAAGCATTGTTTTCTTGAGTTAAGAATACTTATTCTGTATTTACTCTGTCGATTAGGAGGAGGAAGAAAGAAATGTTTATTCAATATATGTCAAGTTTCAAAACAGACTTTCGTATATATTACTTCTTATTGACCTGCACACCAACTCTGTGATATGGATATTTTCATTCTCATTTTTAATTTTAGGAATATGAGTCTCAAACAGATTATATAAATTACCCAAAATCAGTCTTAGAGGATGATGGAAGCACCCACAGTGCTGTGCTGCAATTGCTTGTTTAATTTTTGCGTGTGTGTGCCTGGACAGAATTTTTTTTAGCTGTTAACATTTTAGTGAAATTGTCTTTTAGCATATATTGAAAAAAATATTTCAATTGTTTATTTATTTTTAAAAGAAGCTTTAGATTACTTAAGTGTTACTGCAAAAATATAGATGATGGCCTTAGACCCCACCTCCTACCCCCAACACTTCCCCACATTAATAAAATATTTCATTAGTGTGGTATGTTTGTTACAATTGAGGAACCTATATTGAAGCTTTGTACTAACGATGGACTTTAGTTTACAGTAGAGTTTACATTTTTACCCACATAATTTTATAGGTATTGACAAATTGCATAATCACCTGTATCCATCATTGCAATGTCACAGGACAATTCCAATGCCCCAAAAATGCCCCCTTGTTACACTTATTCTTCTATTTCCCTCCCCTCAGAACCTCTGGTGGCCAATGCTTTCATATCAAAGATACAAGTTCTTCCATTGCTAGAATAATAACAATTCTACTTTAGTCCATAGTTGCTTTCCCCACTTATGTTTGTTCATTCCTCAATCTTGAGGATTTTCAGATTGTGATGCCCAGCCTGTCTCCAAATGAGATGAGGCTTAGATCACATGGGGCAGATTGATGGAACTGTGTTGCTTGCAGTTGCAGGCACTCTCCACTTCCTGGGATGGGTATTGTCCATCATCATCCTTTTGTTGGTTGCCCTGAATGAGTCCAATGAACTGGAAAGTAGGTGTTGCAACTCTGCTGATATTCAGGGCTCAACCAGCATATGAACAGACTGAAGATTTAAGTCTCTGAGACATATGTTCAACAAGTATAGTGCTTATAATATGTTCAAATAAAAATGACAGAAGAGCCATGGGTAAGGAAATTATAAGTGACTCAATACTGTTACAATGGGGAATGTATATTCCAAACTAAGGCTCACTGACAGGGTGCTGAATTCCTGAGTTTGCCCTGGATATAGTATCTAGATTGCTCTAGAGCCCTCAGGAAACTTTCTGTTTGTGGTACTGTTTACTCTGGTAGTCAATGAGATCCTGTTGAGACGTGAATATGTGTAAGCTCTGGAATAACACCACAACTCACTTTTAAATCTTGTAGCCTTAAAAACTAATTTGCATTTAATATCTCCCCCTTTTGTTCAAGGTCTTATTTCCAGATTCATCACTAGTCAGTGCTTGATAATAATCCTTCAGTACCAGGGAGGTTCATCCCCAGGAGTCATGTCCCATGCTGGGGTGAAGGTAGTGCATTAATATGCTGAGTTTGGCTTAGAGAGAGGCCACATTTGAGCAACCAAGAGGATTTCAAGAGGTAAATCTTATGCAATATATAATAGTAGGCTAAGTTTCAATTTCACAAGAAAAGTTCATAAATAAAACCAACAATATCAAGGGCTTGGCATAATTGTCCTCCTTCACTAGGCATTGCCCATATACTCAGGGGATTCTTGTTCCTCTCTTAGAGTAGCAGGTCTTCCCAGGATGGGAATTAAATATTCTTTTGGTTATTTTGTGGGTCTCCACCCACTGAGACAATGCCCCATGACCAACTGAACATATTCATATGCCATAGAGGCATGCCTCAGGTGCACATATCCCCACTTGTCCCCCATTACTGACAATTTGCACCAGTGATCCTCTTCTGCCACAGTTGTGATCCTTCTGTGGTCCAAAACTTCCCCCAAAACAATACCAAAGAAATGTTTAACAAATAAAAATAAAATAAAATAATAATTAAGAAAAAATGAAATACAAAAATAAAATTATTTTTTTCATTGTGGCTTTCATCACTGTAAGATCTGGTATCTTCTGTTTACTTTTTATAAGGCATTCACCCACATATCCCTACTATCTCCTTTACCAATAGAATCCATTTTTATAAGTACAAGCTACAATTTCTCCTGGCTTTTCCTCACAGTTCAATGATGGACTTTGACTCAGTTCTGACAACAAGATAGAAAGGCATGCATTCTGGGTGTCATCTGGGAAATTTTATGACATGATGCATTCAATGAGCTGCAGCAACTACCATCAAGTCAGTTGGCAGAGAGAGAGATGTGAACAGCCTATCCCTGATGCTATCACAGGGCCACTGAGTCAACCCTGTGAACCACCCTCCTCCATGGGAAAAACTACCTCCTAAAAGTCCCTTGTTTTTGGTGTTCCATTGCTTGCTGCTGAGAGTACCCTACCTCATCTCCCTGCAGAAAGAAGCACCCTTCCCATGGGTCTCTGCCCAGTAGATCAGGTAGCCTGACTAGGCTGGCATGACCAAGAAGTGATCCAGAATGAAAGAACCAATCAGAGGGTCAGAAGACCAAATTAAATTCTGTCTTTCAGGAATTCCAACTGGAGATACAGGGAAATGCTTGTTATTTAGCAAAAGAAGGAGAAATAGAAGGGATAAAAGGAACAGCTGAATTATGGCCAAGTTAGAGCCTGTACATTCCAGTGAATTCCACCTAGAGACTCCCAGTGCCCAAGGAAGAGCAAGATAATCAGAGGGGAGATGATGGTATGGGCCAGATATTCTTATTCATTCCATGAGCCTCAGAAATTTTCTTCTATGGAGTTGACTGAGGCCTCAGCTTCTCACTCAATGAAATTCTGCTGTTTAATGACCTTCTGTTCTAAATTTTATTTTTAGTTTTGGGGGGAATTGGCTGATGGGGAAGGAGGCAAATGAGTGCATGACAAGATTATTGATAAGAATAAGTGTAATATGGGAGCATTTTTGGGTCATTGGATTTGTCCTGTATGACATTGCAGTGATGAATACAAGCCATTATATATTTTTGTCATAACTTACAAAACTGTGTGGAAAAAAGTGTAAACTACAATGTAAACTGTAGCCCATGGTTAGTAGCGATGCTTCAGTATAAATTCATCAATTGTAACAAATGTACCACACTAATGAAGGCTGTTGTTAATACAGGAAGGTGTGGTGGGGCAGTGAGGCTTATGGGAATCCCCTATATTTTTATGTAACATTTATGTAATCTAAACTTCTTTAAAGATAAAAAATAATTAATTTTAAAAAAGAGTATAATGTGAGGATTCTCACTGTCCTGATTTTGTGATAATCAGGGTAAGCTAAACATTTGTTATATTAGAAACCATGCATATGTCCCTAGACCTAGTTTTTCTCCATAGGTCTGGTTTTTAGAATGCTGGTGATAAACCAAGCCTAATTTATTATATGACAATCCTGTATGGGAAATGAGCTTAACTCTAGTTATCTTTGGTCAACATTAAGAGATATGGCTGGGGAGCAGATGTGGCTCAAATGGTTGGGCATCCATCTCCCATAAGAAGGGACCTATGTCCACCCCCAGGACCTCCCAGTAAAAATTTTTTTTTTAAAAAAGAAGAGGATCGAAGGCATGTGAGCCTCCAGGCCCCATGCATGGGTATGCCATCAGGCCCTGCAAGTGGGTGAGACACCAGACCCCATGTGTGGGTGCACCATCAGGTCCTGTGAATGGATGCACCACCAGGCACCATGTGCAAGTGTGCCACCAGGCCCCACAAGTGGGTGTGCCATCAGGTCACACTGAGCTTTGCAGCAAGATGATGATGTAACAGGAGAGTGACACAAGGGAGAGCCAAGGCCCCATAAATGGATGCACTGCCAAGCCCCATGCATGAGTGTGCCACCAGGCCCTGTGAGTGGGTGAACCCCTCAGGCCCTATGTGCAGGTGTGTCACCAGGCCCCATGAGCAGGTGAGCCCCCAAAGTCCAACATATGGGTGTACCCATCAGGCCCCACAAGTGGGTGCACTGCCAGGACCCACTAGTGGGTGAGCCCCCCAGGCAACACACATGGCTACACCATCAAGCCCTGCCAAGACTTGCAGCAAGATAATGACATAACAGGAGAGTGACACAAGGGAAAGCCAAGATGAGATATGCCAAAAAACCAGGAACTTAGGTGGCACAGGTGGTAGGATGCCTCTCTCCCACTTCAGAGGTTCTGAGGATCAAATCCTGGTAAAGACAGGATGAAAAGGATGAGAAGAAAGGGCAGGAAATAGAATTGCCCAGTGAATGGACACAAAATCAACAAAAATTGGGGGGGAGGGGGTAAATACACAAAAGTAAATAAATCTTTTATTAAAAAAAAGTATAGAGGATTAAGATATGGACTATATTTAGTAGTATATTTTGATGATGCTCTTTCATAATTTGCTAGCAAATGTTTCAGAACAATGCAAAGTATTTGTGGTGGGTTAATGTATGGGAGCCCTGTATGAAGTTATGTATGTTTGCTTTGTAATTTCACAATGTTTACTAAACACTTATTATTTATGTATGTTCATGTATAAAAAATATACTTCAATAAATTGTTTTTAAAATGGAAAAATTTCTGTACTCAATATTTTGAGTTTTATCAATAAAAATTCGGTGGGATAAAAAGAGAATAGGAAAGATACTGAGAAGTGAGAAATACCAGATAATAATATAAGGAAATAGAGTTTGAGACTGAATCATAATGAACTCTGAATGTCAAGATGAGAAATGTTTGCTGCTAATTAGTAGAATTTCTGATCCACTGAAATTTTCTGAGCATAGAGGTGACATGATTACATGTGAACCCTAGAACATCAATTTGGAAAAAAATGTGTAGAATAAACTGAGAAGATATACTTAAAGTTAGTTTATAGAAGTGAGATTGTAGAGAAACTGATTCAAGAGAATTCAAAAAGTGGGACCTATTTTGACAAGACTAGATATGTGCTTTCCATTATGGGAACCATTCACCACATGTGAGTATTGAGCCCTTGAAATGTGTCTAATCTCAACTGAGATGTACTGTTAGTGCAAAGTACACACTTTGAAGGAAAAGAATGTAAAATATCTCATTGCTAATTTTTATATAGGTTACATGTTGAAATAATAATTTAGATATATTGAGTTAATTAAAACATTATTAAAATTGAAAAAAAATATTGATTAGATAAGTTTGTATGTGTTTGCTTCTATGCCTTGCTTGACCAGTGTCCACACAGGCATTTCTCCAGGTGAACAAGGTGAGAAGACCTGCATTGGTTTCTGGGGCTGCTTGAAGGCCATGGGTACTAGGAAATACCATGGGATCTCATTGATGCTGAGACTTGTATATCCCAGAACTAGTGCCCAGTCAACCCAGAGCCACCTGTGCCCTCCTCTTTACTTTCCAGACTGTTCAAGTCCTGCCACACCCTTTAAATACACTAGCTTATTCTTAAGCCTCAGGCTTCCATGGCACTTGTCACCCCATGTACCTCCAGGCAGTGTCTGCCCCAGTTGAGATATCCTAGCCTGAGCAGCAGTCCATTACATCTGGCTCCATGAGTCCTGGTAGCATTTCCTTACTTTTCTTGCTGTTATAAGTAGCTGCCAAGGATGCCACACCAACCTGATGTCAGCTAAGACATGTCCTTCAAATAAATAAGCCAGCTTACCAGCTTGTCTGCCTCTTTTTCTAACTCCATTCTCCTTTATTCTCTTCAGAGCAGTGCCTGATGTGCAAAAGTGTAAAATACTTGTTCACTGAGCCATGAGTGAAGCAGCAGCGCTGGACATTGTAGCTTGACACCAACAGGGAATTAAAGGAAGATGAGATATGGATTTCCCTCTAGAAGCTTAATCTTGCTATGGTGGCTGAGAAAACAATTGACATAAGTTATACAGTGGACATCAAAATGTACAGACCATTTGACAAGTTTGGAAGGCATTGGGGAAGTAGTAGAATTTGAGCTGGTCCTAAGAGGCTGGTTCATGTTGGGTCTTTGGGGAGGAGAAGAGAAGGGAAGTGTACTCCACCTGAAAGCTCCAGGATGTGAGATATGAAACCAAAGTCTCAGATTTAGCTTGGTGGTCCAAGAGAGGAGGCCAGTGGGAAGTGAAGACACCACACTGATCATCCTAAGAGTTGGGAAAGGCTCTGAACCAGGTGACAACAATATAAAGATAAAATCACATTTTCAATCAGAAGAGCAGTTTTGATAGTTTAATTGGCAATTTAAAAAATTAATAGAAAATGTAATCCTTTACTTCAGTAAATGAATAATTTCATTAAAATTAATGGTGAATGGCTTAGGAAGTATCTTTTTAGTTTTAACCATATGGGTTAACAATGTGGCTGTGCAAAAAAAATTTACTATTTTAAATTTAGAAATGCACCCAATATTCATAATGAAATTTTATGTGCATTCTTTATACACCTTTTCATATATTTTTCAAACCAGTATGTCTGATTGCATAATTCCTATAATCATACATTTTATTTTAGTTTCCACTTAGTTTTTTGAAAATTATATATTATTTGTGAGGTGCAAACTCATGGAAATATCTTTCATAGACCAAGCAGAACTCCAGGATTTTCATATATATATTTTAGAAGAAAATTCCAGGAGCACTGCATTTCCCAAAGCAGAATAATTTTTGAGACACTGCATGTTCAACTATATGAAACTCTTAGCAAAACCTTGAAAATCACACTTACTATTGAGAAAATATTCAATAGTATTTGAATACTATTCAAATGAATTACTCTCTAAATATTAAGAAATTCAAAGTTTAAAGCCTCTCCTTCTCCACTATTTGTTATGTGTTTTCATTTGTTTCCCCCAAACCCACACATGTTTAGTCTTGAAAATTGTGGTGTTTGAAAATTATTGCTGTGACAATTAGACCTTTTATAAAAATGAATTTTATTAAAAAGGATCCCATGAGATTTTCATTTCAACAACACCCTTCAGAAGCTTTTAGGGAGAATGGTCATTTGAGACAACCATTCTAAGACTGCTCCTGCCTGTTTGTGTGTGACTTTCTTAATGATAATAGCTGGAAATATTAGTTAACCAGTTTCCATTTTGTTTAACGGAACAAATAAGATTATTTGTTGACTGTCAGTTGGTTTAGTGTTCTAATGAAAACAATATTTATCTAGAAATTATACTTTGTCATTAGTATCCCAAATTGAATTGCATACTATTTCAGGAAATGAGATGAAAATTATAAAAGGAATCCTCCTAAACAAAATGAAGCCGACATTGACTTAAGATTTGGAAGAATAGGATAATGCAATATACTCACACAATACCTTGCCATAACAGAGAGCAAAGACACTTGAATGGAGATGCATGAGAAATTTCCATGAAAATATCCAGTAATTAATGAAATTAGGAAATCCTGTGTGACAAGAAACACTGAGGGAGTCTTAAAAGAAAAAAAACAAGACAACATAGGATTCCAATAAACACAAGATACCATGGTGACAGAATATTTGACCTTAAAGGGATTTTACAGATAAGTGTTATTCCTTGTAGGAACCTCTATTTAACTGAGTTCAAATATTCACTAATGTATATTTTATTTTTCCTAGAAATATTTAAATATCCCATTCTTTCCATTCATAAAGCCAGTTTAGAAGAAATACACATGCTGCTTCCTATGTTAATCTTCCCTCTTCTAAGCACCCATGTTCTCATGTTCTGTTTCCTACCTGCTGACTCAGAGAAATGCCTTTCATCCTGCAGGAGTCATAAAATCCTTCCTTTTAGTGAAGAAAATGTGATGAAATAATGCTTATATTAGTTTAGGAAGATGTACAGGAATCATTTTGTATAAAAATAATTCATAAAATGTGCAAAATGCTCTCTAGTAATAAAAATCTTTAGAACTTGTAAGTGAATATAAAAATATCTGCAGGCAGGATCATCCCACCCACCATATCCATGGGTTATAAGCCCTCTCTCACTTGGAGTTGGAGTGAACATCACCATCCCAATCGCCTCTGGATTGGGGGAAGAACTATGGACTAGAGTGGACTTGATGGTTTTCTCTTGCTCACATATGGTGATTCTTGCAATGCAAGAAATTATAACAATGAGGTGGAGCCAGTGGCCACTTCACAGTTTTTGGGTAGGGAGGGGATGAGCAGTTGAAATATAGGGGCTTCTTTGGGAGTTGGAGGTTGTCCTGAGTACTGTTGTGGCAGCGGATGTAGGCCATTTTAAATCAGCACACACCACTCAGAACTGAGTGGGAGAGAGTGTGGTCTACAATGTGAACTGTGGTCTATGGTTGGTGGCAAGGCTCCAGGATGTGTAGGTTCATTGGGGTTGGTGGGCCACGCTGTGGGAGATGTTTGTGTGGGCTGTGGTGGGAGGTGTGGGGGGTGGGCAACATGGGAATCCCAGTGGGTTCCGTGTAATATTTTGGGTAATCTAAGCACCTCTTAAAATATATGTATATATATATATATATAAATAACATTTTTGTAAGCAAATACACATATATGCATATATATTTATATATCATTTTACAAATGTTTGTATGTATTGTGAGAATTTTGATTTTTACCCATAATAATAAAAAAAAAAAGAAAAAAAATATATTTAAACTTGGTGAAATAAAAAACGTCTCTAGAAGTTGTAAGTGAAATACAATATTTTAACTTGGTAAAAAGTATGTTTCCTCCATTTAAATTAGAATTAATAGAGAAGTAGCAAAGTGTCAAAACAAGAAAAACAAGCAAATGACCCAGCTGTCAACTGTTAGAACAAATTAAATAAAAGATCTATCCTGAATGGTTTGGGGAGACAAAGGAATAGATTCACCATTCTAGAAAATATGCGTGAAGGTGACCTGAAAGTAAAAGTAGCGATAAACATGAAGTGAACAGGAAAATGGAGAGGTTATCCTGAAATTTAAAACAAAAAAATATTGCTATAGAAACTTTGCTTGTAAAAGCACTTTCCAGATAAATCCCACAAGCCCTCTGCTATTTATATATGCTTTTTTGATTAAACAATCCTATGCCGACATTCTAACTTCACGTACTAATTTCCGTCTGTTTTACTTGGGGAAAGTCCATTCTTCCTTCAGGTCTCATAAAATCTGGACCCTCATTGGTGATGGTATTTGTACAGTAAACTGTACAGGAGAAAAATAAAGTAACTTATGGTTTGATTAAAGGGGAATATGAAGAAAAAGAGAAATTTAAATTAGGTATAACCATCTTTTCTTAGATTTCCCAATTTGAATGGAGACATAATGAAGCAATAAAATACCTGGTAATAAAAATATTATCTCTGGTAGTAGAAGTTTAAAGAATCACTCAAACAATTATGATCAGCCCATGAATCTTAGAGACAGCTTAGATAAATACAAACCAATGGAAGAAGAGGCAAGATGGTGTCAGCTTAAGTGGGCACTCACCATCTCTTTTGCAAAAGATGTCTGATCGGGGACAAGATCCTGCCTCAGTGAGCTGTTGTAGGAGCCCACAAAGTAGGAGACTTTGGGGCATTGAGCTAGAGGGAGTTGGACAGGGAGATAGATTGCTCAAGATAAAACTGAATTTTTAGCCCCACATCTGAAATCACAGATGGATAAGCCCCACCCTCAGGGCAAGGGACCAGGGTGAGCCTGACTTCTGCTGGCCACCTAGTGAAATGGAGCATTCTCTGAGAGAGGGAAGGTTCTGGCAAGGGGAGGAGAGGGGTTCCTTTCTGTGGGTTTGGTTGCCTGAACCCCCTTTGAGCTTTGGGGAGCACACCAGCTGGCTTGAAGTCATGCCAAGCTGAAGGGAGAGGCAAATCTGCTGAAGAAGCCTGATTTACCTAACTGACCCAGGATACAGAGGCTAGGCCTGAGAGAGGGTGGAGTCAGCCAATTTAATAGTTCCAAACTGAGGACTTTCAGAATTTCAACTCTCCTAAAGGAGTCAGGCAGTGGGAAGTGCTTAATAAGTGACCAAGAGCCTATTTGGGGTGCCAAGGGAGTTGGAGGTGGTCTTGAAGAGGCTTGAAAATCATTTCAGTGCCATGGTGTACTCAGTCATCAGGATCCCATTTGAATATCAAAAGGGAACTCAACTTGGCCAGGAAAGGGGAGGGGGTATCTACTACTGAATTCTGTTGCCATAGGAAAGTAAACCTGCCCAGAGGAAAGTGACTGAATAACTTTCTGAAGAGCTAACAGACCCAATTTGAAAGTTAACTCAGTGCAGGAATTTCTGCCTTGAAAATATGAGGCCTTTAGTTCAATTCCTGGATCCTTTAAGGGTAGTGATCCAGTGGGATATCTAACATCTAGCTGATACCATAGGAAAGGGAAAACATAGACATTATTTTTATATTAGCTTATTTTGTGTCCCTTATTCCTCCAAAAAAAAAGAGCTTACTTAAAAATTTTTTAACTTAGCTTACTTGCTAAAACCCACCTCAAAACCTACAGAGAGAAGTCTGAAGAGTAATTGATTCATGAACACAAGCAGCCTGAGAGGCTCCACAGGGCCCAAAAGGAACACTGTTCTTCCTTAGCTTTGTTTGACTGATTGGTAGTGTGTATGTTTGTCATTTATTTTGTTGTTGTTGTTGTTGTTTTGTTTCTTATTTTTCTTTCCTCTTTCCTCCCCCCCCTTTCTTAAATTAAGAGCTGCTAGCTTGTTTCTTCTTTGCTGTGCTTCTTCTTCCTTGATTTCCTATTTTCTCTGTATACTGATTTTGTCTATCAATGCTATCTCTTTACCTTCCTTCATCATTCTATCTTCTGCTTTCTGTTGTAGTTCTAACATTCCAACTTTTTTTTATTAGTCCTCAACTTTAGGGTTTCAATTTCTATCTTGCCTATTCTGTTTTCTTTTTTGTTGTTGTTGTTGTTAACTTTTTTCTTTCTGTCCTTACTTTTCTCTTCCTCTCTCCCCTCATCATTCAGGCCTTTTAAATCATTCTATATATTTTTTCTCTATTTGGTTTCCATTTCATTGTAGGTACACCACTCTTTTATTCTTATTACTCTACACTCCTTACATGAATTAAATATTAATTTTACTAAGTCTAATATGGCTCTCCTTCTAACTATTATTATTATTACTGTTATCATTTTCATTTTCTTACCTCTTTCAATTTCTCTGGCCCTAATCTTTTTCTTTCAAGGGAACATAGAAAATAGCAAGGAAATAGAACAAGAAGAACAAAGCACCAAAGAGAAAACTTAACACACACAAAGCCTGCAGCTAAACTAAACTTTAGAGCAGAGAGAGAAGCTAATCAACTGAAAAAGCCAATCATGATTAATGATGACCACAGGACAAAAATTATTACAAACCATACTAATAATTAGGAATACATGTACCAGTCCAATGAACAAATTAAAAACCAGGAAGAGATGCATAACATTGAAGAACTAATCAAAGATGTCCAAACAAATATCATGGGCAAACTTAATGAAGTGAAGGAAGAGATTAAGGATATTAAGAAGACACAGGGAAAGTGTACTGAAGAGATTGTAAATATACAAAAAAGGTAACGGCTATGATGGTGATGAATGGCACAATCCAAGAAATCAAAAAACAAAAACAACAACAACAAAAACACTGCAATCACATAATGGCAGATTTAAAAATGCAGAAGAAAGAATTAGTGATGTGGAGGACAGTACATTTGAAACAGATAGTAGAACAGATAGATAAAAAGAAAAAAAAATCCAGCAGAGACTTAAGGATTTAAATGACAACCCAAAATGCACAAATGTAGGCATTATAGGCATCCCAGAGGGAGAAGAGAAGGGAAAAGGAACAGAAGGAGTCTTGAAGGAAATAATGGCTGAAAACTTCCCAAACCTATTGAGGGAGATAGACTTATATGTCCAGGAAGCACAGTGCACCCCAAACAGTCAAAATCCTAACAGGCCTATTCCAAGACATATTCTTGTCAAAACATCCAATGCTCAAGACAAAGAGAAAATACTCAAGGTAGCAAGAGAAAAGAGAACCATCACATATAAAGAGCTCAATAAGATTAACTGCTGATTTCACATCAGAAACCATGGAGGAAAGAAGACAGTGGTATGACATAGTCAAGGTACTAAAATAAAAACACTTCCAGCCATGAATACTCTATCCAGCAATGTTGATATTCAAAAATGATGGAGAGCTCAATAAGTTCACAGATAAAGAGAAATTAAGAGAGAATGCCAATAAGAAACCTACAGTTCAAGAAATACTAAAGGAATTCAACAGGTTGAAAAGGAAAAATAGGAGAGAGAGAGTTGGAAGAGGGTGGAAGAATAACTAAAAAGACAAAAAGGGAAATAAAAACAACATATGACATATATAAACCCAAAGAATATATGGCTGATGTAAGAAATTCCTTGATAGTAATAACACAAAGTGTTAAAGGATTAAACTCACCAGTCAAGAGACACAGATTGGCAGAATGGATAAGGAAATATTACCATCTATATATTGTCTACAAGAAACCCATCTTAGACCCAGGGATTCAATGAGGCTGAAAGTGAATGGCTGGAAAGCAATTTTACAAGTAAACAACAACAAAAAAGGAGGGATTAGCTATACTAATATCAGACAAAATAGACTTTAAATGAAAAAGTATTGTGAGACAAAATGGACACTATATATTAGAAAAAGTGGTAATCATTCAAGAAGAAAGAACAATCATAAACATTTATGCACCTAATCGGGGTGCCTCAAAATACATGAGGAAAACACTGGAAAGAATAAATGGAGACATAAATGCCTCTACACTTATACTGGAAGACTTTAATACACCATTATCACCATTACACAGAACATCTAGACAGAGAATCAATAAAGAAACAAAGACTCTGAAAAATACTTTAGAGGACCTGGACCTAATAGATATGTAAAGAACACTACACCAAAGTACAGAGGGATATACATTCTTCTCGAGGGCACATGGATCATAATCCAGGATAAACCATATGCTAGACCACAGAACAACACTCAATGAATTCAGAAAGATTGATATTATACAAAGTAATTTATCTGAACTCAGTGGAATGAAATTGGAAATCATTAAGGGCCAGAGAACCAAATTAGGCCCAAAGATATGGAAATAAAACAACACACTCTTAGATAAACAGTGGGTCAAGGAGGAAAACTCAAAAGAAATCAATAACTACCTTGAAATGAATGAAAATGACAACACAATATATCAAAACCAATTAGATGCAGTCAAAGCCATACTGAGAGGGAAATTCATAGCCATAAATGCATACATCGAAAAAGAATAAAGAGCTAAAATTGAAGACCTAACTGCACACCTGGAGGAATTGATAAAAAAAACAACAAACTAACCCCAAAGGAAGTAGAAAGAAGGAAATAACAAAGATTAGAGTAGAAGTGAATGAAAACAAAGATTAGAGTAGAAGTGAATGAAATAGAAAATAAGAAAGCTCTAGAAAAAATAAATAAAATGAAAAGTTGGTTCTGTGTGATGATCAGTAAAATTGACAAACCCTTACCAAGACTAACAAAGAAAAAGAGAGAGCAGATGCAAATATGCAAAATATGAAATGAGGAAGGGGATATCACCACTGACCCCACAGAAATAAAGAGTATCATAAGAGGATACTTTGAAAAAATTATGTGTCAGCAAGAATGATAATCTGGAGGAAAGGGATGAATTCTAGAAACTTATAAGGAGCTGACAATGATGAAAGAAGAAATTGATGAACTCAACAGTCCAATTACAAGTAAAGAGACTCATTCATAAAAATCTTCCCAACTAAGGAGATCCCAGGACATGATGGCTTCACAGGTGAATTCTACCAAACATTCTGGAAGGAGCAAACACCAGTCCTGCTTAAGCTCTTCAAAAAATAGAAGTAAAAGGAACATTGTCTAACTCATTCTCTCATGCCAACCTTACCCTAATACCAAAGCCAAGCAAAGATGCCACAAGAAAGGAAAATTATACACCAATCTCTCTGATGAACCTAGGTGCTAAAACCCTCAACAAACTACTTGCTCATCAAATTCAACAACATATCAAATGAATTATACACCATGAACAAGTGGGTTGCATATGGGGTATACAAGGAATGTTTCAACATATGACAATCAATCTATGTAATACACAACATAAAGAGATTGAAAGAAAAAAAATCACATGCTCATCTCTATAGATGCAGAAAAAGCATTCTACAAAATACCACACTCTTTCCTAATAAAACCCTGCAAAAGATAGGAATAGGAGGACACTTTCTGAACATGATAAAGGGTATATATGAAAAACCCACAGCTAACATCATCTTCAATGGTAAGTCCTAAAAGCTTCGCTCTAAGATTGGGAACAAGACAATATGCACACTAACAACACTCCTATTTAACATTGTCTTAGATGAACCTGCTCAAGCACTGAGGCAAGAAAAAGATATAAAAGGCATCCAAATTGGAAAGGAAGAATTAAAAATTTCACTATTTGCAGACAATATGATCCTATGCATAGAAAGCCCTGAGAAATCTACAACAACGCTTCTAAAACTTATAAAGGAGTTCAGTAAAGTTGCAGTCTCTAAGACAAAGGCTCAAAAATCAGTAGCATTTATGTACACCAATAATGCACAATCTGAGAAGGAAATAATTACCATTTACAATGGTAACTAAAAGAATCAAATACCTAGGAATAAATTTAACTAAAATTGTAAAGGACTTATATACAGAAAATTACACAACACTGTTAAAGGAAATCAAAAAGATTTTAATAAATGGAAGAATATTCCCTGTTCATGGATAGGAGGACTAAACTTCATCAAGATGTCTATCCTACCCAAACTAATGCAGATATAATGCAATCCCAATAAAAATCAATGCTGTTTTTTAATGAATTGGATAAACTAACTAAAAACTTTATTTGGAAGGGTAAGGGGCCCAGAATCTCCAAAGACATATTGAAAAAGAAAAATGAAGTTGGAGGTATCACACTACCTGACTTTAAAACATAGTACAAAGCTACAGAAGTCAAAACTGCATGGTATTGGCACAAGGATAGACATATTGACCAATGGAACTGAATTAGAGTTCCAATATATATCATCACATATACAGTCTTCTGATATTCAGAAAGGCCACCAAGCCCACTCAGTTGGGAGAGAATGGTCTCTTCAACAAATGGTGTTTTGAGATCTGGATATCCATAACCAAAAAATGAGAGAGGAACATCATCTCACACCTTAAACAAAAATCAACTCAAGATGGATCAAAGATCGAAATATAAGAGCCAAGACCATAGAAGCGCTGGGAGATAATGTAGGGAAGCACCTACAGGACCTTGTAATAGGAAATGGTTTCATGAACTTCACACCCAAAGCATGAGCAGCAAAAGAAAAAATAGATAAATGGGATCTTCTCAAAATTAAGAACTTCTGCACCACAAAGGACATTATCAAGAAAATAAAATTGCAGCCTACCCAATGGGAGAAAATATTTGGCAACCATATATCTGATAGGAGCCTAATATCCTGCATATTTAAAGAAATCCTACACCTCAAAAATAAAAAGACAAACAACCCTTTTAAGAAATAGGCAAGGGACCTGAAATGACATTACTCCAAGGAAGAAATACAAATGGCTAAAACTCACATGAAAAAATGCTCGACATCACTAGCTATAAGGGAAATGCAAATCAAAACTACAATAAGATACCATCTTACCCCTATTAGAATGGTGATTATTTATAAACTAGCAGATTATAAGTGTTGGAGAGGATGTGGAGGAATGGGAACACTCATCCACTGCTGGTG
>JAKSZT010054023.1:435653-446923 GCA_026826555.1 Tolypeutes matacus | reverse complement strand
CAGCTATTGTAGTAGCTTCATCTTTGAAGAATCTTTGGATCACAGAAAGGTTACAACTGGGGTGGGGGAGGATCACTTGTGTGGGGTGTCACCTGAGAATAAATATAAGGTATATAAAAATGTTCAAATGCTCACAGGGCATTGTCACAGTGAGTGGAGAATCAGTCAATAAGTGAGAGAATACTGAATTTCCATCCTGGAGAGCTCTGCCACATTGTCTATGGGAGCAACAACAGTCCCCCAGGTGCAGGGGCAGTGACTGGAGGAGGAGGAAGATCCACTGATGGGCCCTTGATATTGATGACTAGCCTATGTGTCTTTGCTCTTGAAATTGTAACTTAGCCTATTCTTATGGGGTACTTAAGATTTGCCTCCTGAAAGCCTCCTTATTGTTCAAATGTGATGTCTCTCTAAGCCGAACTCAGTATATGAATGCATTACTCCCAGCATGGGACATGACTCCTGGGGATGAGCCTCCCTGGCAGAGAGGGACTGCTACCAACTGCCAACTGGCAATGCAACTGGAAAAAGACCTTGAATAAAAGGGGAAAAGGTAAAGACAAATGAGTTTATACGGCTAAGAGACTTCAAAATGAGTCAGGTGGTCATCACAGAGGTAAAGCTTATGGACATCTTAGTAGGATCTCATAGAATTCCAAAGTGGATATCACCCCACCTAGTGGGGCTCTTGAGGGCTCTGGAGACACGCAGGTCCTATGTCAGTGTGGATAGCTCTGGAATTTGATGCCTTGCCAGTGAGTCCTACTTTGGAGTTTGTGCTCCTGAGAGCAACAGAATTGGACTCAACTATGTCTTCCTTGCACATGGCTCTTCTGTCCCTTCTATTCAAACCTATACTTGGTGCTGGAGCTGTAGATGTACATCCAGAGACTTGAGTCTTTGGGCTGTCCATGTTCCAACTGGCCCAAACCTTAGTGGAGCAACAACTCCTATTCTAAACCTCATTGGACTCACCCAGGACAACTGGTGTGGAGATGATGATGTACAATGTCCATCCCAGGGAATGAGGAGAGTCTGCAACTGAAGGTAGGATAATCCCATCCATCTTCCCCCTGGGATATAAACCCCCTCTCAATTGGAGGTGGAGTGGTCATCACCATCCCATACTCTTCAGGATTGGGGGGGATAGCTACGGACTAGAGTGGAATTATAGGTATTCTGCTATAGACATATTGTGACTCAAGCAATGGAAAAAATTACAACATTGATGTGGAGCCAGTGGCCAATGCAGGCTCTGGGGGCAGAGAGAGGGAAAAGCAGTTGTAATACAAGGGCTTTTTTGGGACTTGGGAATTGTCCTCAGTGACATTGCAATGACAGATATAGAGCATTTTGTATCATCATATAACATGCAGAACTGTGTGGGAGAGAGAGTGTGTGTTCTACAATGTGAACTATGTTCAATGCTTAATGGTAAAGTTCCAGGGTGTGTTTATCAATTGTAATTAATGTGCCACACTAATGAAAGATGTTTATGTGGGATGTTGTGGGAGTTGTGGGAGGTGGGGCATATGGGAATCCCTATATTTTTTTTGTGTAACATTTATGTAATCAAAGTATCTTTAAAAAGAAGAAATACAAACCAATGTTGAGAGCATAGGTTTGGTGTTAAAAGGCTGCTCTAGAAAAATGACCTCCAGGGTTTGGTTAGTATATATGCTACTTTCTTTCCTACATGACCCTCCTTTCACCCTGGCCTGCCTTGCTCATTTCCACTTCCAACCCCTAAGAATGTCCTTTCCTTTCAAAGCCAGAAACAACTGTGTTTTCATTGAAGGTGATAAAAATAAATCCATAATAAGACAAAAATATGTATGTAAATGAATTCCTTAGTTAAAATGCATATAAGAATTGCAATTGTAATGTTATATATTGATTCTTTAATCTCAATTATATTCTGATGCAGAATCTATGTCATATTTAACCAAAATATGAGAAAACAAGACCAAGATAACAGGTGATTTGACTATAGAATAGAATCAGGGAACTACTTGTACTCACAAATAATTTTGCATTTTAGGATCCTCTCTATAATAATGTAGCTGGCTGCAGTTATCTGAACCCACAGACAGACCAGCAACACTGAAGGAGGATTTAAATCACAAAACATGGCAACTTAGAATATTTGTTCAAAATAGGACTCTTTCAAAGTTCTGGTACCAGTATTAAATCTTTCTTGAGGACAATTGTGGGGAGGGGAGGGCTGTATAGATCAAATATTCCTATTTTCTCTCCCCAGAACCATGCTGGACTCCACTGCCACTATTCTCATTGTATGTTATATAAATGTCACCTTGGACCTCAACAAGAGTATGGGGTCAGAGTTTGGCAGAAGAAGTATGTTGAAAAAAGGAATGAGAGGGAGGTTCTATGCAGTATCAGAGGAAGACCTTAGTCAGGACCTCACATCCCTCCAAGTCAAAACTCATGATCCTCTTCTTTGCTTTCTCATGTGTAATAATTTGGTATAATTTATGAATTCCAAAAATAGATATTGGATTATGTTTGTAAACTGGCCTGTTTGCACATTAGATTGTATTGGATTCAGAAGTTTCACTTTAACTTGATTAAATAATGATTAAGACTTTGATTGGGCCATGTCAGTAGGTCTTGAGTCCCTGCCCCCTTGGTGGGCAAAGACTCAAAGCTAAAACTATGCAGCAGAGCAGAGGAGTTGTTGGAGTTTTGATGCTGGAATTTTGAGCAGGAGCCTGGTAAGTAAGCACACAGATGAGCAGTGCAGCTGAAACCAGAGGCAATCGAGCCCTGGAAAAAGAGACAAAGCTGGTTACCTGATAGGCTACAGCTGCCCTTATGGAGACAGCAGGTCATCTGAGCCCAGAGAGAAACAAGCCCTGGGAAGAGAGGAACCCAGTAAACCTGACTCCTCACAGTTAATAGCAGCCATCTTGCTCCAACACATGACAATAGACTTTGGTGAGGGATGTAACTTACACTTTATGGCCTGGTAACCGTAAGGTTCTTTCTTTCTTTCTTTCTTTGTAAATTTTATTTTGTACATTTAATAATTGAAAATATAAACAATTAAAAACTAAAAAGTAAACACAGATGAATAAATACATACATTTCTCAATTAAATGTACTAGATACATATAATTTTTTAAATCAAACAATATGCTATACAATATATTTGATTCATAGTTATGCAATCGTACAGTATTTGTCCTTTTGTGTCTGGCTAGCTTTGCTCAACATAATGTCATCCAGGTTCATTCATTTTGTCATTTGCTTTACAACTTCATTTCTTCTAATGGCTGCATAATATTCTATCATATGAATAGACCACAGTTTGTTTACCCATTTGTCTGTTTATGAACACCTGGTTTGTATCCAACTTTTGGCATTTGTGAAGAATGTTGCTATGAACATCAGTGTGCAAGTGCCCATTAGTGTCACTGCTTTCGGTTCTTCTGGGTATATACCCAGTAGTGGTATTGCCAGATCACGTGGCAAGTCTATGTTCAACTTCTTTAAAAACTGCCAAACAGTGCTCCACAGTGGCTGTACCATTTTGCATTCCCACCAACAGTGAATAAGTGTTCCTATCTCCCCACATCTTCTCCAACACTTGTACTTCTCTGTCTTTCTAATACCAGCCGTTCTGATAGGTGTGAAATATCTCATTGTAGATTTGATTTGTATTTCCCTAATCATTAGTAATTTTGAGCATTTCTTCATGTCTTTTCTTGCAATTTGTAATTTTTTTTTTATTTTTACAAATGTCTATTCAAGTCTTTTAACCATTTTTTAATTGGATCATTTGTCTTCTTACTGTTGATTTGTAACATCTCTTTATATATCCTGGATATTAAACCCTTATCAGATATGTGAATTCCAAATAATTTTCCCATTGAGTTGGCTGCCTTTTCACTCTTTTGACAAAGTCCTATGAGGTGCAAAAATATTTAATTTTGAGGAGGTCCCATTTATCTATTTTTCCATTGTTGCATATGCTTTGAGTGTAAGGTTCAAGAAATCACCACCTACTACAAGGTCTTGAAGATGTTTCCCTACATTTTCTTCCAGTAGTTTTATGGTCCTGGCTTTCATTTTTAGATCTTTGTTCCATTTTGAGTTGCTTCTTATATAGGGGTGAGATAGGGATCCTCTTTCATTTTTTGGTTATAGATATCCAGTTTTTCCAACACCATTTGTTGAAGACACTCTTTGCTCCCATTGTCATGGACTTGGTAGGTTTGTCAAAAACCAGTTGATTGTATAGGCGAGGGTTTATTTCTGGGTTCTCAATTCTATTGCACTAATCAATGTGTGTATCTTTATGCTAGTACCATGTTGTTTTGACTACTGTAACTTTGTATGTATTTCAAGATCAGGCAATGAAATTCCTCCCACGTTGCTTGATTTTAGAATGCTTTTGGCTATTTGGGTGCACTTACCCTTCCAAATGAATTTGGTAATTGCCTTCTCTAATTCTTAAAATAAGCTGTTGGGATTTTGATTTGTATTGCATTGAAACTATAAATCAGTTTAGGTAAGATTGACATTTTCACGATATTTATTCTTCCAATCGATGAACGTGGAATGTATTTCCATTTGTTTAGGTCTTTTAACATTTCTTTTAGTATTGTTTTGTAGTTTTCTGCATATTGGTCTTGTATTTCTTTGATTAAATTAATTCCAAGGTATTCGAGTCTTTTTGTTGCTATTGAAAATGGATTTTCCCCCTGATTTCCTCCTCAGATTGTTCAGTACTAGTGTACAAAAACATTACTGATTTTTTGCATGTTGATCTTGTATCCTGCCACTTTGCTGAACTCATTTATTAGCTCAAGTATCTTTGTCATGGGTACATGAGGATTTTCTAAGTACAGGGCCATGTCTTCCACAAATAGTGAGAGTTTTACTTCCTATTTTCCTATTTGGATGCCTTTAATTATTTTTTATTGTCTAATTACCCTAGTTAGAACTTCTAGTACAATATTGAATAACAATGGTGACAGTAGACATCCTTGTCTTGTTCCTGATCTTAGAGGGAAAGTTTTCAACCTTTCCCCATTGAGTATGATGTCGGCTGTGGGTTTTTCACATATGCCTTTTAACATATTTATGAATTGCCTTCTATTCCTATTTTTTGAAGTATTTTTATCAAAAACATCTATCTGCTGAATTTTGTTGAATGCCTTTTCTGCATCAATTGAGATGATCATGTGTTTTTTTTCCTTCAATTTGTTAATGTGGTGTATTAAGCTGATTGATTTTCTTATGTTGAATCAACCTTGCATACCAGGAATAAATCCCACTTGGCTGTGATGTATAAGTCTTTTCATATGCTGTGGAATCAATTTGCAAATATTTTGTTGAGAATTTTTGCACCTATGTTCATTAGAGAGATTGGTCTGTAATTTTCTTTTCTTGCAGTACCTTTTATCTGGCTTTGGTATTAGGGTGATTTTGGCTTCATAAAATGTGTTGGGTAATTTTCCCTACTCTTCAATTTTTGAAAGAATTTAAACAGGATTTGTGTTAATTCTTTTCTAAATGCTTGGGAGAATCCACCTGTGAAGCCATCTGGTCCTGGAAATTTCTTTGCTGGGAGATTTTTGATGATGGATTCAATCACCTTGAATATGATTGGTTTGTTAAGTTCTTGTATTTCTTGTAGCATCAATATAGGTTGGTTATGCAATTCTAGGAATTTTTCCATTTCATCTTGGTTGTCTGTTTGTTGGCATACAGTTTCTCATTATATCCTCTTATGATACTTTTTACTTCTGTGGGGTCACTTATAACTTCCCTCCTTTCATTTCTGATTGTATTTATTTGCATCTTCTCTTTTTTTCTTTATTAGTCTAGCTAGGGATTTGTCAATTTCATTGATCTTCTCAAAGAACCAGCTTTTGCTTTTGTTAATTCTCTCTGTTTTTTTTTTTTTTCTTTGTTGTTGTTGTTGTTGTTCTCATTTTCATTTATTTCTGCTCTAATCTTTATTATTTCTTTCATTCTGCTTCCTTTGGGATTGATTTGCCTCCTTTTTCTAATTTCTCCAGTTGTTCAGTTAAAACTTTGAGTTTAGCACTTTCTTTGTTTTCAATATGGGAATTTAGGGTTACAAATTTCCTGCTCAAGACTGCCTTCACTGTATCCCATAAGTTTTGATGCATTGTGTTCTCATTATCATTTGTCTCAATATATTTACTGATTTCTCTTGAAATGTCATCTTTGACCCACTGATTATTTTAGAGTGTGTTGTTCAGCCTCCACACATTTGCAAATTTACTTTTTTCCTGTCTATTATTGATTTCCAGTTTCATTCCATTATGATCTGAGGAGGTGCTTTGTATGATTTCAGTCTTTTTATATTTATTGAAAGCTGCTTTGTGACCTAACATTTGTCTATCCTGGAGATAGATCTATGGGCACTTGAGAAGAATGTATAACCCATTGAGTTTGGATGCACTGTTCTGTATATGTCTCTTAGGTCTAATTTGTTTATCATATTATTCAAGTTCTCTATTTCTTGTTGATCTTCTGTCTAGTTTTTCTATCTAATGATGTGAGTGGGGTGTTGAAGTCTTCAATGATTATTGTAGAAATGTCTATTTCTCCCTTTAGTTTTGCCACAATTTGTCTCATGTATTTTGAGGCGCCCTTGTTAGGTGAATAGATATTTATTACTGTTATTATCTTCCTGGTGGATTGTCCCATTTATTACTATATAATGGCCTTTTGTATCTCTTCTAACTTTTTTTGCATTTAAAGTCTGTTTTGTCTGATATTAGTATACCTGACCCTGCTATTTTCTGGTTACTATTCACGTGGAGTATATTTTTTCAATCTTTCATTTTCAGCCAGTTTGTATCCGTGGGTCTAAGGTGAGTTTCTTGTAAGCAGCATATGGATGGCACATGTTTTTTATCCATTCTATCAGCCTGTATCTTTTGAGTGGGGAGTTTAATCTGTTCACATTCAATGATTTTACTGTAAATGCATGCTTTACTTCCTCCATTTCATCCTTTGCTTTTAATCTGTCATCTTATTTTTATCTCTCTTTTCACTCTTTTGGTTATCCTTTCTGCTATTCTTTCTTCTATACTCCCCTCCAAGCTGCTCTCTCCTGTCTTTTGCTTTCAGGGTCTAAGGTTTCATTTAATATTTCCTGCAAAGTTGGATTCACTTTTGCAAACTCTTTTAGTTTCTGTTTGTTTCCAAATATTTTATACTTACCTTCATATTTGAAAGGTAGTTTTGCTGGATAAAGTTTTCTCAGCCAAAGTTTTTCTTTTTAAGTTTCATGATTGTATTATGTCACTATCATTTCACCTCGATGGTTTCTGAAGAGAAGTCTTACTGGATGTCCCTTGTATATGATGGTTTTCTTCTCCCTTCCTGCTCTGAGATTTTCTCATTATCTTTAGCATTTGACATTTTGAGTAGAATGTGTCTTGGATTAGGTCTGTTTGGATTTATTCTGATTGGGGTATGGTGTGTTTCTTGGACATGTAAATTCATTTCTTTTATGAGAGTTGGGAAATTTTCAGCTCTTATTTCCCCATATACTCTTTCTGCCCCTTTCCCCTTCTCTTCTCCTCCTGGAACTTCCATGACATGTATATAGTTGTATTTTATCTGTATGCTTCTACCACAAATAAATGCTTTTTATAAAAATCTACCAATTTCTTGTGTTTTGCATCAGCAACACTGGCTGACTAATACATCATGTAACTGGCTTCCTTTGAAAGAGGAAGACCAGTCCTCAGTCTCTTAGGCTGAAAAGCTTTCTTCCTCTTTCCCATTATTCCTAGGTCTTCTCACCACTGATAGCTATTATTCTCTAAGGTGGGACTGAATTTCCTTCAGTTGTCTCAGAGATTCTGCAGTGTGCACTGGAAATGTTTAAGTATTTCCAGTAGATAGTTTACTAACACACAAAGTGAAATGACAGTACTTAAGGAAAATGAAAGTACTTAAGAAATGACCCCTCAGTATTTGCTGGTAGAGGAAACAAGAAGGCACTGCAGAAAGTTCTTTGAGAAGATGAGCCTATGTGTTTATGAATGACTGTGAAGGCCAAGACATCTAGATGAGATATGACATGAGCAGATAATCCTGAGGTTTTCTTAGAGAATGTCAAAGGATTTTGGTGTGAATTGTCATGGTGTCAAACTGGAAATGGAGGCATTTTACCAAAGGGACAGGGATTCTACTGCAATGCTTAATGAAACAGTACATATAAGGGCAGGGCAAGATGGGCTTTCCAGGGCCTCATTTGCTCTCTGGATTTTCCTTAAATCCTGCTCTTGATGTTTTTGAAGACAAGGGAGTTGCACCATAAAATGAAAAGAATGCAATGTGAAAATTAAAATTCCAATGAACATGACATCCCATTCCCAATTCTCAGTGATAATCATTGGCAAACATTTTCTCAGGAAACATTGATGTTCTCAGTAAATTTCACATATAAATTGTGTGTATATGTGTGTGTGTGTATATATATATACATATTCCATGTGTGTATGAGCAGGAAAGACTTACCAGTATTGGGGTGATTATAGGATGTGATTTGGCAGTTTGGAAAAGAGAGGTGCCATGGTAGACTGCTGGAAAAACAGGTCAGAATCCTAATACACTGACCTATTAGAAAATTCATCTTGTTTTCTTTCATATCTGTTAATGAGATTTATATTTATTAGTGATGTTTTGATGGAGTAAACATACAATTGATAAAATAATAGAATTGATAAAATAATAAAATCATTTATACTCATTTTTCTATAGTATAACATTGATTGTGTATAATAACTCATCTTACCAAGAATAATCATAGGAATATGAAGGCTATCCTGGATGATTCTCCTTTTCCTCAGGGTCTGGCCCAGGGTCACTTGATGGAATTCAGGTGGTATCTGCACAGGTTTCATAAGCCCTGATACTTTCACTCACATTTCTGCTGCCTTGAGAGGGATGACTGGAAGGCTGGCCTCAACCTGTCCTGTCAACCAGACACAGGCTAATGGCCATTACAATATGATGGTCTCAGGATGATCAGACTCTTTATATGTGGTTCAGGAATCCCAAAAATAGTGATCCAAGAAACATGAAGTAGATGATGCCAGTTTCTCACCTTCTGAATTATAAACCAGGATTGTGAATCTTGCTTCCTCTTCTATTGCTTACAGAAGACACAGAGCACACCCAGTTTCAAGTTGAGTGGACACAACTTCCCCCCTCTACCGGAGGTTCATCTTCCTGACAAATATAATCACCCAAGACCCCAATTTTCTCTAGTGATGGCACCAATTTGCCACCAGCTGGGACTCAAGGTACATAGGCCAAACTGGACTTGGATTAGTTACAGTGGATAGTAATTTGTTGCATCTGACACATGTGCATGAAAGACAGCATCACCCAATCCCACATTGTGGTTCTCAGAGCCACAAAATGTGCCAGGATCTGTGGGCTGAGCTGTGACCCCATGCACATCACTGTGGATGTGCATGTTTAAATGGATCCTCACTGCAATGTCTTACAATAGCCTGGACTGTGTAATAACCACCAGGGGTGTGGGGGTGAGTTCTGGATAGTTGTAGCATATCTGACTTTGTATTTTCTCCCCCAACCCTTCTAGTTCTTTCTCCCACTACAAATTGCAGTATCCTTAATAGTTAAAACTGCAAGTCCCTGGGACTGGTGACTGATCAGTGGATCTTGCACTAACGCTATGACACTAATCTGTCTTTTCAGAGGCCTGCCATGACATCTGTCTTCCCCAAGCTAGCTAACCACCTCGGATAATACTCCAATAGCCATCATCCCTTCCTGCCTTGCAGAAAACATCTGTTCCTTTAGGATCATTTTCCTGTCCTTTGGGTTCATAAGCCATTCACTTCATTCTTTAGAATACAACTCCCTTTCACCTGCTGCACATTGACATGCTTCATTAAAAAATCCTCCTATGGTGGTGAGTACAGATATCAAACCTGGGCTATACCATCTCTCCTCCTACCACCCAGGATGAGGATGAGGCCAGGGCTAGACTTAGAATCATCTCATCATCCCACTACCAATGCTGAGTACACCATGTAAGCCTCCTTAATATTGCTTATTACTCACCAAGATAGACTTGTACAAGTCTTTCTTTGGTCTGACATAGTCCTACCAGTTTGGCAGGAAGAGGTAATTATGTACCTTGCAAGATGGCATATGGTTTAAGTTTATCTGCCAGTCCTCCCCAGGGCATGATACCTGTATCAGGACAGGGGGGGCTAAGGGAGGAGATTTATTATGACTCCCATTGTTTCTTTCTGAGACAAAAGGCTGCTTGAACATCTAGGACACCATGTTCTGCTACCATACTGTTGATGCCATCCCAAACTGATACAGGGTATGAAATGGGTTTTATTGACATGTTTTCTGTCAGTAGAAGAGACATATTTAACAGAGGCAGAGTAAGTATAGGAGTTTGTGGGTTTTGAGTGTTGCCATCTACAAGAGTGGCTATGATACCTAATCATTAACTAATTTCTCCAATTAGTCAAGGATAAGGGAAAGATATTCCAATGAAAAGTGGAGCTACTGGAAGCTGGCACATATCTGAATATCCAACAGTACATTTCGTTGTGTGCAGCTGGCTTAGTGGCAACCTAGTCAAGGAAGAATTTGGATGAGCTCATGTGAAACAAGAAGATTAAGCCACTGTGGAGGACAGTTTGGCGGTTCCTCAGAAAACTAGCAATAGATCTTCCATATGATCCAGCAATTCCACTGCTGGGTATATACCCAGAAGAACTGAAAACAAAAATACAAACAGATATATGCACACCAATGTTTATAGCGGCATTGTTCACCATTGCCAAAAGTTGGAATCAGCCCCGGTGCCCATCAACAGACGAATGGATAAGCAAAATGTGGCACATACATACAATGGAATATTACTCAGCGGTAAGAAGGAACAAAGTGCTAACACATGGAATAACGTGGATGAATCTTGAAGACCTTATGTTGAGTGAAGCAAGCCAGGCACTGAAGGATGAACAGTATATGACCTCACTGATCTGAACTGAGGAAAGTGAGCAGTCTCTGAGAACCATTGTCTGAAAGATAGGTTAACAAAGGAGAGTAAGAGAAGAGCAGGCTCTGAGCCATCTCCCATATGGACATAATCTATGGTAAAGGGATAGAGTGTGGTTGCATGTTGGGGGATGGGGCAGATGAGCGGTGGTGTTCCTGGGTTTGGTGGTACAACACTGGGGGGTGGATGGTTTAGGAAG
>JAKSZT010054023.1:418331-433774 GCA_026826555.1 Tolypeutes matacus | reverse complement strand
CAGCTATTGTAGTAGCTTCATCTTTGAAGAATCTTTGGATCACAGAAGGGTTACAACTGGGGTGGGGGAGGATCACTTGTGTGGGGTGTCAGGGATGCAGGATGCATGGGAGGATGTTCACCTGAGAATAAATATAAGGTATATAAAAATGTTCAAATGCTCACAGGGCATTGTCACAGTGAGTGGAGAATCAGTCAATAAGTGAGAGAATACTGAATTTCCATCCTGGAGAGCTCTGCCACATTGTCTACGGGAGCAACAACAGCCCCCCCCAGGTGCAGGGGCAGTGACTGGAGGAGGAGGAAGATCCACTGATGGGCCCTTGATATTGATGACTAGCTTTATGTGTCTTTGCTCTTGAAATTGTAACTTAGCCTATTTTTATGGGGTACCTAAGGTTTGCCTCCTGAAAGCCTCCTTATTGCTCAAATTTGATGTCTCTCTAAGCCAAACTCAGCATATGAATGCATTACCTTCCTCCCAGCATGTGACTTGACACCTGGGGATGAGCCTCCCTGGCAGAGAGGGACTGCTACCAACTGCCAACTGGCAATGCAACTGGGAAAAGACCTTGAATAAAAGGGGAAAAGGTAAAGACAAATGAGTTTATATGGCCAAGAGACCTCAAAATGAGCCAGGTGGTCATCCCAGAGGTAAAGCTTATGCACATCTCAGTAGGATCTCATAGAATTCCAAAATGGATATCACCCCACCTATTAGGGCTCTTGAGGGCTTGGAGACACCCAGGTCCTATGTCAGTGTGGATAGCTCTGGAATTTGATGCCTTGCCAGTGAGCCCTACTTTGGAGTTTGTGCTCCTGAGAGCAACAGAGTTGGACTCAACTATGTCTTCCTTGCACATGGCTCTTCTGTCCCTTCTATTCAAACCTATACTTGGTTCTGGAGTTGTAGGTGTACATCCAGGGACTTGAGTCTTTGGGCTGTCCAGGTTCCAACTGGCCCAAACCTTAGTGGAGGAGCAACTCCTACTCTAAACCTCATTGGACTCACCCAGGACAACTGGCGTGGAGATGATGATGTACAATGTCCATCCCAGGAAATGGGGAGAGTCTACAATTGAAGGCAGTATAATCCCATCCATCTTCCCCCTGGGATATAAACCCCTTCTCAGTAGGAGGTGGAGTGGTCATCACCATCCCATACTCTTCAGGATGGGGGGAAATAGCTATGGACTAGAGTGGACTTATTGGTATTCTGCTATAGACATATTGTGACTCAAGCAATGGAAAAAATTACAACATTGATGTGGAGCCAGTGGCCACTGGAGGCTCTGGGGGCAGAGAAAGGGAAAAGCAGCTGTAATACAAGGGCTTTTTTGGGGCTTGGGAATTGTCCTCAGTGACATTGCAATGACAGATATAGGGCATTTTGTATCATCATATAACATGCAGAACTGTGTGGGAGAGAGAGAGTGTGTTCTACAATGTGAACTATGTTCAATGCTTAATGGTAAAGCTCCAGGGTGTGTTTATCAATTGTAACTAATGTGCAACACTAATGAAAGATGTTTATGTGGGATGTTGTAGGAGTTGTGGGAGGTGGGGCATATGGGAATCCCTATATTTTTTGTGTGTAACATTTATGTAATCTAAGTATCCTTTTTAAAAAGAAAGAAATATAAACCAATGTTGAGAGCATAGGTTTGGTGTTAAAAGGCTGCTCTAGAAAAATGACCTCCAGGGTTTGGGAAGTATATATGCTACTTTCTCTCCTACATGACCCTCCTTCCACCCTGACCTGCCTTGCTTATTTCCACTTCCAACCCCTAAAGAATGTCCTTTCCTTTCAAAGCCAGGAACAACTGTGTTTTCATTGAAGGAGGTGATAAAAATAAATCCATAATAAGACAAAAATATTTATGTAAATGAATTCCTTAGTTAAAATGCATATAAGAATTGCAATTGTAATGTTAAATATTGATTCTTTCATCTAAATTATATTCTGATGCAGAAACTATGTCATATTTAACAAAAATATGAGAAAACAAGACCAAGATAACAGGTGATTTGACTATAGAATAGAATCAGGGAACTACTTGTTCTTACAAATAATTTTACATTTTAGGATCCTCTCTATAAAAATGTACTGCAGTTATCTGAACCTACTGACAGACCAGCAACACTGAAGGAGGATTTAAATCACAAAACATGGCAACTTAGAATATTTGTTCAAAATAGGACTCTTTCAAAGTTCTGGTACCAGTATTACATCTTTCTTGAGGACAATTGTGGGTAGGGTAGGACTGTATAGATAAAATAATCCTATTTTCTCTCCCCAGAACCATGCTGGACTCCACTGCCACTATTCTCATTGTATGTTATGTAAATGTCACCTTGGACCTCAACAAGAGTTTGGGGTCAGAGTTTGGCAGAAGTATGTTCAAAAAAGGAATGAGAGGGAGGTCCTGTGCAGTATCAGAGGAAGACCTTGGTTAGGACCTCACATCCCTCCAAGTCAAAACTCATGATCCTCTTCTTTGCTTTCTCATGTGTAATAGTTTGGTATAATTTATGAATTCCAAAAATAGATATTGGATTATGTTGGTAAACTGGCCTGTTTGCACGCTACATTGTATTGGATTCAGAAGTTTCACTTTAACTTGATTAAATAATGATTAAGACTTTGATTGGGTCATGTCAGTAGGTCTTGAGTCCCTGCCCCCTTGGTGGGCAAAGACTAATAGCTAAAACTATGCAGCAGAGCAGAGGAGTTGTTGGAGTTTTGATGCTGGAATTTTGAGCAGGAGCCTGGTAAGTAAGTAACAGATGAGCAGTGCAGCTGAAACCAGAGGCAATCGAGCCCTGGAGAAAAAGACAGAGCTGGTTACCTGATAGGCTACAGCTGCCCTTATGGAGACAGCAGGTCATCTGAGCCCAGAGAGAAACAAGCCCTGGGAAGAGAGGAACTCAGTAAACCTGACTCCTCACAGTTAATAGCAGCCATCTTGCTCCAACACATGACAATAGACTTTGGTGAGGGAAGTAACATACACTTTATGGCCTGGTAACCATAAGCTTCTTTTTTTCTTTCTTTGTTTTTAAACTTTATTTTGTGCATTTAATAATTGAAAATATAAACAATTAAAAACTAAAAAGTAAACACAGATGGATAAATACATACATTTCTCAATTAAATGTACTAGATACATAAAATTTTTAAAATCAAACAATATGCTACACAATATATTTGATTCATAGTAATGCAATCATACAGTATTTGTCCTTTTGTGTCTGGCTAGCTTTGCTCAACATAATGTCATCCAGGTTCATCCATTTTGTCATTTGCTTTACAAATGACATTTCTTCTAATGGCTGCATAATATTCTATCATATGAATAGACCCCAGTTTATTTACCCATTTGTCTGTTTATGGACACCTGGTTTGTTTCCAACTTTTGGCATTTGTGAAGAATGTTGCTATGAACTTCAGTGTGCAAGTGCCCATTAGTGTCACTGCTTTCGATTCTTCTGAGTATATGCCCAGTAGTAGTATTGCCAGATCACGTGGCAAGTCTATGTTCAACTTCTTTAAGAACTGCCAAACAGTCCTCCACAGTGGCTATACCATTTTGCATTCCCATGAACAGTGAATAAGTGTTCCTATCTCTCCACATCATCTCCCACACTTGGACTTCTCTGTCTTTCTAATACCAGCCATTCTGATAGGTGTGAAACATCTCATTGTAGATTTGATTTGTATTTCCCTAATCATTAGTAATTTTGAGCATTTCTTCATGTCTTTTTTTGCAATTTATAATTTTTTTTTGTACAAATGTCTATTCAAGTCTTTTAACCATTTTTTAATTGGGTCATTTGTCTTCTTACTGTTGAGTTATAACATCTCTTTATATATCCTGGATATTAAACCCTTATCAGATATGTGAATTCCAAATAATTTTTGCATTGAGTTGGCTGCCTTTTCACCCCTTTGACAAAGTCCTGTGAGGTGCAAAAATATTTAATTTTGAGGAGGTCCCATTTATCTATTTTTCCATTGTTGCATATGCTTTGAGGGTAAGGTCCAAGAAACCACCACCTACTACAAGGTCTTGAAGATGTTTCCCTATATTTTCTTCTAGTAGTTTTATGGTCCTGGCTTTTATATTTAGATCTTTGTTCCATTTTGAGTTGCTTCTTGTATAGGGGTGAGAGAGGGATCCTCTTTCATTTTTTGGTTATAGATATCTAGTTTTCCCAGCACCATTTGTTGAAGAGACTCTTTGCTCCCATTGACATGGACTTGGTAGGTTTGTCAAAAATGACAAAAAAAATGATTCCTGCTCTTGATGTTTTTGAAGACAAGGGAGTTGCACCATAAAATGAAAAGAATGCAATGTGAAAATTAAAATTCCAATGAACATGACATCCCATTCCCAATTCTAAGTGATAATCATTGGCAAATATTTTCTCAGGAAACAGTGATATGTTCTAAGTAAATTTCACATATAAAGTGTAGGTGTGTGTGTGTGTATATGATATATACATATTACATGTGTGTATGAGCAGGAAAGACTTATCAATATAGGGGTGATTATAGGACATGATTTGGCAGTTTGGAAAAGAGAGGTGCCATGGTAGACTGCTGGAAAAACAGGTCAGAATCCTACTACACTGACCTATTAGAAAATTCATCTTGTTTTCTTTCATATCTGTTAATGAGATTTATATTTATTAGTGATGTTTTGATGGAGCAGACATACAATTGAAAAAATAATAGGTCATTATCATTTATACTCATTTTTCTATAGAATAACATTGATTGTGTATAATAACTCATCTTACCAAGAATAATCATAGGAATATGAAGGCTATCCTGGATGATTCTCCTTTTCCTCATGGTCTGACCCAGGGTCACTTGATAGAATTCAGGTGGTATCTGCACAGGTTTCATAAGCCCTGGTACTTTCACTCACATTTCTGCTGCCTTGAGAGGGATGACTGGAAGGCTGGCCTCAAGTTGTCCTGTCAACCAGACACATGCTAATGGCCACTACAGCATGATGGTCTCAGGATGATCAGACTCTTTATATGTGGTTCAGGAATCCCAAAAATAGTGATCCAAGAAACATGAAGTAGATGATGCCAGTTCCTCACCTTCTGAATTATAAACCAGGATTGTGAATCTTGCTTCCTCTTCTATTGTTCACAGAAGACACAGAGCACACCCAGTTTCAAGTTGAGTGGACACAACTTTCCCCCTCTACTGAAGGTTCATCTTCCTGACAAATATAATCACCCTAGACCCCAATTTTCTCTAGTGATGGCACCAATTTGCTACCAGCTGGGACTCAAAGAACATAGGCCAAACTGGACTTAGATAGTAATTTGTTGCATCTGACACATGTGCATGAAAGACAGCATCACCCAATCCCACATTGTGGTTCTCAGAGCCACTAAATGTGCCAGGATCTGTGGGCTGAGCTGTGACCCCATGCACATCACTGTGGATGTGCATGTTTAAATGGATCCTCACTGCTCATGCCTTACACTAACCTGGACTGTGTAATCACCACCAGGGGTGTGGGGGTGAGTTCTGGATAGTTGTAGCATATCTGACTTTGTATTTTCTCCCCCAACCCTTCTAGTTATTTCTCCCACTCCAAATCGCAGCATCCTTAATAGTTAAAACTGCAAGTCCCTGGGACTGGTGACTGATCAGTGGCTCTTTGCACAATGATGCTAACCTGTTTTTTCAGAGGACTGTCATGTCATCTGTCTTCCCCAAGCTATCTAATCACCTCGGATAATACCCCAATATCAATCATCCCTTCCTGCCTTGCAGAAAACATCTGTTCCTTTAGGATCATTTTCCCATCCTTTTGGTTCATGAGCCATTCACTTCATTCTTTAGAATACAACTCCCTTTTACCTGCTGCATATCGGCATGCTTCATTAAAAAATCCTCCTATGGTGGTGAGTACAGATGTCAAACATGGGCTGTACCATCTCCCTCCTACCACCCAGGATGAGGATGAGGCCAGGGCTAGACTTGGAATCATCTCATCTTCCCACTACCAATGCTGAGTACCCCATGTAAGCCCCCTTAATAAATGCTCATTACTCACCAAGATAGACTTGTACAAGTCTTTCTTTGGTCTGACATAGTCCTACCAGTTTGGCAGGAAGAGGTAATTAGGTACCTTGCAAGATGGCATATGGTTTAAGTTTATCTACCAGTCCTCCCCTGGGCATGATACCTGCATCAGGACAGGGGGATTTAAGGTAGGAGATTTGTTAAGCCTCCCATTGTTTCTTTTTGAGACAAAAGGCTACTTAAACATCTAGGACACCATGCTCTGCTACCATAATGTGGAGGCCATCCCAAACTGATACAGGGTATGAAATAGGTTTTATTGACATGTTTTCTGTCAGTAGAAGAGAAATATTTAATAGAAGCAGAGTAAGTATAGGAGTTTGTGGGTTTTGGGTGTTGCCATCTAGAAGAGTGGCTATGATACCTAATCATTAACCAATTTCTCCAATTAGTCAAGGATAAGGGAAATATATTCCAACGAAAAGTAGAGCTACTGGAAGCTGGCACATACCTGTATATCCAACAGTACATTTGGTTGTGTGCAGCTGGCTTAGTGGCAGCTTAGTCAAGGAAGAATTTGGATGAGCTCATGTGAAACAAGAAGATTAAGCTAAGGATGTAAGCACAAATTCTACTAGGTACCCAGAGAGGGAGATCTTTTTCAATAAACAAAGTGACGGGTGAAGTTTTTTCCATGGCACTAAGACATGAGCGGCCAAAGGGTGAGCTCTAGGTTTGCAAAACCATATATATTGTCCCTCCATGGGAGCAGGGTATAATGCTAATTATGTTTATTTAGCTTTTATTAACATTACTTTGGCTATTATTGCTTCACTTGGTATATTTTTCACACAGCATACTGAGCTGTTGGTTTTTGAGAGAACAGAAATGTAGGCTCTAGTATTTCTCTAGCCTGGCACATAGAACCCTCCAGCACTATGAAACAGGGCCAGTTTGCAGGCAATGTACACTGTAGATCTAGTGATATAGAGCTATTGCTGACCAACAGAGTTGTAGGAGTCTGAAATAGCAATGTGTTTCCCTTTATTTTAGGAGCATGCCCAGGAGATGTGGCTGATACCTTTTCTGTTTTAGGGGTAGCAGTGACTTTCATAGCTGGTAACTTAAATGGAGAGACACCATTCATGGTACTGGGGGTCTGATTTAAATACATAGGGATTTTGACAACACTAAAGTCCATAGAGTTTGACAATGATTAGAGAGTGATAAATAATCCATGTTCTGTATCTTTAAGTATAATATGTATATAAAATATATAAAATGTGTACTATTTATATATGAACCCAAAATGTATACATGTACATCTGTTAGTGTGAATGTCTGAGGGAGTAAATATGGCCTATAGTAAATTTTTTAAAATTAAATGTTATTTCATATAGTTTATCCATACAAAATGAAAAGGATATAATATATTACCTTTTCTTTTATTGTGGGTAAAAATCAAAATTTTCACAATACAAACCAATATTTGTAAAATGATATATAAATATATATGCATATATGTGCATTTGCTTATATAAATGTTATTTTAATATATATTTTAAAAGATGCTTAGATTACATAAATGTTACACAAAAATTACAGGGATTCCCAAGTTCCCCATCTCCCACACCTCCCATAATATCCCACATAAACATCTTTCATTAGTGTGGCACATCACCTGCAATGGATATACACATCCTGGGGCTCTGCCTTTAAGCATAGACCATAGTTCACATTGTAGACCACACTCTCCCACAAAGTTCTGCATGGTATATGCTGATGTAAAATGGCCTATATCTGTCATTGTAATGTCACTCAGGATAATTCCCAAGTCCTGAAAAAGCCCCAGTATTACAACTGCTTTTCCCTTCCCTGCCCCGAAAGCATCTAGTGGCCACTGACTCCACCTCACTGTTATAATTTCTTCCATTGTTTGAATCACAATATGTCTACAACAAAATACCATTAAGTCCACTGTAGTCCATAGCTCTTCCCCCAATCCTGAGGAGTCTGGGATGGTGATGCCCACTCCACCTCCAAGTGAGAGTGGGCTTATATCCCATGGATACAGTGGATGGGATTATCCTGTGTGCAGCTGCAGGCTCTCTCCATTCCCTGGGATGGCTGTTGTATATCATAGTCTCCTCACCAGATGTCTTGGGTGAGTCCATTGAGCTGTAGAGTAGGAGTTGCAGCTCCACCGAGATTCCAGGCACAGTTGGCCCATGGGAAGGCCAGAGGCTCCAGTCTCTGGAAGTACACCTACAAACTCCAGCATCACATATAGGTTTGAATAAAGGGACTGATGGACCATGTGCAGGGAGGACTTATTTGAGTCCAACTCTGTCACTCTCAGGAACACAGATTCCAAAGTAGAGCCCACCGATAAGGCATCAATCTCTGGGGCTATCCCTCTTTATATAGGACCTGATTGTGTCCAGAGCTCTCAGGAGCCCCTCTGTGTGGGGTGATATCCATTTGGTGATCTATGAGATCCTACTGATGTGTGCATAAGCGTTACCTCTGGGATGACCTCCTGACTCTCTTTGAAGTCTCTTAATCACATGAACTCATTTGTCTCTTTTATTAAAGGTCTTTTTCCAGTTGTATTGCCAGTTGGCACTTGGTATTAATCCCTCGTTGCCAGGGAGGTTCATCCCTGAGAGTTATGTCCCATGTTGGGGGGAAGGTGTGCATCCATATGTTGAGTTTGGCTTAGAGAGAGGTAACATTTGAGTAACAAGGAGGCTCTCAGGTGGCAACCCTTAGGTACCTCATAACAGTAGGCTAAGTTTCAATTAAAAGAGCTAAGACTCATAAGACTAGTCATCAATAACAAGAACCTATCAGTGGACCATCCTCTTTTGCCAGACACTGCCCCTGCACTCAGGGGACTTTTGCTGCTCCCTAGGAGAATGTGGCAGAGCTCTCCATGCTGGGAATACAGTATTCCCTCATTTATTGAGTGATTCTCTACCCACCGTGACCATGCCCCATCCCTTGAACATTTGAACAATTTTATATTTCTTTCATGTATATTCAGATGAACTTCCTCCCATGAACCCCCCATCCCAGACAACCCCCCACCAATGATGCTCTGCAGCCTCCATTGTAACCCTTCTGTGATCTAAACCTTCCTTGAAGATGAAGCCCATATAATAACCAAATACAATTAATAAGAAAATGAAATAATAATGATAAGCTTAAATGCGAGAGATAAAATACATGGAAACTCAGAAAAAAAAAACTAAAAATAAAATATAATTAATGGATTGAGACATTCAAAAAATGGAAAAAAAAAACAAAAAAAAATATTATTTTTTTCCTTTTATCACTGCATTATCGGATGTCCGGTATGTACTGTGGCACCTTTCCCCTCTCATTCCCCAGGGTCTCCCAAATTTTCATTTAATTTTCAAATAAGTTTTAGGTGACAGCAAAGTCACACACAGAATACTAGAGACTCTCATATACCCCTTTCCTTCCCCTTTCCTCACCCCATATTAAAACCTTTTTGTGTGTGTGTGGATGGTAGCATTGTTATAACTGTTATACAGATAGTGACACATAGCTACTAAACATTGTTAATGGTTTACAGTATAGTTTACAATTTAGATGGTACAGTTTAATAATTTTTGATGGTTTTTACCATGTCCTATGTCCATTACTGTAAGGTAATGAAAAATATTTCCCATGACCACTAAATACCCCGTTAGATCTTTTCTGTTCCTTCCTCCCCATCCTCCCTGGGGCATATGACATTCCCCTGTCTTGACTCATTGGATGACAAGATTCATAGTTACATGCCCTGGGTATTCTAACCTGTGCTTCCTAATCTATCCACCTGTTAACCCTGAACCACCAAACCCAGTAATATCACTACCCACCTGTCCTATCCTTCAATAGGCAACTATAATCTATCAGTTTACAATAGATTATGTCCATATGGGTGACGGCTCACAACCTACTCTTCTCTTTCTCTCCCTTGTTAACCTATCTTTCAGATGATGGTTCTCAGAGACTACTCACTTGCCTCAACTCAAATCAGTGAGGTCAAATGCTGTTCATCCTTCAATGCCTGGCTTGCTTCACTCAACATTAGGTCTTCAAAATTCATCCATGTTATTCCGTGTGTTAGCACTTTATTCCTTCTTACAGCTGAGTAATATTCTGTTGTAAGTATGTACCACATTTTGCTTATCCATTCATCTGTTGATGGGCACCAGGGCTGATTATAACTTTTGGCAATTGTTAACAATGCCGCTATTAACATTGGTGTGCATATATCTGTTCGTGTCTTTGCTTTCAGTTCTTCTGGGTATATACCGAGCAGTGAAATCACTGGATCATATGGAAGATCTATTGTTAATTTTGTGAGGAACTGCCAAACTGTCCTCCACTGTGCCTGGACCAATCCACAATACCACCAGCAGTGGATGAGGGTTCCTTTTCCTCCACATCCTCTCCAACACTTATAGTCTGCTGTTTTTTTAATAGCTGCCATTCTGATGAGTGTAAGATGGTATCTCATTCTGGTTTTGATTTGCATTTCCCTAATCACTATCTATGTCGAGCAGTTTTTCATGTGCCTTTTAGCCATTTATATTTCTTCCTTGGAGAAGTGTCTTTTCAGGTCACTTGCCCATTTTTTAATGGGTTGTTAGTCTTTTTATTTTTGAGGTGTAGTATTTTGTTATATATGCAGGATATTAGGTTCCTATCAGATATATGGTTGCCAAAATATTTTCTCCCATTGGGTAGGCCACCTTTATTATTATTATTATTAATATTAATAACGTCCTTTGAGGTGAAGAAGATTTTAATTTTGAAGCAATCGCATTTATCTATTTTTTCTCTTGCTGCTCATGCTTTGGGTGTGAAGTTCATGAAACATTTCTTATTACAAAGTCCTGTAGATGCTTCCCTACATTATCTTCAATAATCTTTATGGTTTTGCTCTTATATTTAGATCTTTGATCCATCCTGAGTTGATTTTTGTATACGGTGTGGGATGGTATTCTTCTCTTCTTCTTTTGGATATGGATATCCGGTTCTCCAAGCACCACTTGATAAAGAAGCCATTCTCTCCCAACTGAGTGGGCTTGGTGGCCTTGTTGAATATCAGATGGCTGTATATGCGAGGATTTATATCAGAACTCCCAATTTGATCCATTGGTCAGTAGGTCTATTGTTGTGCCAATCCCATGCAGTTTTGATCACTGTAGCTTTGTAGTATGATTTAAAGTCAGGTAATGTGATACCTCCAACTTCATTTTTCTTTTTCAATATATCTTTGGCAATTCAGGGCCTCATACCTTTCCAATTATATTTTGTAGTTAGTTTTTCCAGTTCCTTAAAAAATACAGTGTTGATTTTTACTGGAATTGCATTAAATCTGTTCATTAGTTTGGGTATCATAGACATCTTGATGATGTTTAGTCTTCCTATCCATGAACAGGAAATATTCTTTCATTTATTTAAGTCTTCTTTGGTTTCCTTTAACAGTGTTGTGTAGTTTTCTGTATATAAATCCTTTACATATTTAGTTAAATTTATTCTTTGTATTTTATTATTTTAGTTACTAGTGTAAATGGTATTTTTTTTTTATTTCCTCTTCAGATTGCTCGTTATTGAGGTACAGAAATGCTACTGATTTTTGAGCATTGATCTTATAGCCTTCTACATTACTGAACTCCTTTATAAGTTATAGAAGCTTTGTTGTAGATTTCTCAGGGCTTTCTGGGTATAGGATCATGTCATCTGCAAATAATGAAATTTTTACTTCTTTTTCAATCTGGATGCCTTTTATATCCTTTTCTTGCCTCTGTGCTTGAGCAAGTACTTCTAAGACAATGTTAAGTAGGAATGGTGATGGTGGGAAACTTGTCTTGTTCCCAATCTCAGAGGGAAGGCTTTTAGGATTTCACTATTTAAGATGATGTTAGCTTTGGGTTTTTCATATATACCCTTTATCATATTAAGAAAGTTTCCTTCTATTCCTATCTTTTGCAGTGTTTTTATAAGGTAAGAGGGCTGTATTTTGTCAAATGCTTTTTCTGCATCTATAGAGATGATCATGTTTTTTTTTTTTTTTTCAATCTCTTTTTGTGGTGTATTACATTGATTGATTTTCTTATATTGAACCATCCTTGCATACCTGGGATGAAACCCACTTGATCATGGTGTATAATCCTTTCGATATGTTGTTGAATGCGATTAGCAAGCCTTTGTTCAGGATTTTGTATCTAGGTTAATTAGAGCAATTGGTCTGTAATTTTCCTTTCTTGTGGTATCTTTGTTTGGTTTTGATATTAGGGCAATGTTGGCTTTGTAGAATGAGTTAGGCATTATTCCTCTACTTCTATTTTTTGGAAGAGCTTAAGCATAATTGGTGTTAGTTCTTTATGGAATGTTTGGTAGAATTCAGCTGTGAAGACATCTGGTCCTGGGGTCTTCCTAGTTGGGAGGTTTTTGATTACTGAGTCTATCTCTTTATGTTTAATTGGACTGTTGATTTCATCAATTTCTTCTTTCATCAATGTAGGCTGTTTGTGAGATTCTAGAAACTTGTCTATTTCCTCTAAATTGTCATTCTTCTTGGCGTATAATTTTTCAACGTATCCTCATGATACTCTTTACTTCTGTGGGGTCAGTAGTGAAATCCCCTAGATAATTCCTTATTTTGTGTATTTGTGTCTGTTCTTTTTCTTTGTTAATCTGGCTAAGGGTTTCTCAACTTTACTGATCTCGAAGAACCAGGTTTTGGTTTTGTTTATTTTTTCTAGTGATTTCTTATTCTCTATTTTATTTAGTCCTGCTCTAATCTTTGTTATATCCTTCTTTTTACTTCCTTTAGGTTTAATTTGTTGTTGTTTTTCCAATTCTTCCAAGTGGGCAGTTAGGTCTTCAATTTTAGTTCTTTCTTCTTTTTTAATATATGTATTTATGGCTATGAACTTCCCTCTCAGGACAGCTTTCACTGAATCCCAAAAGTTTTGATATGTTATGTTGTCATTTTCATTAGTTTCAAGGTAGTTACTGATTTCTTTTGAAATTTCCTCCTTGACCCACTGTTTGTCTAAGAGTGTTTTCTTTAACTTCCATATCTTTGTGCCTAATCTGTTTCTCTGGCCCTTAGTGATTTCCAATTTCATTCCATTTTGGTCAGAGAAATTACTTTGTATAATCTCAATATTTCTGATTTCATTGAGAGTTGTTCTGTGGCTTAGCATGTGGTCTACCTTGGGTATGATCCATGTGCACTCGAGAAGAAAGTAAATCCTGCTGTATTTGGGTGTAGTGTTCTGTATATGTCTATTAAGTCCAGATCTCTAATGTATTGTTGAGAGCCTTTGTTTCATTGATTCTCTGTCTAGATGTTCTGTCTAATGATTTTTATGGTGTATTACAGTCCCCTGCTATAATTGTAGAAGCATTTATTTCTCAAATTAGTTTTTCCAGAGTTTGCCTCATGTATTTTGAGGCATCCCAATTAGGTGCATAAATGTTTATAATTGTTCTCTCTTCTTGAGAGATTACCCCTTTTACTAATACATAATGTCCATCTTTGTCTCTTGCAATAGTTTTGCATTTAAAGTCTACTTTGTATGATATTAGAATAGCTACTCTTGCCCTTTTTTGGCTATAGTTAGCTTGTAAAATTGTTTTCCAGCCATTCATTCCAGCTTCCTTGAATCCCTGGTTGGAAGGTGGGTTTCTTGTAGATAGCATATAGATGGATCATATTTCCTTATCCATCCTGCCAATTTGTGTCTCTTTAGCGTTTAATTTAGTCCATTAACCTTCAGTCTTATTACTCACAACGAATTTCTTTCTTTAGCCTTATTTTCTTTGTGTTAATGTATGTCATATGTTGTTTTGTTTATATTTTTGTCTTTTTAGTTGTTTTTAAACTCTCCCCCAACTCTCTCTCCTTTGTTTTTTCCTTTCTACCTGTAGAGCTTCCTTTAGTATTTCTTGACATGCTGGTTTCTTATTGACATACTCTCTTAATTTCTGTTTATCTGTGAATATTTTGAACTCTCTATCATTTCTCAATTCCGGTATTGCTGGATAGAGAATTCACAGCTGGAAGTTTTTTTCTTTTACTACTTTGACTATGTCATACCACTGTCTACATGCCTCCATGGTTTTAGGTGAGAAATCAGCACTTAATCTTATTGTGCTTCCCTTGTATGTGATGGTTCTCTTTTCTCTTGTTGCCTTGAGTATTTTCTCTTTGTCTTGAGCATTGGACATTTTGACAAGTATATGTCGTGGATTTGGCAGTTGTGATTTATACTGTTTGGGGGGTGCTGTGCTTCCTGGATATGCACATCCATCTCTCTCAATAGTGTTGGGAAATTTTCCACCATTATTTCCTTCAATACTCCTTCTGTTCCCTTTCCCTTATCTTCTCCTTCTGGGATGCCCTTAATGTGTATGTTTGTTTTGTGCTGTCAGTTAAATCCCTGAGTCTTTGCTGGATTTTTTCTATTTTTTTCTCTATCCATTCTACTATCTGTTTGATTTCAGATGTATTGTCTTCCATGTCACTGATTCTTTCTTCTGCCTGTTCAAATCTACTGTTATGTGAATCCAGCATCTTTTTGATTTCTTGGATTGTGCCATTTATAACCATCATATCCATTATCTTTTTGGGTATGTTTACAATTTCTTCAGTATGTTCTCCCAGTGTCTTCTTTATATCCTTAATCTCTTCCTTCACTTTTTCAAGTTGGTCCATGATATTTGTTTGGAAAGCTTTGATTAGTTTTTTGATGGTCTCCATCTCTTTCTGGTTTTTAGTTTGTTCGTTGGACTTGTCCAGGTCTTCCAATTTCTCAGTGTGGTTTGTAATTTTTTGTTGCCCTCTAGTCATCATATTATCTTGATGGGTTTATTCAGTTGATTAGCGTCTCTCTCTGTTCTAAAGTTTTATTTAGCTGGTGGTTCTCTGTGTGTGTTAAGTTTTCTCTTTGACACTTTTACTTCTTATTTTATTTCCTTGCTTCTTTCTATGTTTCCTTGAAGGCAAAAGATTAGTTCCAGAGGAATATAAAGATGTGAGAAAGGGAGAAGGATAATAGTAATATTGATAAAAGTTAGAAGAGGGGCCAAATAAGGCTTAGTGAAATGAGTATTTAACTCATGTAGGCAGTGTAGAGTAATTGGAAAAAAATGGAGTACCTACAATGGACTGGAAACGAAATAGAGGAATATATTTATAATGATTTAGAAGGCTAGAATGATGTGGAGGGAAAGAGTAAAGAAACGGTTGAAAGGAAAAAGTTAATATTAATTTTTTAAAAAAGAAAACATAATAGATAGAATAGAAATTTACACCCTTAAGTTGTGGGCTAATGAAAAAACTTGGTATATAAGAA
>JAKSZT010054023.1:373328-397011 GCA_026826555.1 Tolypeutes matacus | reverse complement strand
GTTGTTTTTATTTCTCTTTTTGTCTTTTTAGTTATTCTTCCACCCTCCTCCAACTCTCTTTTTCTCCTATTTTTCCTTTTCAACATGTTGAATTCCTTTAGTATTTCTTGAACTATAGGTTTCTTGTTGGCATTCTCTCTTAATTTCTCTTTATCTGTGAACTTATTGAGCTCTGCATCATTTTTGAATATCAACATTGCTGGATAGAGTATTCATGGCTAGAAGTGTTTTGATTTTAGTACCTTGACTATGTCATACCACTGTCTTCTTTCCTCCATGGTTTCTGATGAGAAATCAGCACTTAATCTTATTGAGTTCTTTGTATGTGATGGTTCTCTTTTCTTTTGCTACCTTGAGTATTTTCTCTTTGTCTTGAGCATTGGATGTTTTGACAAGTGTACGTCTTGGAATAGGCCTGTTAGGATTTTTACTGTTTGGGGTGCAATGTGCTTCCTGGACATATAAGTCTATCTCCCTCAATAGGTTTTGGAAGTTTTCAGCCATTATTTCCTTCAAGACTCCTTCTGTTCCTTTTCCCTTCTCTTCTCCCTCTGGGATGATTATAATGCCTAATTTTGTGCATTTTGGGTTGTTGTTTAAATCCTTAAGTCTCTGCTGGATTTTTTTCTTTTTATCTATCTGTTCTATTATCTGTTTCAGATCTACTGTCTTCCACATCACTAATTCTTTCTTCTGCTTGTTCAAATCTGTTATTATGTGATTGCAGTGTTTTTGTTGTTGTTGTTGCTGTTGTTGTTGTTTTTGTTTTTTGATTTCTTGGATTGTGCCATTCATCACCATCATAGCTGTTATCTTTTTATGTATATTTACAATCTCTTTGGTACATTCTCCCTGTGTCTTCTTAATATCCTTAATCTCTTCCTTCACTTCATTAAATTTGTCCATGATATTTGTTTGGACATCTTTGATTAATTCTTCAATGTTATGCATCTCTTCCTGGTTTTTAATTTGTTCATTGGACTGGTACATGTCTTCCTGATTATTAGTATGGTTTGTAATAATTTTTGTCCTGTGGTCATCATTAATCATGATTGGCTTATTGAGTTGATTAGCTTCTCTCTCTGCTCTAAAGTTTATTTTAGCTGCAGGTTTTGTGTGCATGTTAAGTTTTCTCTTTGGTGCTTTGTTCTTCTTGTTCTATTTCCTTGCTATTTTCTATGTTCCCTTGAAAGGAAAAGATTAGGGCCAGAGAAATTGAAAGAGGTAAGAAAAGGAAAATGATAACAGTAATAATAATAATAGTTAGTAGGAGGGCCATGTAAGACTTAATAAAATTAATATTTAATTCATGTAAGGAGTGTAGAGTAATAGGAATAAAAGAGTGGTGTACCTACAATGAAATGGAAACCAAATAGAGAAAAATATATAAAATGATTTAAAAGGCCCGAATGATGAGGGGAGAGAGGAAGAGAAAAGTAAGGACAGAAAGAAAAAAGTTAACAAAAAATAAAAAATAAAGAAAACAGAATAGGCAAGATAGAAATTGAAACCCTAAAGTTGAGGACTAATAAAAAAAGTTGGAATGTAAGAACTACAACAGAAAGCAGAAGATAGAATGATGAAGGTAGGTAAAGAGATAGCATTGATAGACAAAATCAGTATACAGAGAAAATGGGAAATCAAGGAAGAAGAAGCACAGCAAAGAAGAAACAAGCTAGCAGCTCTTAATTTAAGAAAAGGGGGGGGGAGGAAAGAGGAAAGAAAAATAAGAAACAAAACAACAACAACTACAAAATAAATGACAAACATACATACTACCAATCAGTCAAACAAAGCTAAGGAAGAACAGTGTTCCTTTTGGGCCTCATGGAGCCTCTCAGGCTGCTTGTGTTCATCAAACAATTACTCTGCAGGCTTCTCTCTGTAGGTTTTGAGGTGGGTTTTAACAAATAAACTAAGTTAAACATTTTTTAGGTAAGCTTTTTTTTTTTTTTTGAGAAATAAGGGACCCAAAATAAGCTAGTATAAAAAGTAATGTCTATGTTTTCCCTGTCCTATGGTATCAGCTAGATGTTAGATATCCCACTGGATCACTACCCTTAGAGGATCCAGAAATTGAACTAAGGGCCTCATATTTTCAAGGCAGAAATTCCTCCACTGAGTTAACTTTAAAATTGGATCAGTTAGCTCTTCAGAAAGTTATTCAGTCACTTTCCTCCGGGCAGGTTTACTTTCCTATGGCAGCAGAATTCAGTAGTAGATCCCCCCTTCCCTTTCCTGGTCAGGTTGAGTTCCCTTTTGAAATTCAAATGGGAGCCTGATGACTGAGTACACCATGGCACTGAAATGATTTTCAAGCCTCTTCAAGACCACCTCCAACTCCCATGGAACCCCAAATAGGCTCTTGGCCACTTATTAAGCACTTCCCACTGCCTGACTCCTTTAGGAGAGTTGAAATTCTGAAAGCCCTCAGTTTGGAACTATTAAATTGGCTGACTCTACCCTCTCTCAGACCTAGCCTCTGTATCCTGGGTCAGTTAAGTAAATCAGGCTTCCTCAGCAGATTTGCCTCTCCCCTCAGCTTGGCACCACTTCAAGCCAGCTGGTGTGCTCCCCAAAGCTCAAAAGGGGTGCAGGCAACCAAACCCACAGAAAGGAACCCCTCTCCTCCCCTTGCCAGAGCCTTCCCTCTCTCAGAGAATGCTCCCTTTCACTAGGTGGCCAGCAGGAGTCAGGCTCACCCTGGCACCTTGCCCTGAGGGTGGGGCTTATCCATCTGTGATTTCAGATGTGGGGCTAAAAATTTAGTTTTATCTTGAGCAATCTTTCTCCTTGTCCAGCTCCCTCTAGCTCAATGCCCCAAAGTCTCCTACTCTGTGGGCTCCCAGAAGAGCTCATGGAGGCAGGATATTGTCCCCAATCAGACATCTTTTGCGAAAGAGATGGTGAGTGCCCACTTAAGCTGACACCATCTTGCCTCTTCTTCCATTGGTTTGTATTTATCTAAACTGTCTCTAAGATTCATGGACTGATCATAATTGTTTGAGTGATTCTTTAAACTTCTACTACTAGAGATATTTTTATTACCAGGTATTTTATTGCTTCATTATGTCTCCATTCAAATTGGGAAATCTAAGAAAAGATGGTTATACCTAAGTTAAATTTCTCTTATTCTTCATGTTCCCCTTTCATCAAACTATCTATAAGTTACTTTATTTTTCTCCTGTACAGTTTACTGTACAAATACCATCACCAATGAGGGCCCAGATTTTAAGAGACGTGAAGGAAGAATGGACTTTCCCCAAGTAAAACAGACAGAAATTAGTATGTGAAGTTAGAATGTTGGCATAGGATTGTTTAATCAAAAAAGCATATATAAATAACAGAGGGCTTGTGGGATTTATCTGGAAAGTGTTTTTACAAGCAAAGTTTCTATAGCACTATTTTTTTTGTTTTAAATTTCAGGATAACCTCTCCATTTTCCTGTTCACTCCATGTTTATCGCTACTTTTACCTTCAGGTCACCTTCACGCGTATTTTCTAGAATGGTGAATCTATTCCTTTCTCTTCCCAAACCATTCAGGATAGATTTTTTCTTTAATTTGTTCTAACAGTTGACAGCTGGGTCATTTGCTTGTTTTTCTTGTTTTGACACTTTGCTACTTCTCTCTTAATTCTAATTTAAATGGAGGAAACATATTTTTCACCAAGTTAAAATATTTTATTTCACTTACAAGTTCTAGAGACTTTTTTTAATTCACCAAGTTTAAATATATTTTTATATTCACTTATAAGTTCTAAAGATTTTTATTGCTAGAGAGCATTTTGCACATTTTATGAATTATTTGTATACAAAATGATTCCTGTACATCTTCCTAAACTACTATAAGCATTATTTCATCACATTTTCTTCACTAAAAGGATGGATTTTATGACTCCTGCAGGATGATAGGCATTTCTCGTGACAGCAGGTAGGAAACAGAACATGAGAATATGGGTGCTTAGAAGAGGGAAGATTGACATAGGAAGCAGCATGTGTATTTCTCCTAAACTGGTTTTATGAGTGGAAAGAATGGGATATTTAAATATTTCCAGGAAAAATAAAATAAACCTTAGTGAATATTTGAACTCAGTTAAATAGAGGTTCTTACAAGGAATAACACTTATTTGTAAAATCCCTTTAAGGTCAAAGATTCTATGTCACCATGGTATCTTGTGTTTATTGGAATCCTATGTTGTCTTGGTTTTTTTCTTTTAAGAATCCCTCAGTGTTTCTTGTCACACAGGATTTCCTCATTTCATTAATTACTGGATATTTTCATGGAAACTTCTCATGCATCTCCATTCAAGTGTCTTTGCTTTCTGTTATGGCAAGGTATTGTGTGAGTATATTGCATTATCCTATTCTTTCAAATCTTAAGTCAATGTTGGCTTCATTTTGTTTAGGAGGATTCCTTTTATAATTTTCATCTCATTTCCTGAAATAGTATGCAATTCAATTTGGGATACTAATGACAAAGTATACATTTCTAGATAAATATTGTTTTCATTAGAACACTAAACCAACTGACAGTCAACAAATAATCTTATTTGTTCCATTAAACAAAATGGAAACTGGTTAACTAATATTTCCAGCTATTATCATTAAGAAAGTCACACACAAACAGGCAGGAGCAGTCTTAGAATGGTTGTCTCAAATGACCATTCTCCCTAAAAGCTTCTGAAGGGTGTTGTTGAAATGAAAGTCTCATGGGTTCCTTTTTAATAAAATTCATTTTTATAAAAGGTCTAATTGTCACAGAAATAATTTTCAAACATCACAATTTTCAAGACTAAAGATGTGTGGGTTTGGGGGAAACAAATGAAAACACATAACAAATAGTGGAAAAGGGGAAGCTTTAAACTTTGAATTTCTTAATATTTAGAGAGTAATTCATTTGAATTGTATTCAAATACTATTGAATATTTTCTCAATAGTAGGTGTGATTTTCAAGGTTTTGCTAAGAGTATCATATAGTTGAACATGCAGTGTCTCAAAAATTATTCTGCTTTGGGAAATGCAGTGCTCCTGGAATTTTCTTCTAAAATATATATATGAAAATCCTGGAGTTCTGCTTGGTCTATGAAAGATATTTCCATGAGTTTGCACCTCACAAATAATATATAATTTTCAAAAAATTAAGTGGAAACTAAAATAAAATGTATGATTATAGGAATTATGCAATCAGACATACTGGTTTGAAAAATATATGAAAAGGTGTATAAAGAATGCACATAAAATTTCATTATGAATATTGGGTGCATTTCTAAATTTAAAATAGTAAATTTTTTTTGCACAGCCACATTGTTAACCCATATGGTTAAAACTAAAAAGATACTTCCTAAGCCATTCACCATTAATTTTAATGAAATTATTCATTTACTGAAGTAAAGGATTACATTTTCTATTAATTTTTTAAATTGCCAATTAAACTATCAAAACTGCTCTTCTGATTGAAAATGTGATTTTATCTTTATATTGTTGTCACCTGGTTCAGAGCCTTTCCCAACTCTTAGGATGATCAGTGTGGTGTCTTCACTTCCCACTGGCCTCCTCTCTTGGACCACCAAGCTAAATCTGAGACTTTGGTTTCATATCTCACATCCTGGAGCTTTCAGGTGGAGTACACTTCCCTTCTCTTCTCCTCCCCAAAGACCCAACATGAACCAGCCTCTTAGGACCAGCTCAAATTCTACTACTTCCCCAATGCCTTCCAAACTTGTCAAATGGTCTGTACATTTTGATGTCCACTGTATAACTTATGTCAATTGTTTTCTCAGCCACCATAGCAAGATTAAGCTTCTAGAGGGAAATCCATATCTCATCTTCCTTTAATTCCCTGTTGGTGTCAAGCTACAATGTCCAGCGCTGCTGCTTCACTCATGGCTCAGTGAACAAGTATTTTACACTTTTGCACATCAGGCACTGCTCTGAAGAGAATAAAGGAGAATGGAGTTAGAAAAAGAGGCAGACAAGCTGGTAAGCTGGCTTATTTATTTGAAGGACATGTCTTAGCTGACATCAGGTTGGTGTGGCATCCTTGGCAGCTACTTATAACAGCAAGAAAAGTAAGGAAATGCTACCAGGACTCATGGAGCCAGATGTAATGGACTGCTGCTCAGGCTAGGATATCTCAACTGGGGCAGACACTGCCTGGAGGTACATGGGGTGACAAGTGCCATGGAAGCCTGAGGCTTAAGAATAAGCTAGTGTATTTAAAGGGTGTGGCAGGACTTGAACAGTCTGGAAAGTAAAGAGGAGGGCACAGGTGGCTCTGGGTTGACTGGGCACTAGTTCTGGGATATACAAGTCTCAGCATCAATGAGATCCCATGGTATTTCCTAGTACCCATGGCCTTCAAGCAGCCCCAGAAACCAATGCAGGTCTTCTCACCTTGTTCACCTGGAGAAATGCCTGTGTGGACACTGGTCAAGCAAGGCATAGAAGCAAACACATACAAACTTATCTAATCAATATTTTTTTTCAATTTTAATAATGTTTTAATTAACTCAATATATCTAAATTATTATTTCAACATATGACCTATATAAAAATTAGCAATGAGATATTTTACATTCTTTTCCTTCAAAGTGTGTACTTTGCACTAACAGTACATCTCAGTTGAGATTAGGCACATTTCAAGGGCTCAATACCCACAGGTGGTGAATGGTTCCCATAATGGACAGCACATATATAGTCTTGTCAAAATATTTCCCACTTTTTGAATTCTCTTGAATCAGTTTTTCTATAATCTCACTTCCATAAACTAACTTTAAGTATATCTTCTCAGTTTATTCTATACAATTTTTTTCCAAATTGATGTTCTAGGGTTCACATGTAATCATGACACCTCTATGCTCAGAAAATTTCAGTGGATCAGAAATTCTACTAATTATCAGCAAACATTTCTCATCTTGACATTCAAAGTTCATTATGATTTAGTCTCAACCTCTGTTTCCTAATATTATTATCTGATATTTCTCACTTCTCAGTATCTTGCCTATTCTCTTTTTATCCCACAGAATTTTTATTGATAAAACTCAAAATATTGAGTACAGTATTTTTTTCCATTTTAAAAACAATTTATTGAAGTATATTATTTATACATGAATATAGATAAATAATAAGTGTTTGGTAAACATTGTGAACTTACAAAGCAAACATACATAATTTCATACAGGCCTCCCATACATTAACCCACCACAAATACTTTGCATTGTCCTGAAACATTTGCTAGCAAATTATGAAAGAGCATCATCAAAATATACTACTAAATAGAGTCCATATCTTAATCCCCTATACTGTTTTTTTAAAGATTTATTTATTTACTTTTGTGCATTTCCCCCCTCCCCCCCATTTTTGTTGATTTTGTGTCCATTCACTGGGCAATTCTATTTCCTGCCCTCTCTTCTCATCCTTTTCATCCTGTCTTTACCAGGATTTGATCCTCAGAGCCTCTGAAGTGGGAGAGAGGCATCCTACCACCTGTGCCACCTTAGTTCCTGTTTTTTTGGCACATCCCATCTTGGCTCTCCCTTGTGTCACTCTCCTGTTATGTCATCATCTTGCTGCAAGTCTTGGCAGGGCCTGATGGTGTAGCCATGTATGGTGCCTGGGGGCTCACCCACTAGTGGGTCCTGGCAGTGCACCCACTTGTGGGGCCTGATGGGTACACCGATATGTTGGACTTTGGGGGCTCACCTGTTCATGGGGCCTGGTGGTACACTTGCACACAGGGACTGGGGGGTTTACCCACTCACAGGGCCTGGTGGCACACTCATGCATGGGGCTTGGCAGTGCATCCACTTATGGGGCCTAGGCTCTCCATTGTGTCACTCTCCTGTTACATCAACATCTTGCTGCATAGCTCAGTGGGGCCTGATGGCACACCCACTTGTGGGGCCTGGTGGCACACTTGCACATGGTGCCTGGTGGTTCATCCATTCACAGGACCTGATGGTGCACCCACACATGGGGTCTGGGGGGCTCACCCACTTTCAGGGCCTGATGACATACCCATGCATGGGGCCTGGTGGCTCACATGCCTTCTATCCTTTTCTTTTTTTTTTTTTTAACTTTTACTGGGAGGTCCTGGGGATGGAACATAGGTCCCTTCATATGGGAGATGGATGCCCAACCATTTGAGCCACATCTGCTCACCAGCTCTACCTCTTAATGTTGACCAAAGATACCTAGAGTTAAGGCCATTTCCCATACAGGATTGTCATATAATAAATAATGCTTGGTATATCGCCAGCATTCTAAAAACCAGACCTATGGAGAAAAACTATGTCTAGGGACACATGCATGGTTTCTAATATAACAAATGTTTAGCTTACCCTGATTATCACAAAATCTGGACAGTGAGAATCCTCACATTATACTCTTTTTTTAAATTAATTATTTTTTATTTTTAAAGAAGTTTAGATTACATAAATGTTACAAAAAATATAGGGGATTCCCATAAGCCTCTCTCCCCCACTACACCTTCCCGTATTAACAACATCCTTCATTAGTGTGGTACATTTGTTACAATTGACGAATTTATACTGAAGCATTGCTACTAACCATGGGCTACAGTTTACATTGTAGTTTACACTTTTTTCCACACAGGTTTGTAAGTTATGACAAAAATATATAATGCCTTGTATTCATCACTGCAATGTCATGCAGGACAAATTCAGTGACCCAAAAATGCCCCCATATTACACTTATTCTTATCAATACTTTTGCCATGCACTCATTTGCCTCCTTCCCCATCAGCCAATTCCCCCCAAAATTAAAAATAAAATTTAGAACAGAAGGTCATTAAACAGCAAGATTTCATTGAGTGAGAAGCTGAGGCCTCAGTCAACTCCATAGAAGAAGATTTCTGAGGCTCATGGAATGAATTAGAATATCCAGCCCATACCATCATCTCCCCTCTGATTATCTTGCTCTTCCCTGGGCACTGGGAGTCTCTAGGTGGAATTCACAGGAATGTACAGGCTCTGACTTGACCATAATTCAGCTGTTCCTTTTTCCCCTTCTATTTCTCCTTCCTTTGCTAAATAACAAGCATTTCCCTGTATCTCCAGTTTGAATTCCTGAAAGACAGAATTTAATTTGGTCTTCTGACCCTCTTTGATTGGTTCTTTCATTCTGGATCACTTCATGGTCATGCCAGCCTAGTCAGGCCACCTGATCTACTGGGCAGAGACCCATGGGAAGGGTGCTTCTTTCTGCAGGGAGATGAGGTAGGGTACTCTCAGCAGCAAGCAATGGAACACCAAAAACAAGGGACTTTTAGGAGGTAGTTTTTCCCATGGAGGAGGGTGGTTCACAGGGTTGACTCAGTGGCCCTGTGATAGCATCAGGGATGGGCTGTTCACATCTCTCTCTCTGCCAAGTGACTTGATGGTAGTTGCTGCAGCTCATTGAATGCATCATGTCATAAAATTTCCAACATGGCACCCAGAATGCATGCCTTTCTAACTTGTTGTCAGAACTGAGTCAAAGTCCATCATTGAACTGTGAGGAAAAGCCAGGAGAAATTGTAGCTTGTACTTATAAAAATGGATTCTATTGGTAAAGGAGATAGTAGGGATATGTGGGTGAATGCCTTATAAAAAGTAAACAGAAGATACCAGATCTTACAGTGATGAAAGCCACAATGAAAAAAATAATTTTACTTTTGCATTTCATTTTTTTCTTAATTATTATTTTATTTTTATTTGTTAAACATTTTTTGGTATTGTTTTGGGGGAAATTTTGGTTCACAGAAGGGTCACAGCTGTGGCAGAAGAGGATCACTGGTGCAAATTGTCAGTAATGGGGGACAAGTGGGGATATGTGCACCTGAGGCATGCCTCTATGGCATATGAATATGTTCAGTTGGTCATGGGGCATTGTCTCAGTGGGTGGAGACCCACAAAATAACCAAAAGAATATTTAATTCCCATCCTGGGAAGACCTGCTACTCTAAGAGAGGAACAAGAATCCCCTGAGTATATGGGCAATGCCTAGTGAAGGAGGACAATTATGCCAAGCCCTTGATATTGTTGGTTTTATTTATGAACTTTTCTTGTGAAATTGAAACTTAGCCTAATATTATATATTACATAAGATTTACCTCTTGAAATCCTCTTGGTTGCTCAAATGTGGCCTCTCTCTAAGCCAAACTCAGCATATTAATGCACTACCTTCACCCCAGCATGGGACATGACTCCTGGGGATGAACCTCCCTGGTACTGAAGGATTATTATCAAGCACTGACTAGTGATGAATCTGGAAATAAGACCTTGAACAAAAGGGGGAGATATTAAATGCAAATTAGTTTTTAAGGCTACAAGATTTAAAAGTGAGTTGTGGTGTTATTCCAGAGCTTACACTTATTCATTTCTCAGCAGGATCTCATTGACTACCGTAGTAAACAGTACCACAGAGAGGTTCCTGAGGGCTCTAGAGCAATCTAGATACTATATCCAGGGCAAACTCAGGAATTCAGCACCCTGTCAGTGAGCCTTAGTTTGGAATATACATTCCCCAATGTAACAGTGTTGAGTCACTTATAATTTCCTTACCCATGGCTCTTCTGTCCTTTTTATTTGAACATATTATAAGCACTATACTTGTTAAACATATGTCTCAGAGACTTAAATCTTCAGTCTGTACATATGCTGGTTGAGCCCTGAATCTCAGCAGAGTTGCAACACCTACTTTCCAGTTCATTGGACTCATTCAGGACAACTAACAACAGGATGATGATGGACAATACCCATCCCAGGAAGTAGAGAGTGCCTGCAACTGCAAGCAACACTGTACCATCCATCTGCCCCATGTGACCTAAGCCTCATCTCATTTGGAGACCGGCTGGGCATCACAATCTGAAAATCCTCAAGATTGAGGAATGAACAAACATAAGTGGGGAAAGCAACTATGGACTAAGTAGAATTGTTATTATTCTAGCAATGGAAGAACTTGTATCATTGATATGAAGGCATTGGCCACCAGAGGTTCTGAGAGGAGGGAAATATAAGAATAAGTGTAACAAGGGGGCATTTCTGGGGCATTGGAATTGTCCTGTGACATTGCAATGATGGATACAGGAGATTATACAATTTGTCAATACCTATAAAATTGTGTGGGTAAAAGTGTAAACTCTACTGTAAACTATAGTCCATGGTTAGTAAAAAGCTTCAATATAGGTTCCTCAATTATAACAAAATAATGAAATATTTTATTAATGTGGGAAAGTGTTGGGGGTAGGAGTTGGGGTCTAGGGGCATCATCTATATTTTTGCAGTAATACTTAAGTAATCTAAAGCTTCTTTTAAAATCAATAAACAATTGAAATTTTTTTTCAATATATGCCAAAAGACAATTTCACTAAAATGTTAACAGTTAAGAAAAATGCTGTCCAGGCACACACACAAAAAAATTAAACAAGCAATTGCAGCACAGCACTGTGGGTGCTTCCATCATCCTCTAAGACTGATTTTTGGTAATTTATATAATCTCTTTGAGACTCATATTCTTAAAAAATTAAAAATGAGAATGAAAATATCCATATCACAGAGTTGGTATGCAGGTCAATAAGAAGTAATATATAAGAAAGTCTGTTTTGAAACTTGACATTTATTGAATAAACATTTATTTCTTCCTCCTCCTAATCTACAGAGTAAATACAGAATAAATATTCTGGAACCTTATATTCTTGAATTTTGTTGGCTGTTTGTCAAAAGAACCAACTTGATCTTCAAAGTAAACAAAACATGAAAAAGTCAAAGGCTGGCCTCATACATGCTAGGAATTCATTTAAAATGTAATCATACTCCATTGTATTTTTAAAAAGCTCAGTAACTACACTTGAGCATCCAACAAATTTTCCCGTAAAACACCTGATTATCCATTTGCAACATCCCCAGGCATGGAACCTCTGAATAATCTTCCAGTCCTTCCTTCAACTAGTGCATTGTTGAAGTGGGCTTTTTGTGCATTTTCCCCCTTCCTTTCTAGAGTTCCTGGAATTATTTGTAATCATTTCTCACCTGAAATTATACACACTAACTCGTACATTTTCCTTCAAACTCTCTTCTTTATGGATGGCTCAAAACACTGTTGTTAAAATCCCTTCTCACATACATCCTTGTCAGCATAATTCCTCTCACTGGTGCATCTACAGTGGATTCAAATTATTCACATTTGATTCTGAGACTCTTCATCATATTATCCCTGACCATATCACCTCTCAATTCAATTCCATTCATGGATCCTTTCCCTACCAATTATGCACTTTAAAAAAAGATTTTGGGTATCCTCTATCCTCTGATTTCCCTTCAGAGACACTTGCTCTTGGCCCAAGATCAAAGAATCCTTCTGTTATCAGAGATGATGGTAAGGATCTAGGTTCTTAGCTTTGTCATGAGAAAGAATTAAAGGATGAATCACAAATTAATTAAACAAGTAGAGAATTTATTGGGGGTTAAGACAAGAGAACAGAAATGCACTCCCAGACAAAGGAAGAGAACAGAAGTACCCCTTCAGAGAGTTGAAGGTGGGCATTCTCAAGGGAGAGAAATATGAATTTCTGCCCTGGTGTCCCCAGTGTTTTGGGGGTACAGCACTCCAGGGTCTGCAAGGATTAAAATATTTGAGACAAAGCAGGGGAACTCTATTGAGTGATTTGATTTGCTTAAGGTGTAAGGGTTGTTGTTCTGTGGTGATTGGCTTCTGATTGCTGTGCACAAGCTATGCAGGGTATGCTGACCAGTGGTGTTTAGCCTCTGGTCATTGTTCATGAAGCATGAGGCTACCTGAAAGCTAGATGTGTAGGTGGTGGTGATGTCCATCCTGCCACTTCCCTCTTTCCTGCCATGTAATGATGTTGCTGGCTGCCTTGTAATAATGCAGCCACTGGGTGTGTCCTGTGAGCTGTGAGCTGTAGGATGTTTGTCCTACAAGCTTCCCCTTCATATTTTGTGTGTATGACCAAGCAGGCTGATGTAAGTCAGCAGAAACTTGCCTCAGTTTCTTTTAAGTAGCTTATTAGATTCTCTATCCCCTTCTTCCTTAGGTCCCTATTCTATCCTATCTCACTTCCTTTTGTTTAAAATCATCTGAGATCATCTCCTCCAGGAATCTTGTACTAACAATGTTACCAAGTCATATCTGTCCCATAAGACAAGATCATTTGGAAGTTTGGAGTTCAACAAGGCTGAAAACCAATAGTGATAAGCCATAAGCTCTGCCCATACTTGGCTTGATGTTTAGTCTGAAGAAATTCTGTGCATCTATGTTATGCTTGAAAATTTTCAAAAACATTCTCTTGCACCACCTCTTGTAATAGCCGAATAGTTTCACAAAAAACACAATACAGGTAGAATACATAATATTGTCTCATTAATTCTAAGGGGTCCAGTGACTTGCAAAGGTCACACAGTTAGCAGGGGCTGAAACTTGAATGCCTCTTGACATTCTGCCATCTAGCCCAGTGTTCCTTCAATCTACTTCAGCCACCCCTGTACCATAAGTATGTAAATATGCACCAAGTCAGTGGGCCTCATTGCATTTATTATTTACCTTCCTGCAAATGGCTTACTAACCATGAGAGTAGTGAGATTCAACACATTCAAGTTTTATCTGGAGCAATTTATGATTTGCATCTGCAAATACTTATTGAACAGCACCATGGTAAGTGTGATGTTGCATTAGTTTCCTAGTATTGCTGTAACAAATTGCCACAAACTTCATGACTTAAAACAGAAGAAATTTATTATCTCACAGTTCTGGAGGCCAGGAGTCCAAAACCAAGGTGTTGGCAGGACTCTGCTCCCTCTGGAGGTTCCAGGGGAGGACCCATCCTTTTATCTTCAAGCTTCTGGTGGTTCTGGGCATTCCTTGGCTTTGGCTGCATCACTCCAATCTCTGTCTCTATCTCCACCTGGCCTGTTCCCCTGAGCTGCTGTGCATCTATCTCACTGTTATAAGGACAACTGTGGTTGGATTTAGGGCACATCCAGGCAATCCAGGATGAGCTCATATCAAGAGTTTCAAGTTAATTACATTATCAAAGACCCTTTTCCCAAATAAAGACACATCTACTGTTTCCTAATGTTAAGACATGGAAATATATATTTTCAGGTCCACCATTCAGCCACTACAGATGAGGATAAAAGGAAAATTATGACATGATTGCTGATTTCAAGGAGATTAAAATGGGGTTGCAGAGATAAGACATACTATTAGGGGACAATTCTGCATGTCACTCATATTTCTATGTGTCTTGCAAGCAAGGCACTTACAGCCCCTTGCTTTCTACTGTCTTTTCAAGGATGTTTATGTAGCAAACAGCTTTGGAAATAGAGATAGTGTCTCCCTCTGGAGTGAAAAGTAGTCATGCATACTTCCCATTATAAAAGATTTGGTTCCCTAAGATCAGGGTTCCACTCCTGTAATACACCCCACTGCATATGTAGCCATCCACCTGTGCCATTCTGTGGGACTTGAGGGCAAGGAGGACTGACACAAATATGTTGATGCTCATGCTGCTTGCTGTTCTGTGAGTAATAAATGTTGTTGTTTCTGACCCAGGTGACTCCTGTCCTCTATCAGCAAATAAAACTGTGGCAAGCCTTCAGAATTCTATTATCAAGTTGAAATAAAAACTTGCATTACTATGAGAAACATTAATCTTTGGGTTTAGATTATATTTCTGATCACAGGTGTAAGTATTAAAAACCTCATCAGCACCATAGAAAACTGCAACTTCCTACAACCCTGGAGAGTTCCAAAAGGGACTAGGTGACATATATGTCACACTTGTTTGCTGTTCTCATGACAGGAGGCAGAATTCCCTGGGACACTCTCTATTGTCAGCCATGGCTGACCCAATACCCCAGGCACAAAGGAGCTGATGAGAGGGGTCCAATTGGAGATGAGGTCTCCCAGTGGAGAAGGGAATATGCACACACCCATGATGAAACTCCTACAGCACCTCACAAGAATTTAGCTCTAGGGAACTTCTCTCTCATAAGGAAGAGAATAAAACCAAATCTGTTTTGATAACCTGACACAGAGTAGGACATTAGGAAAAGACTACTATAAGTCTGGAGAATTCAGCCACGTCCAAGTTCCTCTCCATCCCAGCATTGCCTAATGATGCAGACCAGGTACAGATGAACAGCCAATTCCTGCTGCTAAGAGAAAAGGCTCTGGTGGAATTGGGGGTGGGAAACCCCTTCCCCACCCCAGGCATGGTCCATTTCTCTGGATGGATGGTTCAACATGCACATTAGACATTCCTGCAGTTATCTCCAAAGAGCTGGAAGGAACTGAAGTAATGACACCAATTTAGATTCTTGCATGGACATGAGTGAACCAAAATCTGCCCAAAAGTTACTTTCTCACCAAAGTTTCTTGCCACATGTTGAAGCAAGATGGTTGCTGATCTCTGTGAGGGTTCAGCCTTCTTCTCCTCTTAAGGCTTTGTAGGCCCAGATTCTTCTGATCTTAACCATAAGGTGGGGTCTTGTTTCTTTCTAGGCTTTCTCAGTTACTCAGGGCTCTGGTCTCTTCAGCTGAAAACTATCAGGTAAGTCACTTAGCTCTCCCTAGGGCTTTATTTGTTTGAGCCTTCTCCTTTCTGTCACATGGCAGAACCAAAATGACCAAATTTTCTCCTCTTTCATGTCTTCTTAGTGAGTCTCCATTTATATCAACCCATGAGGGACTCATCCCTTAGTCACACCCTACTGATGTAGCCAAATCAAAGCCCTAAACTTAACAGACAATTTAATCAAGACATGCCAGCTGAATCTAAGGCATTCAAAGGGTATCACACCCAGAGGAACAGAGCATTTTACGAACATCATCAATATCTTATTTGGAATTCATAAATAATGTCAAACTGCTACACCTCCTTAAAAAGAAGACTTCCTACGTCTCTGCTTTTTAGAATCTAGGCTAATAGCTATCAAATGCCAGCTCAAGGAAGATGGAAGTGGGGTGGGGAGGTGCACAAGGATGGGTCACACTCAGGTGGACGTGGGTGAGGAGAACACTGATGATTGTGTGGGGAACAAGAATACACAGGAGTCTCAAAATCTTTTGAGCCAGGTGCAATTATTCTCTTTTGTGTGGCTAACATGAGGCTTGTTCGTTAAGTAATGGAGGTCCCTCAGATGGAACCAGTGATGTGCTGGTAAGTTCTTAACAACCAACACTCAGGAAAAGAATGCTTTTAAGTTTCCTATAAAGTTTCTTGGTAAAGGGTGTGTTGAACAGAGTTTACAAATAATGATAAAATTCATAATGCTCTTTATTGTCAACCCCATTTGACAACTGACTCTCAAATACTGTTTTTACTGGCTTTTGCCATAGCCAGCATGTGGTAATACTTCCCAAACAAGTGTAGTTCTAAGGTGAATATTAGTTGATATTTTTTACATTAATGATTAAAATGAAAGTGAAATGAAAAAGACATATTCCTTCATCAATGATGGAGTGACAACTTTGCTGAACCAGATAATTGTATTTGAATACTAGAAGATTATTTCCTCAATTTTATGCTATTCATAATGTGATGACTCCAGACATGATACACTTTTAAGTTTAACTGTGTATCATTAGCATTTCTCCATCACTTTCTTAAAATTTAGCACATAATCAACAAATCGAGCCCCAGCATTTACCAATTTCCATTGTGTAAATACTCCTATCTTGGCCAATTTTGGGCAAGTAGTGTGAGGAGAGATATGAAGCGCACAGTCATATTATATTTTCACCATACAGATGCAATAGAAGCAAATAACCTCAACAGCAGGGATATGAAAATAATTAGGAAGTGGTGAGTTTTAATTAATGGTTGCTTTTGTTTTTAATACAATTATTTAATTGTAAATATATCATTTAATTTTCAATCATGGCTGAGCTTAACAACTGGTTTGAAAAATCCCTGTAATTTTAAGTACTTTCTCATAAGCCAACATCAACACACTATTGACTAGAAGGAGCAAAAGAATCTGAAGAAAGTTCTGACTCCAAAATCTGGTCTCTTGCTTTTCTGAAGTTTCAAATAGAAACTCTTAATTGGGACAGAAAAATGTAGGTGAAAATTTCCCCCAGGCTTTAGGAGCAACTCAGAGTCTGTGACATGAGCAGTGTTTCCAGGGAGAACTCACATCCTTTCTCTGGGTCCATGTCTGCCCACAAGACATGGGAGGAATTCATGAATGTGATTGAATGTGCCCTAAATAGAGCCCCAGGCCAGGTGCATTGCAGCAGCACTTAACTTCTATTGGAATTTTAGCTTGTATTGACACAGGTGAATGCAAAAATACAACAAGCACCTACCGTAATGGGACCAGAACTTACATGAGGCAAATTTTGCTAACCTCCTCCTCTCTTTCAGATCTAAGCTCTTCACATGGATAGAAATGTTTAGACAAATGTCTATGGATCAAAAGTAATAGAAATTGACCACTGGCCATTGGAACTGAGAGAACTAGTTTGCCAATGACCTAATATAGTGGATTAGTGAATGTATTTACAAATGTGATAAGAAGCAATCAGGAGTTGGGAAGATGGTATTGGCTTAGTTGGGCACTCACCATTTCTCTCACAGTGGATGGATGATTGTGGACAGAATCCTGCCCAGGTGGTCTGTTCTGGGAGCCTGTGGAGTGAGAACCTTGGGGACCTCGATCTGGACGGAGCTGACAGTGAGGAGGACTGCTCAATATGAAATCATGAGTTTTTTTCCCCAGCTGGAAATCATGGATGCAGAAGGCTAAGCCTCACCCTCCCAGCAATCCAGTGAGAGGGAGCACTCTCTGAGAGTGGGACAGTCCTGGCAAAGGGTGAGAGGGTGTTTTTCTATCAGTTTGGCTGCCTGGAACCCCTTGCAGCTTTTTGGGAGCAAACCAGTTATCTAGAAGTGGTGCCTGGTTGAGGGGAGAGGCAAATCTGCTGAGGAAGCCTGATTTACCTAACATCCATGGGACACAGAGGCTTGGCCCAGGAGGGGGCATAGCTAGACAATTTTATAGCTCAATGCTGAGTATCAGTCTCAGTTCCCCTGTGGGTGTCAGGCAGTTGGAAGTGTTTCATAAGTTTCAACGAGCCTCTTTAGGGTCCCCTCGGTGGAGGTGGTGGTCCAGAAGAGGCATCATTTTGGGTCCCTTATTTCTTCAAAAAAGAATATTTTAAACTTTATTTGATCACTAAAATCTGCCTCAGAACCTGCAGAGAGAAGGCTGCAGGGTAATTGATTGATGAACGCAGGCTGAGAGGCTCCACAAGGGTCCAAGAAGGAACGTTGTTCTTCCTTAGCTTTCTTTGACTGCATGCTTATGCGTTGTTTGGTTTTTCTTTCTTTGATTCTTGCTTTTATTTCTTCTTCACTCCCTTTAAAAAAAAAAAATTAGGTACTGCTACCTTGTTTCTTCTTTGCAGTGCTTCTTGTACTTGATTTTCCATTCTCTGTATATAGTGATTTTTGTCTACCAGGGCTATTTCTTTTCCTTCCTTCATCTTTCCACCTTCTGCTTTCTGTTGTGGTATTTACACTTCATCGTTTTTCATTAGTCCTCAAATTAATGGGTGCCAATTTCTATATTGTCTATTCAGTTTCTTTTCTTTCTTTTTTATTTTTTCCCCTTCAGCCCTTTCTTTACCTTTCCCTCTCTCATCATCATTCTGGCCTTTTAAATCATTCTATATATCTTTCTCTATTTAGTTTCCCAATCTATGGTAAATGCTCCACTTTCTTCCCCCTATTACTCTACACTGCCTACATGAGTAAAATATTCATTTTATTAAGTCTGATATGGCTCCTCTTCTAAATTTTATCACTATTGCTGTGATTCTTTTTCATTTCTTACCTCTTTTGATTCCTCTGGCCCTAATCTTTTTCCTTCAAGGGAACATAGAAGAAAGAACAAGTCAAAGAGAAAACTTAACACATACACAGAAACACCAGCTAAATAAAGCTCTAGAGCAGAAAGAGAAGCTAATCAACTGAATAAATCCATCAAGATAAAATGATGATCAGAGGGCAAGAAAAAATTACAAACAATATTGAGAAAAAAGAAGAAATGGACCATTCCAATGAACAAACTAAAAACCAGGAAGAGATGCAGAATGTAGAAAAACTAATCAAAGCTGTCCAAACAAATATCATGGGCCAAATTAATCAAGTGAAGGAAGAGATTAAGGATATTAAGAAGACACTGGGGGAGGTGGAGGAGGCAAGATGGTGTTGGTTTAGGAGGGTACTCATTGACGGGCTCTCTGCGTATGGACGATTGTGGACGGGGTCCTGCCAGAGGGTCTGTGCTGTGGGCGCACGGAGCAAGAAGCTTGGGTTATCTGGAAGTGGGCAGATCGATGGCATGGAGTGATCAGTGGAGATTTGTGAGTTTTGAGTCTGCCTGTGGTGGTTAACACAGATGGCTGAGCCCCACCAACAGGGAAAACGGCTGGTTTGAGCTGCGAATCCTGTGCCCATGGCTCCTGCTCCTGGTGTGGGGAGCATACTCGGGGGGAGGAAGGGCTCTGACAGAGGGTAGAGAGGAATTTAACTTCTGGGGATTTGGCTGCCTGGACCCCCTCATAACTTCGGGGACCAGATAAGCTGGCTTGAAACAGTGCCAGGCTATGGGGAGAGGCGAATCTGCTCAGGAAACCTGATTTACCCAGCAGCCTGCTGACACTGAGGCTTTGCCCCAGAGGGGGCAGAGTCAGGCAATTATATCACACTGCACTGACAAGCATCAGAGCTTCAGTTCTGCTGTGGAGGCCAGGAAGTGGGAAGGGTGTGATCAGTTTCCATGAGCCTATTTAGGGTTCCCTCAGTGAAGGGGGTGATCCAGCAGAGTACTTCTTTTGGGTCCCTTATATCGCCTAAAAAATAAAAAAACAGAAGAAGAAGACAGTAACTTTAAAATATGAATTCCTGTTCTTAATTTAGTTTAATACCAAAACTCTGACTGAAAACCTGCAGATAGAACCCTGAAGGGAAATTGATAAACACAAGCAGGTTGAGAGAATCTGCAAGGACCCTAGGAGGAAACTTCCTCCTTGACTTGGTTTGACTACTTGCTGGTGTGGTTGTTTGGTTTTTCTCTGTTTATTGGTTATCTCTTTCTTTTCTTTCCTCTTTCCTCCCCCCTTTCTGTTTTCCTTCATTTTTTAAAATTAGGTGCTGCTAGCTTACCTCTTCTTTGCTGTGCTTCTTCTTCAGTGATTTCCCATTCTCGGACTATATTGATATTCTATTCCAAGCTATCTCTTATCCTTCCTTCATCTCTCTGCCTTCTGCTTTCTGTTGTGGTTCTTAGACACCACACTTTTTCATTAGCCCACAAAAAACTTAAGGGTGTCAATTTCTATTCTATCTATTTTGTTTTTTTCTATTTTTAATTAATATTAGCTTTTTCCTTTTAGCTCTCTTTTTACTCTTTTTCTCCCTCCTCATCATTCTAGTCTTCTAAATCATTATATATATATTCCTCTATTTGGTTTCCCCAGTCCATTGTAGGTACTCCACTTTTTTTCCTATTACTCTACACTGCCTACACAAGATAAATATCCATTTCACTAAGTCCTATTTGGCCCCTCTTATAACTTTTATCAATATTACTATAATCCTTCTTCCTTTCTCACATCTTTCAATTCCTCTGGTACTAAATTATATCTTCAAGTTAACATAGAAAGAAGCAAGGAAACAAAATAAGAAGAAAAAGTGTCAAAGAGAAAACTTAACACACACAGAACCACCAGCTAAATAACACTCTAGAGGAAAGAGAGAAGTTAATCAACTGAATAAACCCAGCAAGATAAAATGATAAGTAGAGGGCAAAAAAACATTACAAACCACACTGAGAAACAGGAAGACATGGACAACTCCAAAGAACAAACTAAAAACCAAGAATATATGCAGAACATTGAACAACTAATCAAAGATTTCCAAACAAATATCATGAGCCAACTTAATGAAGTGAAGGAAGAGATTAAGGATATAAGGAAGACACTGGGAGAACATACTGAAGAAATTGTAAACATATGCAAAAAGATAACTGATATGATGGTGTTCAATGGCACAATCCAAGAAATCAAAAAGATGCTGGATTCACATAACAGCAGATTTAACAGGCAGAAGAAAGAATTAGAGATGTGGAAGACAATACAGCTGAAATCAAACAGATAATAGAACAGATAGACAAAAAAAAAAAAAAAAAATCCAGCAGGGAATCAGGGATTTAACTGACAACACAAAATGCACAAACATACACATTATGGGCATCCCAGAAGGATAAGAGAAGGGAAAGGGAACAGAAGGAGTGTTGAAGGAAATAATGGCTGAAAACTCCCCAGCCCTGTTGAAAGAGATGGATGTGCAGATCCAGGAAGCATAGCGAAACCAAAACAATATAAATCCCAACATACCAATTCCAATACATATATGTGTTAAAATGTCCAAGCTCAAGACAAAGAGAAAACACAAAAGGCAACAAGAGAAAAGAAAACCTCCACATACAAGGGAAGCACAATAAGATTAAGTGCTGATTTCTCATCTGAAACCAAGGAGGAAAGAACACAGTGGTATGACATAGTCAAAGTACTAAAAGAAAAAAACTTTAGCCATGACTTCTCTATCCAGCAAAACTGGCATTCAAAAATGATGGAGAGTTGAAAATATTCACAGATAAACAGAAATTAAGAGAGTATGTCAATAAGAAACCTACACTTCAAGAAATACCAAAGGAAGTTCTACAAGTTGAAAGGAAAAATCAAGGGAGAGAGAGTTGGAGAAGAGTTTAAAAACAACTAAATAGACAAAATAGAAACAAAACAACCTATGACATACATTAATTCAAAGAAAATATGGCTGAAGAAATTTGTTGTCAGTAATAACACTGAATGTTAATGGATTAAATTCACCACTCAATAGACACAGATTGGCAGAATGGATAAAGAAATATGATCCATTTATATGCTGTCTGCAAGAAACCCACCTTTGACCCAGGGATTCAAGGAGACTGAAAGTAAACGGCTGGAAAACAATTTTACAAGCTAGCAAAAGCCAAAAAAAAGGGCAGGAGTAGCTATTCTAATATCAGACAAAATAGACTTTAAATGCAAAACTATTGTAAGAGACAAAGATGAACACTATATATTAGTAAAAGGGGTAATCTCTCAAGAAGAGAGAACAATCATAAACATTTACACACCTAATTGGGGTGCCTCAAAATATGTGAGACAAACTCTGGAAAAGTTAAGTGGAGAAATAAATGCCTCTACAATTATAGCAGGAGACTTTAATACTCCATCATCATCGTTATACACAACATCTAGACAGATAATCAACGAAGAAACAAAGACTCTCAACAATAAATTAGAACACCAGAACTAAATAGACATATACAGAACACTACACACAAATACAGCAGGATTTACATTCTTCTTGAGTGCACATTGATCATACTCCAAGATAGACCACATGTTAGGCCAAAGAAAAACTCTCAATGAATGCAGGAAGATTGAGATTATACAAAGTTATTTCTCAGATCACAATGGAATTAAATTGGAAATCACTACGGGCCAGAGAAATAGGTTAGGCATAAGGATACGGAAGTTAAACAACACACTCTTAGACAAACAGTGGGACAAGGAGAAAATCTCAAAAGAAATCAGTAACTACCTTGAATCTAATGAAAATGACAACACAACATATCAAAACATATGGGAAGAAGCAAAAGCAGTCCTGAGAGGGAAGTTCATAGCCATAAATACATATATTAAAGAAGAAGAAAGAACTAAAATTGAAGACCTAACTGCACACTTGGAGGAATTGGAAAACAACAACAAACTAAAACTAAAGGAAGTAGAAGGCAGGAAATAACAAAGATTAGAGCAGAACTCTAGAATTCTATTTCTAGAAATGAAATAGAGAATAAGAAAGCACTGGAAACAATAAACAATACCAAAAGCAGGTTCTTCGAGAATATGAACAAAATTGACAAACCCTTAGCCAGACTAACAAAGAAAAAGAGAGAACAGATGCAAATACATAAAATAAGGAATGAGCAAGGTGATATCACTACTGACCCCACAGAAATAAAGAGTATCATAAGAGAATACTTTGAAAAATTATATGCCAACAAGAATGACAATTTAGGGAAAATGGGCAAGTTTCTAGAAACCAACAAACAGCCGACATTGATGAAAGAAGAAATAGATGAACTCAACAGCCCAATTACAAGTAAAGAGATAAACTCAGTCATTAAAAACCACCCAACTAAGAAGAGTCCAGGGCCAGACGGCTTCACTGCTGAATTCTACCAAACATTCCGGAAAGAAGAACACCAATTCTACTTAAGCTCTTCCAAAAAATAGAAGTATAAGGAATATTACCTAACTCATTCTATGATGCCAACATTACCCTAATACCAAAACAAAATAAAGATACCACAAGAAAGGAAAATTACAGACCAATTACTCTAATGAACCTAGATGCTAAAATCCTTAACAAAATACTTGCTAATCACATTCAAAAACATATCAAAAGGATTATAAACCATGACCAAGTGGGTTTCATCCCAGGTATGCAAGGATTGTTCAATATAAGAAAATCAATCAATGTAATACACCACATAAACAAACTGAAAGAAAAAAAATCACATGATCATCTCTATAGATGCA
>JAKSZT010054023.1:349599-363328 GCA_026826555.1 Tolypeutes matacus | reverse complement strand
TTTCCTTATGTTTGTCTCTTGCATGTAAGCTTATCACACTTGTTTCTTTTTCCTAGTAAGTGTATTTGATTATTTTATGGACTAAATGTTCATGGAGGATTTGGATCACAGAAGGGTTACAATGGGTACTGCGAGGGATTATTGTGGGGGGTGCCTGGGGGTGGTTTCGTGGGGATTGGTTCATCCGAATATACATGAAATATACACAAAATCATTCAAAGGATCGGGGGATGGGGCATGGTCACGATGGGTGGATAATCACACAATAAATGAGGGAATCTGAATTCCTAGCCTGGAGAGCTCTGCCACATTCTCCAAGGGAGCAGCAATAGTCCTCTGAGTGTAGGGACAGTGAAAGAAGAAAGAGCTAAAATTGAAGACCTAACTGCACACTTGGAGGAATTGGAAAAACAACAACAAACTAAAACTAAAGGAAGTAGAAGGCAGGAAATAACAAAGATTGAAGCAGAACCAAATGAAATAGAGAATATGAAAGCACTAGAGAAAATAAACAAAACCAAACGCTGGTTCTTCGAGAATATCAATAAAATTCACAAATCCTTAGCCAGACTAACAAAGAAAAAAAGAGAAGAGATGCAAATACACAAAATAAGGAATGAGTAAGGGGATATCACCACTGACCCCACAGTAATAAAGAGTATCATAAGAGGATAATTTGAAAAATTATATGCCAACAAGAATGATAATTTAGAGGAAATGGACAAGTTCCTAGAAATGTACAACCTATATTGATGAAAGAAGAAATTGATGAACTCAACAGTCCAATTACAGGTAATGAGATGGAATCAATCATCAAAAATGTCCCAACTAAGAAGAACCCAGGACCACATGGCTTCACAGCTGAATTCTACCAAACATTCTGGAAAGAGTTAACATCAATTCTACTTAAGCTCTTCCGATAAATAGAAGTAGAAGGAATATTGCTTAACTCATTCAATGATGCCAAAATTACCCTAATACCAAAACCAAACAAAGATACCACTAGAACGGAAAACTACAGACCAATTTCTCAAATGAACCTAGATGCTAAAATACTCAACAAAATACTTGTTAATCACATTGAACAGCTTACCAAAAGGATTATACACCATGACCAAATGGGTTTCATCCCGGGTATGCAAGGATGGTTCAATATAAGAAAATCAATCAATGTAATACACCACATAAACAGATTGAAAGAAAAAAATCTCATGATCATCTCTATAGATGCAGAAAAAGCAATTGACAAAATACAGCACTCTTTCCTGATAAAAACACTGCAAAAGATGGAATAGAAGGAAACTTTCTCAATATGATACAGGGTATATATGAAAAACCCAAAGTTAACATCATCTTCAATGGTGAAATCCTAAAAGCCTTCCCTATGAGATCAGGAACAAGACAAGGATGCCCGCTATCACCACTCTTATTTAACATTGTCTTAGAAGTACTTGCTCAAACACTGAGGCAAGAAAGGGATATAAAAGGCATCCAGATTGGAAAAGAAGAAGTAAAACTTTCATTATTTGCAGGTGACATGATCCCATACATAGAAAGCCCAGAGAAATCTACAACAAAGCTTCTAGAACTTATAAAGGAGTTCAGTAATGTTGCAGGCTATAAGACCAATGCTCAAAAATCAGTGGCATTTCTGTACACCAATAACGAGCAATCAGAGGAGGGAATCAAGAAAAAAATGCCATTTACAATAGTAACTAAAAGAATCAAATACCTAGGAATAAATTTAACTAAAGATGTAAAGGACTTAAATACAGAAAACTCCACAACATTGTTAAAGGAAATCAAAGAAGACCTAAGTAAATGGAAAAATATTCCCTGTTCATGGATAGGAAGACTAAACATCATCAGGATGTCTATCCTACCCAAACTAATCTACAGATTTAATGCAATCCCAATAAAAATCAACACTATATTTTTTAAGGAACTGGAAATACTAACCACAAAATTTATTTGGAAAGATAAGAGGCCCTGAATTGCCAAAGACATATTGAAAAAGAAAAATGAAGTTGGCGGTATCACATTACCAGATTTATTTATTTATTTTTTTATTATGGGTAAAAATCAAAATTCTCACAATACATACAAACATTTGCATAATGATATATAAATATATGTGCATATATGTGTATTTGCTTACAAAAATGTTATTTATATATATATCTATACATATATTTTAAGAGGTGCTTAGATTACCTAAAATATTACACGGAACCCACTGGGATTCCCATGTTGCCCACCTCCCACACCTCCCACCACATCCCACACAAACATCTCCCACACAAAGGTACAGTGATCAAAACTGCATGGTATTGAAAATACCATATTGTTTCTTGTCTCTGTCTTTGCAGAATAGGGGGATGAAAAATGGGCAAGTGACCTGAAAAGACATTTCTCCAAGGAAAAAATACAAATGGCTAAAAAGCACATGAAAAAATACTCGACATCGCTTGCTATCAGGGAAATGCAAATCAAAACTACAATGAGATACCATCTTACACCCATTAGAATGGCAGCTATTAAAAAAACAGCAGATGCTAAGTGTTGGAGAGGATGTGGCAAAATAGGAACCCTCATCCCACTACTGGTGGGATTGTGGAATGGTCCAGCCTCTATGGAAGACATTTTGGTGGTTCCTCAGAAAACTAAAAATAGATCTTCCATATGATCCAGCAATTCCACTGCTGGGTATATACCCAGAAGAACTGAAAGCAAAGACACGAACGATACAGGCAAACCAATTTTCATAGCGGCTTTGTTCACCATTACCAAAATTGGAATCAGCCTCGGTGCCCATCAACAGATGAATGGATAAACAAAATGTGGTACATACATACAATGGAATATTACTCAGCTGTAAGAAGGAATAAAGTGCTAACACATGGAATAACATGGATGAATCTTGAATACCTTATGTTGAGTGAAGCAAGCCAGGCATTGAAGGATGAACAATATATGACCTCACTGATTTGAACTGAGGAAAGTGAGCAGTTCTGAGAATCATTGTCTGAAAGAAAGGTTAAAAAGGGAGAGCAAGAGAAGAGTAGACTTTGAACCATCACCCATATTGACATAATATATGGTAAAGGGATAGAGTATAGTTGCATATTGAAGGATAGTAAAGGTGGGTAGTGATATTACTGGATTTGGGGGTGCAGGGTTGACAGGTGGATAGATTAGGAAGGGCAGGTTGGAATACCCAGGGCATGTAACTATGAATCTTGTCATTCCATGAGTCAAGACAGGGAAGTGTCATATGCCCCAGGGGGATGGGGAGGATGGAACAGTTGAGATAAAAAGGGTTATTTAGTGGTCATGGGAAAGGTTTTTCATTACCTTACAGTAATGGACACAAGACATGGTAAATATCATCAAAAATTATTAAACTGTACCATCTAAATTGTAAACTATACTGTAAACCATTGACAATGCTTAGTTACTATATTTTACTATCTGTATAACAGTTATAACAATGCTAACATCCATTTTAAAAAGTTTTTAATATGTGGTGGGAATGGGAGAGGGAGGTTGGGTGTATGGGTGTCTCTAGTATTTCGTGTGTGACTTTGCTGTGTCCTAAAACTTCTTTGAAAATTAAATGAAAATTTGGGAGATAGTGGGAAATGAGAGGGGGAAGGTGTCAAGGTACACTGTACATCTGATAATACAGTGATAAAAGGAACAAAGAATAATTTTTTTAAAAAGGAATTTTTTTGTCCCATATTTTTGAAAGTCACAATCCGCTAATTATATTTTAATTTTAGTTTAGTTTTTTTTTTCTTCTGAGTTTCCTTGTACTTATCTCTTGCATTTAAGCTTATCGTTATTATTTCATTTTCCTATTAATTTTATTTGGTTATTATATGAGCTTCATGTTCAGGGAAGGTTTAGATCACAGAAGGATTACAATGGGGGCTGCCAGAAGCTTTGGTGGGGCAGTGTCTGGGATGGGAGATTCATAGGAGTAAGTTCATCTGAATTTACATGAAAGGTATATAAAATTGTGCAAATGATCAAGGGATGGGGCAAGGTCACGGTGGGAAGACAATCACTCAGTAAATGTGGGAATCTTAATTCCCAGCCTGGAGAGCTCTGCCACATTCTTCAAGGGAGCAGCAACAGTCCCCTGAGTGCAGGGGCAGTGTCTGGCAAAAGAGGATGGCTCACTGATGGGTTCTTGTTATTGATGACTAGCCTCATGAGCCTTTGCTCTTGCAATTGAAACTTAGCCTACTGTTATGGGGTGCCTAAGGGTTGCACATGAGAGCCTCCTTGTTGCTCAAATGTGGCCATTCTCTAAGCCAAACTCAGCATATGAATGCATTACCTTCCCCCAATGTGGGACATGACTCCCAGGGATGAGCCTCCCTGGCAATGAGGGATTAATACCAAGTGCCAACTGACATCACAATTGGAAAAAATACCTTGAATGAAAGGGGGAAAAGGTAAAGAGAAATGTGTATATGTGGCTAAGAGACTTCAAAGTCGGGAGGTCATCCCAGAGGTAACACTTAGGCACACCTCAGTAGGATTTAATAGAACAGCAAATTGGATATCTTTCCACACAGAGGGGCTCCTGAGGGCTCTGGAGACACCTGGGTCCTATATAAGTGGGCATAGCCCCAGAGACTGATGCCTTATTAGTGGGCTCTAGTTTGGAATCTGTGCTCCTGAGAGAGGACTCAAATAAGTCCTCCCTGCACATCGTCCAACAGTCCCTCCTATTCTAACCTATGTGTGAGGCTGGAGTTTTTATGTGTACTTCCAGAGAGTGGAGTCTCTGGCCTACGCATGTGCAGCTCTGCCTGAAATCTCAGTGGAGCTGCAACTACTACCCTACAGCTCAATGGACTCATCCAAGTCAACTGGCAAGGAGACAATGATGGGCAATGGCCATCCCAGATAATGGAGAGGGCCTGCAGATGCAGGCAGGATAATTCCATCCACCATATGCATTGGATATAAGCCCTCCCTCACTTGGAGGGGAGTGGACATCACCATCCCAGTCCCCTCAGGATTGGGGGAAGAGCTATGTACTAGAGTGGACTTAGTGGTATTCTGTTGTAGACATATGGTGATTCAAGCAATGGATGAAATTATAACAGTGAGGTGGAGCCAGTGGTCACTGGATGCTTTCGGGGTAGGAAGGGGAAGGGCAGTTGAAAAACAGGGGCTTTTTTGGGACTTGGGGGTTGTCCTGAGTGGCGTTGTGGCTACAGATGTAGACCATTTTGCGTCAGCATATACCATGCAGAACTGTGTGGGAGAGAGTGTGGTCTACAATGTAAACTGTAGCGTATGCTTGGTGGCAAGGCCCCAGGATGTGTATATCCATTACGGGTGATGTGCCCCATTGATGAAGGATGTTTGTGTGGGATGTTGTGGGAGGTGTGGGAGGTGGGGAACATGGGAATCCCTGTAATTTCTGTGTAATATCTAGGTAATCTAAGCACCTTAAAAATATATATATATAACACTTTTTTAAGCAAATGCACATATATGCCTATATATTTATATATCATTTTACAAATATTGGTATGTATTGTGAAAATTTTGATTTTTACCCAAAATAAAAAAAGTAAAAATAAAATAAATAAAATAAAATAATGTCTCTGTATATATACCAATAAAAGAAAGTAACCTTGAAGACAAAACAATTTTAAGAATTTGTTGCATAACCCATTGTCTTAATGGCTGCCAATGCAAAGTACCAGAAATTGGGTGCTTTTATAAAGGGGATTTATTTGTGGTAAAAGCTTATAGTTCTGAGGCCATGGAATGTCCAAATCAAGGCATCATCAGAGACGCTTTCTCACCAAAGTCAGCTACTGCTGAGCCTGGTGCCCAGCCATATAGTGAAGAAAGATAGCCACCAATGTCTGCTGAGGTCCCCAAATCACCTCCATACTCACCATTTCACAGAGCTCAGATGCAGGAAACTAGGCATAAGGAATGTCTCCTTTTGGGCCCCCTCTCTTAGTCTTTTGGGACTTCTTTGCCTTTCTGCAGCTGTAGGTGAATATGGAGTCTTTGCTCTCAAATAGAAGTCAAAATGGCAGAGTTCCCTTTTCCTATGTCTCTCTTTGTGTCTCCATTTAGATCAGACCCCCAAAAGGGCAAAGACTCAACCTGAGTCATGCCTCACTGATGTAGTTCAATCAAAAGTGTCTCAAACCCACAGAAGTGGATTAGTTCAAAATCATAATATTTTTCTTTTTGGGATTCGTTAACGAACTTCAAACTGTCACACCCATCATGTTGAGAACCTTGTACAGAGCTGATGTGCAATAAGATTTATTGAAAAAAAAAAAGAAGAAGAAGACGACACCGGGAGAACATACTAAAGAAATTGTAAACATACATAAAAAAATAATGGATATGATCGAGAAGAATGGCACAATCCAAGAAATCAAAATAAATCTGGATTCACATAACAGCAGATTTGAACAGGCAGAAGAAAGAATTAGTGATGTGGAAAACAGTACATCTGAAATCAAACAGATAGTAGAACAGATAGATAAAAAGATAGAAAAAAATCCAACAGGGGCTTCGGGATTTAACCAAAGTAACCGTAACCATTGGGGAATTTGATGTAATTATGAATTCCAAAAATATAATTGAATCATGCTTGTAAACTGATCTGTTAATCTGGGCATGATTAGGTTAGGATTAGGGCAATGAGCCCCACCCCTTGGTAGGTGGGGAATTAAATATAAAAGGCAAGGCAAAGGACAGTTGAAGCAGTCTTTTGAGAAGCAGTTTTGAGGTTGGAAAAAAGGCCCCAGGAGAAGAGAAGCAAGCCGTTTGCCTGATCGTCTACAGCTGACCTTGTGGAGGAAACAGGAGCTAAGCCCGGAGAGAAATGCAGCCCCGGGAAGAGAGGAACCCAGAAGCCTGAACCCTGGCAAATGCCGGCAGCTGTCTTGCTCCAACACATGGCAGTGAACATTGGTGAGAGAAGAAACTTAACACTTTATGGCCTGGTATCTGTGGACTTCTATCCCAAATAAATACCCTTTATAAAGACCAACCCAGTTTTGGTATTTCACATTAGCACCCCTTTGGCTGACTAATACAGAATTTGGTACCGAGGGGTGGGGCAGTGCTTTTGTAATTACCAAAATGTTGGAACAGTTTTATAAATGGGTAAGGGGTATTTTTTGGAAGAACTGTGAAATGCTTGATGAAAAAGGCCTAAATTGCTTTGAAGAAACTGTTGATAGTAATATGGATGCTAAAGAGACTTTCTATGATGCCTTAGAAGTAAATGATGAAACTATTATTGGAAACTGGAGGAAAGGTGGTCCATGTTTTAAAGTTGCAGAGAACTTAACAAGATTAACTCCTGGTGTTATATGGAAGACAGAATTTAAAAATGGCGAACCAGAGCATTTAGCTAAAGAACTTTCCAAGGTAAACTCAGAGAATGTGGCTTGGCTTCTCCTTGCAGCTTATAGCAAAATACTAGATGAGAGAAATACACTAAAGACTGAACTTCTGGGCACAAAGAAAACAAAAACTGATTCCAGAACTTCCAAGTTTGTGGAAGTCAAATTCCCAGATGAAAGTGCCCCATTTGAAAACATAGCTAAACCTGGAACTTGTAAATCAGAATTGAAGATGCACTTATCTCAGAAAGACTTTTGGAAAGTCTTACTGTCTGATGGCTTGGACCCCTGCTTCCTGTATGCTAAACCAACAACGTTTTTGAGAATGTTGTATGAACAAAACCACTGTCAGCTTGGACAAAAGAGGACATGGAAAGGAGAGATTGAAGGAGAAACAGCTTTAAGAAGAAAACCATGGAAGCAGAGGTCTGGACTTAAGACATCTCCTTGGGCCAAGAGTGGAGCCCCACCCATGTGTACAGAGAGGGTGAGTTTGCCCCTGCAGTTGAAGAGGTGGATGTTCCTACCCTATGTTCTGAGAAAGTTTTGATGCCGCATGGTGCAGAGAGGGTGAGTTTTCCCCAGCAGCTGAAGAAGGTGGATGTCCCCACCCGATGTTCAGGAAGAGTTTTGCCACCCCAGGGTGCAGGGAGGTTGGAACACATTCCTCAAAGATTAGGACGGTTAAGGTCAACACCCCATTGGTCTGAGAGGGATGTACCTGTCCCCCATAGATTAGAGAAGGCCAGGTGGTCAACCCAATGTTCTGAGAGGGTTGAGCCTGTATGCCAAAGGTTAAGGGGAATGATGTCTTCACCTCAGTGTACTAAGGGGGTTAAGACTCTAACCCAAAGATTGGGTAAGGTGTGGCAATCACCCCAACACTCTTGGAGGGTGAGGTCTGGAGCTTGGTCAACACCCAGATGCTTGATGAGGGTGGAACCAAGAAAATGGCCGTTGGGCAAGCCTGTGGAAAGGGTGGGTTCCCTTGTGGCCCCAAGGAAAAGAAAACATCTTCTTAAAAATGACTCTCAGACTTTGAAATCCAATGGAGAATGCCCTGCAAGTTTACTCAACTGTAGAGGATCCATGACTCATGTTTAACATCCCAATTTCTCCTTATAATATTGAAAATGTTTATCTTTCGTCTTTCCATTTGTATATTGGAAGCAGTTAAATGGTTTTGTAAGTTTCAAAGGTCTATAGCAGATGGGACTTTGCCTCAAGATGAACTGTATTTCTTTAAAATGATTTTGATATGATTTTTACTTGAATTGTTACTGATTTAAGTTTTTTTGTGAGAATTGTAATGTATTTTTGGAATTCAGAGGGTGGAATGTAACCATTGGGGAATTTGATGTAATTATGAATTCCAAAAATATAATTGAATCATGCTTGTAAACAGATCTGTTAATCTGGGCATGATTAGGTTAGGATTAGGGCGTTGAGCCCCACCCCTTGGTGGGTGGGGAATTGAATATAAAAGGCAAGGCAAAGGACAGTTGAAGCAGTCTTTTTTTTTTTTTAATAATATTTTATTGGAGTATATCACTCATACACGAACACACATAAACAAAAAGTGTATAGTAAATGTTGTGAACTTACAAAACAAATATATATAAGATCATACAGGGGTCTCATACATCACCCTACCACCAACACCTGGCATTGTGACTGCACAACTCTGATGAAAATGAAAATGAAAGCCAGAGTGTGTGTACACTTTGAATCGATTGTAGAAAGCATGGGACAGTATAACGCAGTGAACCATGTGGTGGAAGATGGACTGTGGTTAACATTGTAGTTTTAATAACAGACCTGCAAATACCCAGAGATCACCTGCTCCTTCCCTGAATTTCCCCACAGTTCAATGGATAGTCCAACTTAACCTCCCCCCCCTACCCTCTTCACAGACAAGCACCAATGAAACCAATAACATCATGGCACCACTGCCATGCAGTCTTTTGAGAAGCAGTTTTGAGATTGGAAAGAAGGCCCCAGGAGAAGAGAAACAAGCCGTTTGCCTGATTGTCTACAGCTGACCTTGTGGAGGAAACAGGAGCTTAGCCCAGAGAGAAACGCAGCCCCGGGAAGAGAGGAACCCAGAAGCCTGAACCCTGGCAAATGCCGGCAGCTGTCTTGCTCCAACACATGGCAGTGAACATTGGTGAGAAAAGAAACTTAACGCTTTATGGCCTGGTATCTGTGGACTTCTACCCCAAATAAATACCCTTTATAAAGACCAACCCAGTTTTGGTATTTCACATTAGCACCCCTTTGGCTGACTAATACAACCAACAACACAAAATGCAAAAACACACACATTATAGGCATCCCAGAAAGAGAAGAGAAGGGAAAGGGAACAGAATGAGAATTGAAGGAAATAATGGCTGAAAACTTCCCAAACCAATTGAGGGAGATGGATGTACAAGTCCAGAAGAATAGCACACTCCAAGTAGTATAAATACCAACAGGCCTACTCCAAGATATATAATTATCAAACTGTCCAATGCTTGAGACAAAGAGAAAATACTCAAGGCAGCAATAGAAAAGAGAACCATCACATGCAAGTGAAGCACAATAAGATTAAATGCAGATTTAAAAAGAAACCCTGAAACCCTGGATTCAAAAAGACAGTGGTATGACATAGTTGAGGTACTAAAAGAAAAAAACTTCTAGCCAAGAATTCTCTGTCCAGCAAAGTTGGCATTCAAAGTGATGGAGAGTTCAAAATATTCACAGATAAACAGCAATTAAGAGAATATGCCAAAAAGAAACCTGCACTTCAAGAAATGCTAAAGGAAGTTCTACAGGTTGAAAGGAAAAAACAGGAGAGAGAGAGTTGGAGGAGAGTGTAAGAACAACTAAAAAGACAAAAAGAGAAATAAAAAAACATAAGACATACATAAAAACAAAGAAAATATGGCAAATATAAGAAATTCCTTGAGAGTAATAACACTGAATATTAATGGGTTGAACTTACCAGTTAAGAGACACAGATTGGCAGAATGGATAAGGAAATATGACCCATCTATATGTTGTCTACAAGAAACACACCTTAGACCCAGGGATTCAAGGAGGCTGAAAGTGAATGGCTGGAAAAAATTTTACAAGCATACAATGACCATAAAAGGGTAGGAGTCACTATCTACTATTGGACAAAATGGACTTTAAAAGCAAAACTTTTATAAGAGACAATGATGGACACTATATATATTAGTAAAAGGGGTAATCTTTCAAGAAGGGAGAATAATCATAAACACTTATACACCTAACCAGGGTGCCTCAAAATACACGAGGAAAACACTGGAAAAACTAATTGGAGAAATAAATGCCTCTACAATTATAGAGGGGGACTTAAATACACCATTATCCCCATTAGACAGAACATTTACACAGAGAATCAATAAAAAAACAAAATCTCTGTATAATACATTAGAGGACCTATACCTAATAGATAAATACAAAAAACAGTGGGATATACATGCTTCTCGAGTGAGCATGGATCATTCTCCAAGATAGACCACATGCTAGGCCACAGAACAACTCTCAATGATTTCAGAAAGATTAAGATTATACAAAGTAATTTCTCTGACCACAATGGAATGAAATTGGAAATCACTAAGGGCCAGAGAACCAGATCAGGCACAAAGATATGAAAGCTAAACAACACATTATTAGACAAACAGTGGGTCAAGGAGGAAATCTCAAAAGTAATCAATAACTACCTCGAATTGAATGAAAATGCCAAAACAACATATCGAAACATATGGGATGCAGGGAAAGCTGTATTGAGAGGGAAATTTATAGCCATAAATGCATATATTAAAAAAGAAGAAAGAGCTAAATTTAAAGACTAACTGCACACCCATAGAAATTGGAAAAACAACATCAAACAAACCCCATAGGAAGTAGAAAGAAAGAAATATTAAAGATTAAAGCAGAACTAAATGAAATAGAAAATAAGAAAGCACTAGGAAAAAAAAAACGAAAACCAAAAGCTGGTTATTTGAGAAGATCAATAAAATTGACAAACCCTTAACCAGACTAACAAAGAAAAAGAGAGAGCAGATGCAAAGACACAAAATAAGGAATGAAGAAGGGGATATCATTACTGACCCCACCAAAATAAAGAGTATCATAAGAGGAGACTTTGAAAAATTATATGCCCACAAGAATGATAATTTAGAGGAAATAGACAAATTCCTAGACGCTCACAAACAGCCTACATTGTTGAAAGAAGAAATTGATGAACTCAACAGTCCAAATACAAGTAAAGAAATAGCCTCAGTCATTAAAAACCTCCCAACTAAGAGCCCAGGACCAGATGGCGTTACAGGTGAATTCAACCAAACATTCCGGAAAGAGCTAACACCAATTCTGCTTAAGCTCTTCCAAAAGATAGAAGTAGAAGGAACATTGCCTAACTCATTTTATGATGCCAACATTACCCTAATACCAAAGCCAAACAAAGATACCACAAGAAAGGAAAATTACAGACCAATTTCTCTAATGAACCTTAGATGCTAAAATCCTGAATAAAATACTTGCTAATTGCATTCAACAATATGTCCAAAAAATTAAACACCATGACTAAGTGGGTTTCATCCCGGGTATGCAAGGATCTTTCAACATAAAAATATCAATCAATGTAATACACCACATAAACAGATTGAAAGAAAAATATCACATAATCATCTCTACAGATGCAGAAAAAGCATTTGACAAAATACAGCACCCTTTCCTGATAAAAACACTACAAAAAATAGGAATAGAATGAAACATTCTGAACATAAAAAAGTGTATATAAGAAAAACCCAAAGCTAACATCATCTTCAATGGTGAAATCCTAAGTCTTCCCTCGAGACAGAACAAGACAAGGATGCCCACTATCACCATTCCTATTTAGCATTGTCTTAAAAGAACTTGCTTGAGCACTGAGGCAAGAAAAAGATATAAAAGGCATCCAAATTGGAACAGAAGTAAAAATTTCATTATTTGCAGATGCCATGATCCTATACATAGAAAACCCTGAGAAATCAATAACAAAGCTTCTAAAATTTATACAGGAGTTCAGTAACATTGCCGGCTACAACATCAATGCTCAAAAATCAGTAGCATTTCTATACATCAATAACAAGCAATCTGAGGAAGAAATCAAGAAAAAAATACCATTTACAATAGTAACCAAAAGAATCAAATACCTAGAAATAAATTTAACTAAATAGGTAAAGGGCTTATAAAACAGAAGACTACACAACACAGTTAAAGGAAATCAATGAAGACTTAAATAAATGGAAGTATATTCCCTGTTCATGGATATGAAGACTAAACTTCATCAAGGTGTCTATCCTACCCAAACTAAACTACAGATTTAATGCAATCCCAATAAAAATCAACACTGTATTTTTTAATAATTGGAAAAACTAACTACAAAATTTATTTGGAAGGATAGTGGCCCCGAATCACTAAAGACATATTGAAAAAGAAAAATGAAGTTGTAGGTATCACACTACCTGACTTTAAAACATACTAAAAATCTGCAGTGGTGAAAACCTCATGGTATTGGCACAAGGATAGACACCATGACCAATTGGACCAAATTGAGAGTTCTAATATAAATCCTTGCATATACAGTCATCTGATATTTTACAAGGCCAACAACTCTGTTGGGAGTGAATGGCCTCTTCAACAAGTGTTGCTTGGAGAGCTGGATATACATACCCAAAAGAATGAGAGAGAAACACCATCTCACACCTTATACAAAAATCAACTCAAATATAAGATCTAAATATAAGACCAAAACAATAAAGACCATGGAAGATAATGTAGGGAAGCATCTACAGGACCTTGTAATAGGAAATGGTTCCATGAACTTCACACCCAAAGCATGAGTAGTAAAAGAAAAAGTAGATAAATGGGATCTCCTCAAAATTAAAAACTTCTGCACCTCAAAGAATGTTGCCAAGAAAATAAAAAGGCAGCCTACCCAGTGGGAGAAAATATTTGGCAACCAGATATCTGAGAGGAGCCTAATATCCTGCATATATAAAGAAATCCTACAACTTGAAAAGATAAAGACTACCAATGCATTTAAAAATGGACAAGTGACATGAGAATACACTTCTCCAAGGAAGAAATACAAATGGCTAAAAAGCACAAGAAAAAAATCTTTGTCATCTCTAGCTATTAGAAAAATGCAAATCAAAACTATATTGAGATACTATCCTACACCCATTAGAATGGTGGCTATTAAAGAAAACAGCAGATTATAACTGTTGGAGAGGATGTGGAGGAATGGGAACACTCATCCACTGCTGGTG
>JAKSZT010054023.1:306140-327689 GCA_026826555.1 Tolypeutes matacus | reverse complement strand
ACCCTGCATATACCCTGGATTAAAATGTCTATCTTTTTTTCTTCCTTCTCAATGTGTGAGGCTTTCTGCTGAGATGGTGGAAGGCATTGTGGGGTGACAGATCAGCATACTTAGGAGAGTGTTAAAATTGAGGGATATTGTAGAATGTCTTTGCCAAATTGATGAATTAGGCCTGGACCCTAATGCTACCCTTATTTCAAGTTTATGGTGGCTGTGCTCAGTGATTAAGAGACCCTTATCTCCTACCAGAAATCAATGTACTCTCCCTGCCACTTGCTTGCTGTCTCAGTCTCCTTGTTTTCATGTTTCTCCCTTCCTCTCTTACTTTCACATTTATTGACCAATTTATTGAGGGTACAAGAATGGCTTAGGCTCACACATTTCCAGCTGGTCCTTATGGCCAGGAAGAAGAAGGCTTCAGTCTGAATATGCTGGTGGCAGTAAGGGCTGAGTTTGAGTGAGGTTTACCAGGAATCCCCTGGCTGAAATGAATATAAATTTTCCACACTACAACTCCCCTTTTTGCTTTCCATTATTCTTGTCCACCAGGTTTCAGATGCCCACATAAGACTTGTGAGCAGTTGATCCTATGACCCATTTTCTCATAACCAGGTGATAACCTAAACATCCCAGGGATCCACACAAAAGGTCCGTATTTATATTGTGAGCTGCACTGCACAAATCCATAGGCAAACTCCACCCCCTTACATTCTATTCTTTCACCCTCCAGTTATGGAGGGAGCCTAAATCTGTGGGACCAGGGATTAAGCAACAAAGTGACACCCATTGTTCCCTCTCACACATGCTTAAACTGCAGGGATGAACCTTCTTTACAGGTTGCTGGTTGGAAACATGAAAAAAATCAAAATAAAGTTAAACAGTACTCTTGACTATTCCATAATTATAAATAGCAACTCATAATTTTATTTTAATTTTTCAATGGAAGTAATAGTAATTATAATAACACTCAACAATTAAAAGTGCTTAAACTCTGGAGCAAAGTGGTTAAATAACTTAGGTAATGTCACACATACACTAAGAGGTGGACATTCCCACATTTTGATTAATTCTTCCCTCAAAGCTAACATATGATAAAAATTTTGATCATCCCAGTCCTCACTAGCAGTCCCTAAAAAGCTGAGATTAGTTGGTTTTATTTTCTCTACAGTTTTGGGAAAAGATGCCCTGGCCTTGCCTCCTTTCTTCATCTTTGCTCTATAATTTTGCACAGCATTTATATATACCAGATATCAGGCACCTGGGAGTTTTTCTTTATTTTGTGATTCTTATCATTTCTTCTGCCATCCCTCAAATTACATAAAGCAGTGTTTCTTAATCAGGGGTAATTTTTCCCCCAGAGAACTTTTCACAATGTGTGGAAACATTTTTCATAACTTCAGTTTGTGGGGACCATCAGGTGCTTTTGGCATCTGGAGTTCTGTTTCCAGGACTGCTGCTGAACATCTGCTCTGAAAGAAAGCAAAAGAATTATCTGGACCCAAATGTCAATAGTGCTGAAAATGAGGAACCATAACATAAAGGACGGAGCACTCTGTTCCTCTCCTATGGATTAACTGCAAGTTGAAGTGTTGGGGGATTTCCTGATATAGAGGTAAAAATTAATAACAATGCCCATTCAGACACCCTCTTCCCACATACCTGCCCCATTTCCATCAAAATGATGCATAGCTGCAGGACAAATGAAACGGTCTGTCCTGACATCCTGTGGGACTGTCATCTTCTTCATCCAAACAGAAGACTGGTTCTCTGGATACACCCACCTTCAACTGATGTTCCCAAATTTATACTGATTTTGCAAATTCTTTTCTGGCCTCTGTCCCATTCTCCAGAACCAAAGTCCCAGAACAAGTTTTTCCTCAAGAAAATTTGCACCCAAACTGTAAATCTAAAAAAAAAAAAAAATGGTACTTCCTAAAAGGAAATACATGGTTCCTGGTCATGGAAAGAAATCTCTTAGGTGTAAGGCAGAGAAAATGGTCATGGCTAAATCCACATGCTGAGTGTCTCAGAATGAAACTGGAGTGTGGGACCCTGTTTGCCTGGGGAGCAAAAAAAATGGGAAAGGAATGTGCATCCATATCCTAGGGATTAAGTATAATATTTCTAGTGAAACCACAGGACTGATACATATTATCCTTCATGTTTCTCTTAATAGACAGGATTGTCATCCCGCTGCTGCATGTTCTGAGGAATCTTCTCTGCACTAAAGAACTGTCAACATGTGCAAGTTTTGGGCCTGAATCTAGATTCTCATGTAGGGTACACAGTCCTTGAAAATAGGGAGTCTGAGAAATCAGCACATAATGTTGGAGAGAAAGTGGTAACTGAATATATGATTTTGGTCTCTAAAACTCCTCTAGTAGATATTGGGGCATGGTCTCTTGTACTAAGTTCTCAGTGTCCTGCTTGCTGGCAAATGTGGCTGATCAGATGGATCTGTTAGTCCTCTGAATGCCCAGTGAGTTCTTGACCCTCATTAGGACATCCCCAGGAGCTGACACAGTTCTCCAGCACCACACCAATGTGACAGAAATATTTCTTTAATTGAGGCAGAGGCCTTGAGAGATAGAGACATCATATCTGAAAGATAAGGAAAGTTTAAAGAAAGTATGGAATGGCTATGTCTCATTGGGAAGTCGAGTTCTTTTCTCTGGTGCTCTCCTGAGCTCATTGGGCAGCAGCTGCTCACTTTCTTTTTCTAATGCCTGATGCTTTGGTATCAGGTTTTGTCTCGTATTCTTTGTTTTTGTATCTGGCCTCTTCCTCTTTACTATATAAAGTGAATCCTTGTCCATTTCTCATAAGGTACTTTCTCAGTGTCATTTTCTAGCTATCAATTTTCTAATTCTTGGATTTCCCATTAACCACTGTGTTTAGTGACTACTCTTTTATCTCCTCTTTTTTTCTGTAGCCATTTTTCATTGTACCATCCCTAATGGAATAAAAGAACTTTACCCTTTTTCCTGGCCAGAGGACATCTCTGAAATGTAGGGCAGTAGATGATAATGAAATGTCTCTTCAAGATCCCGCTTCTCACAAACTGTCCCCTCTACAACATTCAGTCCTGACATGTTGGCCACAAGAGAGGGTCTATCTTGGCAGTGTGAGGCATCCAAGATCTATTGCTCTGTGGCCTGCGCCTCTGAGAAACCTCTCCCTGACCACATGCAGTCACATTCTCACAAAGCATTTAAGTTCTAAATTTAATCTCTTGTTCTTTCTTAAATCTGTCTCATTCCTTAGAATCAAGATCCTTAATATGCTCTTTTTGCCTAGCCATATCTACCCCATACTCATCAGTTAGAAATAGACAGTGCTTCAAAGAAGTGGGAATTGATTTGGGAAAAAAAGTTCAAAGCTACAGAAGGTTCTTTCAATCCAAGTTCAGAAAAAGATCAGCACCAAAAGTGGGTACTGAATGTCTACAATTGAGAGAACAGTGTGGTTCTGCCTTTTCTGAGCATCAGCAGAATATCTTATTAAAGACCCTGCCCTGCTTCAGGCTAAGGACAATGATTCTGTGTGAAACCTCAGGGCTACATAAGACATTTTGCCCCTTGGTAGCTCTCTTAGCAGTCTGCATCTTTGTCATATCACTGATATTTGTTGTGAGGAATCTCTCCTCTGCACTCAAGAAATGTGCACATCTGCTTGTTTGGGACCCAAGTTGCAATCTTCTAAGATATGATGGACTGAAGCTGCTATGTGAGAAGTAGGACCCTTACTATATTAGAAATTAAAAGTGAGACAAGCATACTTATTTAATTTATCAAAACTAATGAATACTTTATACATTAATGCATTAATACATTAATTGATTTTGTGCAAAGTGTAGTCATTTCTACAACCTGGCTTGTTAAGAAAAAACTGGAATTTCCTATTTGCTTCTTCAGTCATACTGTGAAGAAAATATGGCCTGACGCAGATATATTACTAAAAATGGGAAGTATTTGATTAACTTTATAAATCACTAATATTCTTTCATAACACTAATATTCTACAAAAATTTCAATAAGTGATTTATAAAGAATAGTTGCAGTTTATAATCTGAGGCCATCTTAAAGAACTTTCATATTATGTAAAATTTATATCCATTGAATTAGAAGTATTGAATTTTTTCAAAAATAAAAAAATTAATGACCTAAGCCAAAATGTGGAGGGAAAGTTTAGCATTGGGGCATTATCACTCATATAACACCCTGAACTGGAGGAGACTGGAGACCGAGTCTGCATCAGAATTTTGGCAGTGTCTCTACCACACGCATTTTTCCATAGATTTCTGGGAATTAGGCTTCATTTAAACATTTTCAGAACATTCAAAGGATGAGAGTTTGGGATGTTGAGAGGTGAGTGTTTATTGCTTTCAAAAAACCCTCCTGCTGTGCATATGCAACAAAAAAAAAACATTATTGGACAAGTATGTTTTCAAGGATATAAAAGATGGAGTGAACCCTCAAAGTGGATTTCTGATTATAAAATGAACTCTTATGAGGTTGTGTAAGATTATGACAGAATGCTTTAAATATTCTGGGTAAATGCAAGACAACTGAAAGAAGGTAGGCAGAACCGACAAAGACAACCTATTCAGGATTTGAGGATAAGAATGAAATTGTTCCCTAACATCCTAAAATACTTATTCCTAGAGAGGAAAGTCCAATCGATGAATCTCAGGTCACCATGTGGAAAACCATGTTGCCCACGAGGAAGAAATGCTCTGAAATCAATACAATGGTCTGGGACACAGGTAGACTGGTTTGCAGGAGGATGTCTGACTCCTTAGAAGGGCCAAAGAGTTCTGCCCAGGACCCAGAGATAGCTGCTTAGAATTTGGTAATATAATTATCTTTTTTGTTTGAAAGAAAACTAGTGCCTCATTCTAAACAGAAACAAAAGCAAAACTTGTTTTTATTATTAATATTTATTTATTTACTTTATCCATTTTAAACCCCCCTTCCCCATTTGCTGTTTTTGTGTCCATTCATTGGGCAATTCTCTCTGTCTGTTTCCTGCCATCTCTTCTCATCCTCCTCCTCCTCCAGTCTTCACCAGGATTCCATCCTGGAGCCCTCCGACATAGGAGGGAGGTTTTCTGCCACCTGCATCACCTCTGTTCCTGGTTTTCAGAGCTTTCGGAGCATTTCATCTTGTCTCTCCCCTGCGTCTCTCTCCAGTTACGTCATCATCTTTCTGCATGGCTCCCGGGGCCTGGCAGCTCACTGGCACACAGAGCCTGGCAGCCCATGCACCTTCTATATATATATATATATTTTTTATCAGGATGTCCTGGGGATCGAACCCAGGTCCCTCCATATGGCAGATGGGCATCCAACCATTTGAGCCACATCTGACCCCCAAAAGCAAAATTTTTAAACTTAATATATTTATCATGCCCCAGTCCCTTGAAATGGACTTTTACATCATATATGTGATTCCCCCTTCTGATCTCAGCTAAAATTCATCCCTATAGGGAAGCATTTTTCACTTTCAGTCTGAAACAAGATCTCCTCTTCAAACCTCCCCAAAATTCATATTAATTCATTTATCTGTGATTACTTTATGACTATCTTTCTCCTCCCACTAATCTTGTCTTGTAACCCTGAGAGCAGGGACTTTTCAAAATTACATGTCTCAATTTCCAAATTTTGGGATGAAACTTAGGGCCCATCAACAGATGAGTGGATAAGTAAAGTGTGGTAGATACATTCAATGCAATATTATTCAGCAGAAAGAGAATGAAGTATGGATGCATGCAAAAATATGGATGAACCTGTGTATTACTCAGCGTTATCCAGGAAACAGAGTCAACAGGAATTATCTGTAAATAGTATGACAGTTTCTAAGAGTCTCTCATGTGACTGTGGGGATGCCCAAGTCAAGGTTCTGCAGGCAGGCTGCAAACCAGGAGCTCTGATGAAAGTCCAATGAAAGTACTTGATGAGTTTCCAGGAGATGTTGGCTGTCCAAAGATGAGGTGGGAAATTATTTCTGGATGCTGAAGTCACTACCCCTTTTAAGGCATTCAGCTTATTGGATAAAACATCACTCATTGATGATGGCAATCTCCCTGGTTGATCATAGATGCGATCAGTCATCTATGCAGTAAACTGGCTGATGACTAAAGGCCACAAATGTCCTTGAATTACAATTAGTCCAGTACTTTCTTGACCAAACAACAGAGCACAATTACCTGGCCTAGTTGACACATTAGCCTAACCATCACAATCTACTCCTTCTCAACTCAGCAACCATACACATTAACTTAAACCAAACTTAGCCTCTAAGTAAAAACAATAACAGACATGCATATATTTATATTTCCACCTAACAATGATCAATTCTCCTGAATACAACCAGAAATGCAGTAATTTCCTACAGAATAAGTTGCAAGTCATTGGGTAATATTCACTCTTAAACTGACATATTAAATATTAAGACATGAAACTAATACAACTTGTCATATAATAAGGGAAAAGGTTGGGGAATAAAAATAAATTTGTTTTTTGTACATATACAATCATACTCATAAAGAAACAAGAAAGAAAGATTCTTGACTATTATAGTTCTCATTTCTGTAAATGGTCACATAGATGAAGTTCATATTTCTCACAACCTTCTTCCACTACCCATTTCATGTTCCTGTTATCCTCAGCAACAATTTAGCTGGCCATGTTCCTTTGCCTGGTGAGATGACCCATATATTCATTCCTGGAGATTTTGGGCAATTGTTAGTCCTGCTTGGATTGGGTTGTGAAATTTTCCAATGACTTTAGTCACAGAGCATGGCAGTACTTGGAGACAACCTAGAGGATCTCTTTTATTCCAGGCAAATTCTTCTTTATTCATTATGTAGATGCAGTCCTATTTCCCCTTGATAGGATCAATCATCCCAGCCAGTAGAGTACTTCCCTGCCTTGCCTGTTGATTCAGAGGTAAGAGGAGTCCAAAGTGGATAGGTGGCAGCCTTAACTTCCAGTTCAATGGAAACATTGTTGTGTTTCCTGGTGGTAGCACTCCTCCTTTTGAGACTAAGACCTGTAGACCAGTAGAGTTTAGCATTGCAGGGACAGGAAGCAAAAATTTTCCTAGAGGGTCACTAGGAGTAATAGTGAGTGGTGCCACTCACATTTCCATCCCTTGATTCCTGGACAAATGAATCCTGGTTAAGGGAGAAAAAGCACCATAGAGTGGATGCTGATTTAGAGCATACACAGCCTCCTGGAGAACAGTGACCCAACCCTGCAAGGTAATGCCACCTAGTTGGCACTGTAATTGAGGTTTCAAAAGGCCATCCCACTATTCTATCAATCCAGCTGCTTCAAAGTAATGGGGAACAAGGTAAGAGCAGTGAATTCCATGAGCATGTGCCCATTCCTGCGCATCATTTGCTGTGAAATGTGTTCCTTGATCAGAAGCAATGCTGTGTGAAATGCCGTGATGGTGGATAAGATATTCTGTAAGTCCACCAATGGTAGTTTTGGAAGAGGCATTGTGTGCAGGAAATGAAACGCCCTATCCAGTTAAAACAAATTGCTGCACCTTCCATGGTTGAAGTGGTCCAATGTAGTCAACCTGCTACCAGGTATGAGGCTGAACTCCTCAGGGAATGCTGCCATATTGGGGGCTGACAGTGAGTCTCTGCTGCTGTCAGATTGGGCACTCAGCAGTGGCTGTAGCCAAGTCAGCCTTGGTGAGGGGAATTCCATGTTGCAGATCCTCTGCATAACCTTCAACTCTACCTCCATGGCCTCTTTGTTTATGAACCCATTGGGAAATTACAGGAGTGGCTGGTGAAAGAAGCTGAGCAGTGGCCGCAGAGTAGGTCAACTAATCCACTTGATTATTAAAATCTTCCTCTGCTGAATTCACTCCCTGGTGAGAATTCATGTGGGACACAAATATTTTCATGTTTTTGCCCACTCAGAAATGTTTATTCAAATACCTCTTCCCCAGTCCTTTTGTCACCTATTTTCCAATCATGTCCCTTCTTTTAGGCCTTGACCATCCAGCCAAACCATTGGCAACAGCCCATGAATCAGTGTACAAAATGCAACTCTGGCCATTTCTTATTCAAAGCAAAATGAACAACCATGTGCACTGCTCAAAGTTCTGACCATTTGGAGGATTTTCCCTCACCACTATCCTTCAGGGATATCTCAGGAAAGTGCTGCAGTGTTGCAGCTGTCCACTTTTGGGTGGTACCAGCATATTATACAGAACCATGTGTAAACCAGGCTTGAGTTTTCTATTCCTCAGTCAACTGATTGTAAGGGAGTCCCCAAGAGACCAAAGCTGTGGGCTGGGAAAGAGAAAGTAACATTACAAGGGTGGTGATCATAGACATTTGGACTACTTCCTCATGTAACTTGCTTGTGCCTTCAGGACCCACTCAAGCCCTATCTCATATATACCGCTTCCACTTTATTGTGGACTGCCACTGTGCATGTCCAACTTTATGGTTTGGTGGGTCAGACAATACCCACTTATGATAGGCAACTCCAGGCTCATGGTAACTTGATGGCCCATGGTTAAACATTCAGTCTCTACTAAGGCCCAGGAGAAGGCCCAAAGCTGTTTCACAAAAGAATAGTTATCCGCAGGGGATGGAAGGGCTTTGCTCCAAAATCCTAAGGGTCTGCATTGTGATTCTCCTCTAGCAGCCTGCCAAAGTCTCCAGAGAGCCAGAGAGCATCTTTATGTGCCACTGAAATTTCCAGCACCATTGGATCTGCTGGATCATATGGCTCAAGTTGTAGTGCAGCTTGCACAGCAGCCTGGACCAGTCATAGAGCCTTCTTTTGTTCCAGTCTCTAATCAAAACTAGCAGTTTTTCTGGTCACTTGGTATATAGGCTGGAGTAGCACACCCAAATGAGGAATGTGGGCACAATTACCAGGCCAAGTTGACACATTAGCTTACCATCAAAACATGGAAGAAATTATGTTGGATGGAATAAGCCATATGCAAAAGGACAAATATTTTATCATCTCACTAATATGAAGTATAAAAAGCAAAGTCACAGAAATAGAATCTATAATATAGGTTACCAAGAGAGAGAATTTAGGTAGAGGAAGGAAAGCTGATGTTTACTTTGTGCAGAATTTCTATTTAGCTTGATATTAAATGTTTGAAAAATGGATAGAGTAGATGGTAGCACATCACTGTCAGTATAATGCACAGCACTGAATGATTTGTGAATGAGGGTAAAGGGAAAAGTTTTGAGTTGTATATGTTACTAGAAGGAAACTTAAAGACTAAAAAATGGGACTGTAAAACATAGTGAACCCTGTGGTGGATAATATCTGTGGTGAATAATACAAATAAAAGAATGTTCTTTCATGAACTATAACAAATGTATGTCACTATTTCAAGGTGTTATTAATAAGAGTGTATATGAAAAAATGCACCTAATTTAAACTGTGAACTATAGTTACAAGTATTATTTAAATATTTTAAAATATAAGTAAATCTATAGAGACAGAATTAGATTAGTGGTTATGTAGAGTTGGGGAAGGATGTAGAGATTGAGAGGTGACTCCTTAGGGGTGTATGATTTTTCTTTTTTGGAGTAAAGAAATGGTTCTGAAGTTGATTATGGTGATGAATGCATCACTCTGTGATTATGCAGCAAGACATTAAGTGCAGACCTTGCATCCTTGCATGGATCATGTGGAATGTGAATATTTCTCAATAACATTTCTTAAAAATTTAGATTTCTCAAACAGAGAAACATGTGAGCCTATAGTTATATCATAGAACAGAGCAGAGTGGATTATCTTCTAAATATGTGTTGAATTAACCAAGTAAGTATGAGTTCTTTAAAGAAAACAACTGCTCATTTAGGAAATAATGAAAAATATCAGATGTGACCTTTAAAGAAATATTTGAGAAAACTGAATAATACAACTCATTTTTTATGTATGCTTCTATTTTTAAATGAGATACTCCCATAATAGTAAGTATAATAAATCTATCTTCTATTACAGTTTTAATTATCCTCATAGAGCTCAGTATAAGTTTACATATACATGTACTATTAAAAGGAAACACATCTCAAGCATTGGGATTCAGGCATTTTCTAATCAATTTCTATAAATAAATATTGATCTATACAATATCCTAGAAAATTCAAACTCCCCCTCTCCAATGAAATTACTATGTGTTTTTTTTTTTTTTCTGCAGCCATCATGAAAATATATTATGTGGGCACAAAATCATAATTAGAAATATAGCTTTGGGTTCCTTTCCATGATAAATGTCTAATCCTAAAGTAAATTGTTTCTTAATATATTTTGAGTAAATTTTTCAGATTATTGTTGACCAAAATTATTATTCTTTGCCTTGACCAAGTTGCCTGGCTTGCTCTTGGAGGACTTTACCCACTCTCTCCTACTTCCTGACTACCTTTAAACTTCTCTTGCATCTGTAGGATTGCTAAGAAAAAAATTAAGATTGCAAGAAAACAAAGTGGGGGAGAGACCTTCAGGTACTAGGTTTTCCAAGTTATCAACCTCACACCCTCCTTCCCTTCTTTGACCAGATTGCCTGGTGATAGTTTCCCACTGCCCTTACCCTGATTATAAAACTCAACCTCCCCCTTCCTTCCTCCCAGTTGAGTTCTACCCTCTCTCCCTTACCAGGGTAGCTATAAATTAAATCACCTTGCTTGTAACAGTGTCCTGCATAATTTTTTCTTGAAAATATGCAGAGGTAAATCATTACCTGAAATATGTAGCTGTCTACAACATTTTTATGTCAAAGTGTGCCATAATATGGTTGTACCATGTTTTACATAAATTCTCTTCTAATGATTATTTGTGATTACCAATTATTTTCATTTAGTTGAGACATTTTAGTGAACTCATATAGTGCTTTATTTTATAAATGTTCCCTGTTTAGTTGAAAAGATTATGTATTTTTATTGGTGGATTTAATAAATTTATATCAGATCAAGATTGTAAATCATATTTAAATGTTCTGTAAAAGATATTCCTTTATCTGGTAATGATAAAATCTTCCACCATGACTATAGATTTTGCTATTTCTTATGATAATACTATTAGTTTAATTTGTGTAATTTCTAGAAGATACCTGAGACTGAATCCAGGATTTCTACATGTTGAGCTTGCCCACTGAACTTCACCTTCTCCACTATCTGTACATTTTGATGCTGCTCTTAAATACTTATTTTTAACTTTATTTTGTACATTTAATAATTGAAAACATAAGCAATAAAAAACTAAAAAGTAAACACAGATGAATAAATATATACATTTCTCAATTAAATGTAATGGATACATGTAAATTTTTTTGTTTTGTTTTTTGTTTGTTTGTTTTGTTTTTTTTTGTGTGTGTGTGAATCAAACAATATATTACACAATATATTTGGTTCATAGTAATGCATTCATACAGTATTTGGCGTTTTGTGTCTGGCTTCCTTCACTCAACATAATGTCCTCCAGATTCATCCATGTTGCCATATGCTTTATGACTTCATGTCTTCATTCTTGGTTGGTTGTAGTTTTTAAGAATGAATTACCAAGTTCCCCTTAAAATATTTTGATGTTAAATTTATAGGAGGTACTGGGGATTGAACTCTGGAATTTGGATATGAGAAGCAGGCACTCACTCAATCACTGAGCTATCTTCTTCCCTAAAATACTATTTTTAATGTTATTCTTGCTACACCAGTTAGCAATATTCATTTACAACCATGCTCTGTCTTTTTGCATTGGGTGTCTTTATGGAAAAATAGCATATTTTTGAATATTTTTAGTGCAGCCTGAGAGTCCATCATATAAAACATTTTAAACAATTTACAAGAGGAAATCACTCTATGTGTTTTGGTTGTTTATAAAAGTGTGGTGAGGAAAGGGGATGATTAGTTTCATATTTGCATCATTTTTATTTTATTTTTTAAAAGATACTTAGAGTACATAAATATTACATTAAAAATGCAGGGGATTCCCATATACCCCATTCCCTACCCCTCCCACACTTTCCCACACCAACAACATCCTCTATTAGTGAGGTATATTTGTTACAATTGATGAACACATATTGGAATATTGGCACTAGGTGTGGATCATAGTTTACATTATGGTTTAATCTCTCTCACACACAATTTTGTAAGGTATGACAAGATATATAATGGCCTGTATTTGTCATTGCAGCATCATTCAGGATAATCCAAATGTCCTGAAAATGCCCCCATATTACAGCTATTAATTCCCTCATCCTCCCCTCAGAGCCTCCATTGGCCACTGCCTCCACATCAATAATAAAAGTTCTTCCATTACTAGAATAATGATAAGTCTGTAGTAAAATAGTATTAAGTCTACTCTAGTCCATTGTTCATCCCCAAATGATGAGGATTCTGGGATAGTTGTCCCAACTCTACATCTAATTGAGAGGGGGCTTAAATCCCATGGGGCCCTTGGGATGGTGATTGTTAATCATCATTTCCTTGTTCATTGTCCTGAGTGAGTCCAATGAACTGGAGATTATGTATTGCAACTCTGTTAAGATTCAGGGGCCAACTGGCACATGAAAAGCCCTAAGATTTAAATCTCTTGGACATAAAACTATCAGTTCTAGTACTAAATATAGGTTCAAATAGAAAGAGCAGAAGAGCCATGTGTCAGGAAACCACAACTGAATCCAACTCTGTCACACTGACAGTGTAAATTCCAAACTAAGGCCCTCTGTGAAGGCACCAAACTCCTGAGCTGTCAGCCCTGCCTATAGTGTCTGGATGTCTCCAAAACCCTCAGGAACCCTACTATATAAGGTAATATTTACTGTGGCAGTCAATGAGATCCTACTGAGGCATGCTTAAGTGTAGCTTCTGGAATGAACTCCCAACTCACTTTGAAATCTTTTAGCCATAAAAGCTCATTTGTAATTGCACTTTTCCCCTTTTTGTCAAGGCCTTTTTCCAGTTGCTTTGTTAGTTGATGCTTGGCAGTAATCTCTTGGTGCCAGGGGGGCTTATTCCTGGGAGACATGTCCCACAAGAGGGGCAGGTAATGCATTTATATGCTGAGTTTGACTTAGAACTGGTTCCATTTGAGCAACAAGGAAGCTCTAAGGAGGTAAATCTTAGGCAACCTATAATACTAGGTTAAATTTCAATTGAAATGTTCTCCATTACCTTATGGTAATGGACACAGGACATGGTAAATATTATCAAAAATTATTAAACTGTACCATGTAAATTGTAAACTATACTATAAACCATTGACAATGTTTAGTAGCTATGTTTCACTATCTGTATAACAGTTATAGCAATGCTACCTTCCACAAAGAAGGTTTTAATATGGGGTGGGGAAGGGGAAGGGAGGTTGGGTATACAGGAATCTCTAGTATTCCATGTGTGACTTTGCTGTGACCTAAAACTTCTTTGAAAACTAAATGAAAACTTGGGAAACACTGGGGAATGAGAGGGGGAAGGTGTCATGGTACACACAGGACATCCGAGAATGCAGTGATAAAAGGAGAAAAAAAAATTTTATTAATTCTTTTGTTTTTCCCATTTTCTTTTTTTGAATGTCCCAATCCATTAATTATATTTTATTTTTAGTTCTTTTTTTCTGAGATTCCTTGTATTTTATCTCTTGCATTTAAGCTTATCATTATTATTTCATTTTCCTATTAATTGTATCTGGTTATTACATGGGCTTCATCTTCAGGGAAGGTTTAGATCACAGTAGGGTTACAATGGGGACTGCAGAGGATCATTGGTGGGGGGTGTCTGGGATGGGGGATTCATGGGAGTAAGTTCATATGAATATACATGAAAGATATACAAAATTGTTCAAATGATTGAGGGATGGGGCATGGTCATGGTGGGTGGACAATCACTCAATAAATGAGGGAATACTGAATTCCCAGCCTGAAGAGCTCTGCCACATTCTCCAAGGGAGCAGCAATTGTCCCCTGAGTGCAGGGGCAAAAGAGGATGGCCCAGTTTTGGGTTCTTGTTATTGATGACTAGCCTTATGAGTCTTTGCTCTTGTAAATGAAACTTGGCCTACTCTTATGGGGTGCCTAAGAGTTGCCATCTGAGAGCCTCTCTGTTGCTCAAATGTGCCCTCTCTCTAAGCCAAACTCAACATATGAATGCATTACCTTCCCCCCAGTGTGGGACATGACTCCTGGGGATGAGCCTCTCTGGAAATGAGGGATTACCAAGTGCCAACTGGAAACATGACTGGAAAAAAAACCTTGAATAAAAGGGGGAAAAGGTAAAGACAAATGAGTTCATGTAGCTAAGAGACTTCAAAGAGAGTCAGGAGGTCATCCCAGAGGTAACACTTGTGCACACCTCAGCAGGATCTCATAGAACACTGAAGTGGATGTCACCCCACAGAGAGGGACTCCTGAAGGCGCTGGAGATACTCAGGTCCTATGTAAGGGTAATTAGCCCCAGAGATTGATGCCTTATCAGTGGGCTCTACTTTGGAATCTGTGCTCCTGAGAGTGACAGAGTTGGACTCAAATAAGTCCTCCCTGCACATGGTCCATCAGTCTCTTCTATTCAAACCTATATGTGAGGCTGGAGTTTGTAGGTGTACTTCCAGAGACTGCAGCCTCTGGCCTGCCTGTGTGCCAGCTGGGCCTGGAGTCTCGGTGGAGCTGCAACTTCTACTTTACAGCTCAATGGACTCACCCAAGGCACCTGGTGAGGAGGCGATGATGGACAATGGCCATCCCAAGAAATGGAGAGAGCCTGCAGCTGAAGGCAGGATAATCCCATCCACCAAATCCATGGGATATAAGCCCACTCTCACTTGGTGGTGGAGTGGACAGCACCGTTCAGTCCCCTCAGGACTGGGGAAAGAGCTCTGGACTAGAGTGGACTTAATTGTATTCTGTTGTAGACATATTGTGATTCAAGCAATGGAAAAAATTATAACAGTGAGGTGGAGCCAGTGGCCACTAGAAGCTTTTGGGATGGGGAGGGGAAGGGTAGTTGTAATATAGGGGTTATTCAGGAGTGACGTTGTGGTGACAGATACAGGCCATTTTACATCAGCATATACCAGCAGAACAGTGTGGGAGAGAGTGTGGTCTATGATGTGACCTGTAGTCTATGCTTACTGGCAAAGCCCCAGGATGTGTATATCCATTGCAGGTGATGTGCCACACTAATGAAAGATATTTATTTGAGATGTTATGGGAGGTATGGGAGGTGGAGTTCATGAAATCCCCTGTAATTTTTATGTAACATTTATGTAATCTATGCGTCTTTTAAAAGATATATGAAAAAAAGAAAAGAAAAAAAAAAAGTAAACGGTTCTCATACATCCCCCTATTTTTGACACTTTCATTTGTGTAATACATTCCTTACAATTAATTAAAGATTATTAAAAAGAAAAAGAAAACTTCACCGGAACATGATATTATATTTACATTAGGTATAATTTATTTCCTATAACACCTTATTGTTTACACCCTTTATTTATGTTATGCATTTGTTATAATTCTTGAAAGAATATTCCTATACTTCTGCTCTTAACTGTACTCCATGTTCCATAAAAGGCTTCACTGTAAAAAAGAAAGAAAAAAAGAGAAAATGCTCACAAGTATGGTCATCAATACCAAGGTCCCACCAGTCATCCATCCCCCTTAACTATTCATTGCCCCTGTACTAGGGGGATTCTTTCTATCCTATTAGAGAATGAGGTAGAACTCCCCAGGATGGGAATTGGATACTCTTTTCTTATTGTGTGGATCTCCACCCACTGTTACAATACCTTTGAGCATTTGAACTTATTTGTATACCTTATAGGCATGCCCCAGTTGAACCTACTCCCATGCATCCCCATTACTGATACCCCACACCATTGATTCTACCCTGCCACAGTTGTAATGCCTCTGTTCCAAAACTTCTTAAAAAATGAAGCCAACAATAAAACTGAATAAAATTAATAAGAAAATGAAACAATAATGATAGTTTAAAAATAAATAAATTATACAAAAATTAAAAATTGAAATAAAAGAAATAATAAATTTTAAATTTAATTTAACAAAATTGGCATTATGTCTTTCATCACTGTAAGATCTATTGTCTTGTATGTACAATGACATCTTCTTGCATTCATTCCCCAGTGTCTTATATTTTTTCCACTTTATCTTCAAAGAAGCTTTAGGTTACAGAAAAGTCAAATACAGAATATAGAGGTTTCTCATATATCCAACATTGTCTCACTTTTCCACTTTCCCCTATTAATAACTATTTATATGTGGATGGTACATTTGTTACAATAGATGTATAAATATTGAAGCATTGCCACTAACCATGGTCAATGATTTACATTATGGTTTACATTTTGGACCATATACTTCTATAATTTTTGACAAAATTTAACATGTCATATATCCATCATTGCAAGATCATGTAAAACATTTCTACTGCCCCCCAAATACCCCATATTCTATTTATTCTGGTCAGAGAAATTACTTTGTATAAGAAGATCTGAAAACAAAAACACAAACAGATATATGCACACCAATGTTCACAGCGTCATTGTTCACCATTGCCAAAAGTTGGAATCAGTCCCGGTGTCCATCAACAGATGAATGGATAAGCAAAATGTGGTACATACATACAATGGAATATTACTCAGCTGTAAGAAGGAACAAAGTGCTAACACATGGTATAACGTGGATGAATCTTGAAGACATTATGTTGAGTGAAGCAAGCCAGGCACTGAAGGATAAACAGTATATGACCTCACTGATCTGAACTGAGGAAAATGAGCAGTCTCTGAGAACCATTGTCTGAAAGATAGGTTAACAAAGGAGAGTAAGAGAAGAGCAGGCTTTGAGCCATCACACATATGGACATAATCTATGGTAAAGGGATAGAGTGTGGTTGCATGTTGGGGGATGGGGCAGATGAGTGGTGGTGTTCCTGGGTTTGGTGGTGCAGCACTTGGGGGGATATTAGGAAGGGCAGGTTCAAATCCCCAGGGCATGTAACTGTAAATCTTAACATTCCATGGTTAGGGAAAGGGTGGTATCATGGGCCCTGGGGGCCTGGGGGGAAGGGAATAGTCAAGATCTAATGGGGTGTTTGGTGGTTATGGGGAAGGGTTTTCATTACCTTACCGTAATGGACACAGAACATGGTAAATATCATCAAAATTATTAAATTGTATCATCTAAATTGTAAACTATACTGTAAATCATTGACAAAGTTTAGTTGCTGTATTTTGCTATCTGTATAACAGTTATAACAATGCTAACATTAAAAAAAATGGGGGGGTCAATATGGGGTGAGTTGGTATCTGGGAGTCTCCGGCACTCCGTATGTGACTTTGCTGTGACCTAAAACTTCTTTGAAAATCAAATGAAAAATTGGGAGACAATGGGGATTAAGAGGGGAAAAGTGTCACGGCACACCAGACATCCGATAACACAGTGATAAAAGGAAGGAAAGAAAAAAAGGAGAGAAAGGAAAAAAGAATGAATATATATATATATTTTAAAAGGCATTTCCTTTGCCTTTTTACCCATTTTCTGAATGTCCCAATCCGCTAATTATATTTTATATCGTTTTGGTTTTTGTTTGATTATTTGTTTTTTTTTTTCCTTTTCTTTTCTTTCTTTCTTTATTTTTTCCCCCTGAGTTTCCTTATGTTTGACCCTAGCATGTAAGCTTATCATAATTTTTTTGTTTTTCCTAGTAATTGTATTTGATTATTTTATGGACTACATGTTCATGGAGGATTTGGATCACAGAAGGGTTATAATGGGTACTGCAGGGAATTATTGGTGGGGGGAGTCTGGGAGGGGGGTTTCATGGGAATTAGTTCATCTGAATATACATGAAAGATATACTAAATCGATTAAAAGATCAAAAGATGGGGCATGGTCACGATGGGTGGACAATCACACAATAAATGAAGGAATCTGAATTCTTAGCCTGGAGAGCTTTGCCACAGTCTCCAAGGGAGCAGCAATAGTCCTCTGAGTGCAGGGACAGTGTCTGTCAAAAAAGGATGACCCGACAATGGCGTTAGTGTAGGAGGGCACACACTGCAAGCGCCCAGAGCAAGGCCGTTTGTGGACGGGGACCTGCCTGGGGGTCTGTGCTGTGCACGAGTGGAGTGAGAAGCTTGGGACATCTATCTGCCCGGATCGGTGGAATGGACAGAACGGTGGACATTCGAGCAGCAAGAGAAAAAAATGATAAATGGGAACTCCTCAAAATTAAAAACTTCTGCACTTCAAAGGATGTTATTAAGAAAATAAAAAGGCAGCCTACCCAATGGGAAAAAATATTCGGCAACCATATATCTGATAGGAGCCTAATATCCTGCATATATAAAGAAATCCTACACGTTGAAAATAAAAGGACAAATAACCAATTTAAAAAATGGGCAAGTGACCTGAAAAGACACTTCTTCAAGGAAGAAATACAAATGGCTAAAAAGCACATGAAAAAATGCTCAACATCACTTGCCATCAGGGAAATGCAAATCAAAACTACAATGAGATACCATCTTACACCCATCAGAATGGCAGCTATTAAAAAAACAGGAGACACTAAATGTTGGAGAGGATGTGGAGGAATAGGAAACGTCATCCAATGCTGGTGGGACTGCGGTATGTTCTAGCCACTGTGGAGGACAGTTTGGTGGTTCCTCAGAAAACTAGCAAAAGATCTTCCGTATGATTCAGTAATTCTACTGCTGGGTATATACCCAGAAGAACTGAAAACAAAAATACAAACAGATATATGCACACCAATGTTCATAGCGGCATTGTTCACCATTGCCAAAAGTTGGAATAAGCCCCGGTGCCCATTAACAGACGAATGGATAAGCAAAATGTGGTACATACATACAATGGAATTTTACTCAGCTGTAAGAAGGAACAAAGTGCTAACACATGGAATAACGTGGATGAATCTTGAAGACCTTATGTTGAGTGAAGCAAGCCACGCACTGAAGGATGAACAGTATATGACCTCACTGATCTGAACTGAGGAATGTGAGCAGTCTCTCAGAACCATTGTCTGAAAGATAGGTTAACAAAGGAGAGTAAGAGAAGAGCAGGCTTTGAGCCATCAACCACGTGGACTTAATCTATGGTAAAGGGATAGAGTGTGGTTGCATGTTGGGGGATAGGGCAGATGAGTGGTGGTGTTCCTGGGTTTGGTTTTGCAGCACTGGGGGGTGGGTGGATTAGGAAGGGTAGGTTCAAATCCCCAGGGCATTTAACTGTTAATCTTGACATTCCATGGGTTGGGAGAGGGGGATATCACGGGCCCTGGGGGGCTAGGGGGAAGGGAACAGTCAAGATCTAATGGGTTGTTTGGTGGTCATGGGGAAGGTTTTTCATTACCTTACATTAATGGACACAGGACATGGTAAATATCATCAAAATTATTAAACTGTATCATCTAAATTGTAAACTATACTGTAAAGCACTGACAATGTTTAGTTGCTATATTTTGCTAACTGTATAACAGTTATAACAATGCTAACAACTAAAAAAAATAAGGAGGGGGTTTAATATGGGGTAGGGAAGTCGGGGTGGTTTGGTGTTTGGGAGTCTCCGGCCCTCCATGTATGACTTTGCTGTGACCTAAAACTTCTTTGAAAATTAAATGAAAAATTGGGAGACAATGGGGATTGAGAGGAGGAAGGTGTCATGGCACACCAGACATCCCATAACACAGTGATAAAAGGCAGGAAAAAAAAGAAAAGAGAAAGCAAAAAAAAAAATGTGTATATATATATATATATATATATATTTTTTTTTTTTTAAAGGCATTTCTTTAGCTTTTTTGCCCATTTTTTGAATGTCCCAATCCACTAATTTTATTTTGTTTTGTTCTTTGTTTTATTTTTTGTTTTTTTTTTTCCTTCTATTTTTTTTCCCCCTGAGTCTCCTTATGTTTGTCTCTTCCATTTAAGCTTATCATACTTGTTTCTTTTTCCTAGTAATTGTATTTGATTATTTTATGGGCTAAATGTTCGTGGAGGATTTAGATCTCAGAAGGGTTACAATGGGTACTACGGAGGATTATTGGGGAGGGTGTCTGGGGGGCAGGTTCATGGGGGTTGATTCATCCGAATATACATGAAAGATATACAAAATCCTTCAAAGGATCGGGGGATGGGGCATGGTCACGATGGGGTGTATAATCACACAATAAATGAGGGAATCTGAATTCCTAGCCTGGAGAGCTCTGCCTCAGTCTCCAAGGGAGCAGCAATAGTCCTCTGAGTGTAGGGACAGTGCCTATCAAAATAGGATGACCCACTGATGTGTTTTTTTTAATTGATGAATACCCTTGTGAGTCTTTGCTCTTGTAAATGAGACTTAGCCTGCAGTTGTGGGGTGCCTAAGGGTTGCCACCTGAGAGCCTCCTTGTTGCTCAAATGTGGCCTCTCTCTAAGCCAAACTCAGCATATGATTGCATTACCTTCCCCCCAACATGGGACATGACTCCCGGGGATGAACCTCCCTGGCAACGAGGGATTACTACCAAGTGTCAACTGGCAACACATCTGGAAAATAGACCTTGAATAAAAGGGGGAAATGGTAAAGACAAATGAGTTCAAGTGGCTAAGAGACTTCAAAGAGAGTGAGGAGGTCTTCCCAGAGGTAACTCTTACGCACACCTCAGTAGGAGCTCATAGAACATCTAAGTGCATATCACCCCACACAGAGGGGTTCCTGAGAGCTCTGGAGACACCCAGGCCCTATATAAGGGGGGATAGCCCCAGAGACTGATGCCTTATCAGTGGGCTCTATATTGGAGTCTGTGCTCCTGAGAGTGACAGAATTGGTCTCAAATAAGTCCTCCCTGCACATGGTTCACCAGTCCCTTCTACTCAAACCTATATGTGATGCTGGAGTTTATAGGTATACTTCCAGAGACTGGAGCCTCTGGCCTACCTATGTACCAGGTGTGCATGAAATCTCGGTGGAGCTACAAATCCTACCCTACAGCTCAATGGACTCATCCAAGTCACCTGGTGAGGAGACAACGATGGGCAATGGCCATCCCAGGGAATGGAGAGGGCCTGCATCTGTAGGCAGGATCATCCCACCCACCATATCCATGGGATATAAGCCCTCTCTTACTTGGAGTTGGAGTGGACATCACCATCCCAGTCCCCTCAATATTGGGGGAAGAACTATGGACTACAGTGGACTTGATGGTATTCTCTTGTTCACATATGGTGATTCTAGCAATGGAAGAAATTATAACAATGAGGTGGAGCCAGTGGCCACTAGACACTTTTGGGGCAGGGAGGGGATGAGCAGTTGAAATACAGGGGCTTCTTTGGGATTTGGAGGTTGTCCTGATTACCTTTGTGGCAACGGTTGTAGGCCATTTTAAAATAGCACATACCACTAAGAACTGTGTGGGAAAGAGTGTTGTCTACGGGGTGAACTGTGGTCTGTGGTTAGTGGCAAGGCCCCAGGATGTGTAAGCCAACTCTGGGTGGTGGGCCACACTTGTGGGAGATATTTGTGTGGGATGTGGTGGGAGGTGTGGGAGGT
>JAKSZT010054023.1:253170-306040 GCA_026826555.1 Tolypeutes matacus | reverse complement strand
AAGAAAGCACTGGAAACAATAAACAAAACCAAAAGCTGGTTCTTCGAGAATATCAATAAAATTGACAAACCCTTAGCCAGACTAACAAAGAAAAAGAGAGAACAGATGCAAATACATAAAATAAGGAATGAGCAAGGTGATATCACTGACCCCACAAAATAAAGAGTATCATAAGAGGATACTTTGAAAAATTATATGCCAACAAGAATGATAATTTAGAGGAAATGGACAACTTTCTAGAAACCCACAAACAGCCTACATTGATGAAAGAAGAAGTAGATGAACTCAGAAGTCCAATTACAAGTCAACAGATAGACTCAGAAATCAAAAACTTCCCAAATAAGAAGAGCCCAGTACCAGATGGCTTCACACCTGAATACTACAAAACATTCTGAAAAGAGCTAACACTAATTCTACTTGAGCTCTTCCAAACATTGAAGTAGAAGTAATATTGCCTAACTCATTCTATGATGCCAACATTACCCTAATACAAAACCAAATAAAGATACCACAAGAAGGGAATATACAGACCAATTTTTATAATGAACCTAGATGCCAAAATCCTCAACAAAATACTTGCTAATCACATTCAACAACATATCACTAGGATTATACACCATGACCAAGTGGGTTTCGTCCTGGGTATGCAAGGATGGTTCAATATAAAAAAATCAATCAATGTAACACACCACATAAACAGACTGAAAGAAAAAAATTACATGATCATCTCTATAGATGCAGAAAAAGCATTCGACAAAATACAGCACTCTCCCCTTAAAAACACTACAAAAGATAGGAAGATGGAAACTTTCTGAATATGATAAAGGATATATATGAAAAACCCAAAGCTAACATCATTTTCATTGGTGAAATCCTAAAAGCCATCCCTCTGAGATCGAGAATTAGACAAGGATTCCCACTATCACCACTCCTATTTAACATTGTCTTAGAAGTACTTGCGCAAGCACTGAGACAAGAAAAGGACATAAAAGGCATCCAGATTGGAAAAGAAGAAGTAAAAATGTCATTATTTGCAGATGACATGATCCTATACATAGAAAGCCCTGAGAAATCTACAACAAGGCTTCTAGAACTTATAAAGGAGTTCAGTAATGTTGCAGGCTATAAGATCAATGCTCAAAAATCAGTAGCATTTCTATACACGAATATCGAGAAAACTGAGGAGGAAATTAGGAAAAAAAACACGATTTACAATAGTAACTAAAAGAATCAAATACCTAGGAATAAATTTAATTAAAGACGTAAAAGACTTATATACAGAAAACTACACAACACTGTTAAAGGAAATCAAAGAAGATTTAAATAAATGGAAAAATATTCCCTGTTCATGGAATGGAAGACTAAACATCATCAAGATGTCTATCCTACCCAAACTAATCTACAGATTTAATGTAATCCCAATAAAAGTCAACACTGTATTTTTTAAGGAACTGGAAAAACTAACCACAAAATATATTTGGAGAGGCAAGAGGCCCCGAATTACCAAAGACATATTGAAAAAGAAAAATGAAGTTGGAGGTATCACACTACCTGACTTTAAAACATACTACAAAACAACAGTGATCAAAACTGGGTGGTATTAGCCCAATGATAGACATACTGACCAATGGAACCGAATTGAGAGTTCTGATATAGATCATTGCATATACAGTTATCTGATATTTGACAGGGTCAAAAAGCCTATTCAGTTGGGAGAGAATGGCCTCTTTAACAAGTGGTGCTTGGGGAACTGGATAATCATATCCAAAAGAATGACAGAAGAATACCATTTCACACCTTATACAAAAATCAACTCAAGATGGATCAAAGATCTAAATATAAGAGCCAAAACCATAAAGACCTTGGAAGATAATGTAGGGAAGCATCTACAGGACCTTCTAATAGGAAATGGTTTCATGAACTTCACAGCCAAAGCATGAGCAGCAATAGAAAAAAATAGATAAATGGGATCTCATCAAAATTAAAAACTTCTGCACCTCAAAGGATGTTATTAAGTTAATAAAAAGGCAGCCTACCCAATTGGGAGAAAATATTTAGCAACCATATATCTGATAGGAGCCTAATATCCTGCATATATAAAGAAATCCTACACCTTGAATATAAAAAGACAAACAACCCATTTAAAAAATGGACAAGTGACCTGAAAAGACACTTCTCCAAGGAAGAAATACAAATAGCTAAAAAGCACATGAAAAAATGCTCAACATCAATTGCTATCAGGGAAATGCAAATCAAAACAACAATGAGATACCATCTTATACCCATCAGAGGGACAGCTATTAAAAAAACAGGATACAGTAAATGTTGGAGAGGATGTGGAAGTATAGGAACACTCATCCACTGCTGGTGGACTGTGGTATGACCCAGCCACTGTGGAGGACAGTTTGTCGGTTCCTCAGAAAACTAACAATAGATCTTCTGTATGATCCAGCAATTCCACTGCTGGATATATACCCAGAAGAACCAAAAGCAAAGACACAAACAGCTATATGCACACCAATGTTCATAGCGGCATTGTTCACCATTGTCAAAAGTTGGAATCAGCCCCGGTGCCCATCAACAGAAAATGGATAAGCAAAATGTATTACATACATACAATGGAATATTACTTAGCTGTAAGAAGGAATAAAGTGCTAACACATGGAATAACATGGATGAATCTTGAAGACCTTATGTTGAGTGAAGCAAGCCAGGCACTGAAGAATGAACAGTATATGACCTCATTGATTTGAACTGAGGAAAGTGAGCAGTCTCTGAGAACTATTGTCTGAAAGATAGGTTAACAAGGGAGATTGAGAGAAGAGCAGGCTTTGAGCCATCACCCATATGGACATAATCTATGGTAAAGGGATAGAGTATAGTTGCATATTGAAGGATAGGACAGATGGGTAGTGATATTACTGGGTTTGGTGGTGCAGCATTGACAGGTGGGTAGATTAGGAAGGGCAGGTTCAAATATCCAGTGCATGTAACTATGAATCTTGACATTCCATGAGTCAAGACAGGGGATTGCCATATGCCACAGGGGGGTGTGGAGGAAGGAACAGTTAAGATCTAATGGGGTATTTAGTGGTCATGGGAAAGGTTTTTCATTATCTTACAGTAAAGGACACAGGACATGGTAAATATCATCAAAATTTATTAAACTCTATCTTATAAATTGTAAACTATACTGTAATTCATTGACAATGTTTAGTTGCTATATTTTGCTATCTGTATAACAGATATAACAATGCTAACATCCAAAAAGTGTGGGGGGGGCGTTTAATATGGGGTGGGGAAGGGGGGGATGGTTTGGTATCTGGGAGTCTCTGGTATTCTGTGTGTGACTTTGCTGTAACCTAAAACATATTTGAAAATTAACTGAAAATTTGGGAGACACTGGGGATTGAGAGGGGGAAGGTGTCATGGCACACCAAACAGCAGATAAAACAGTGATAAAAGGAAAAAAGGAATATATATATATATATTTTTTAATGGCATTTCTTTTGCTTTTTTTCCTCATTTTTTTGAATGTCCCAATCCACTAAATATATTTTGTTTTGTTTTTTTGTTTGATTTATTATGTTTTTCCTGAGTTTCCTTATGTTTGTCTCTTGCATGTAAGCTTATCATTGTTGTTTCTTTTTCCTATTAAGTGTATTTGATTATTTTATGGGCTACATGTTCATGGAAGATGGGTACTGCAGGGGATTATTGGTGGGGGGTGTCTGGGAGGGGGGATTCATGGGAGTAAGTTCATCTGAATATACATGAAAGATATACAAAATTGTTTAAAAGATCAAAGGATAGGGCATGGTCACGGTGGGTGGACAATCACACAATAAATGAGGGAATCTGAATTTCTAGCCTGGAGAGCTCTGCCACACTCTCCAAGGGAGCAACAACAGTCCTCTGAATGCAGGGACAGTGTCTGTCAAAAGAGGATGGCCCACTGATGAGTTCTTTTTATTGATGACTACCCTTATGAGACTTTGCTCTTGTAACTGAAACTTAGCTTACTGTTATGGGGTGCCTAAGGGTTGCCACCTGAGAGCCTCCTTGTTGCACAAATGTGACCTCTCTCTAAGCCAAACTCAGCATACAAATACATTACCTTCCCCCCAACGTGGGACTTGACTCCTGGGGATGAGCCTCCCAGGCAACGAGGGATTATCACCAAGTGCCAACTGACAACACAACTGGAAAAAGACCTTGAATAAAAGGGGGAAGAGTTAAAGACAAATAAGTTCAAGTGGCTAAGAGAATTCAAAGAGTGTCGGGAGGTCATCCCAGAGGTAACACTTACGCACACCTCAGGAGGAGCTCATAGAACATATAAGTGCATATCACCCCACACAGAGGGGCTCCTAAGAGCTCTGGAGACACCCAGTTCCTATATAAGGGGGGATAGCCCCAGGGACTAACGCCTTATCAGTGGGCTCAATTTTGGTATCTGTGCTCCTGAGAGTGACAGAATTGGACTCAAATAAGTCCTCCCTGCACATGGTTCATCAGTCCCTTCTATTCAACCCTATATGTGATGCTGCAGTTTTTAGGTATACTTCCAGAGTCTGGAGCCTCTGGCCTACCTATGTGCCAGGTGTGCATGGAATATCAGTGGAGCTGCAACTCCTACACTACTGCTCAATGGACTCATCCAAGTCACCTGGTGAGGAGACAACCATGCGCAACAGCCATCCCCGGGAATGGAGAGGGCCTGCTTCTGCAGGCAGGATCATCCCACCCACCATATCCATGGGATAAAAGCCCTCTCTCACTTGGAGGTGGAGTGGACATCACCATCCCAATCCCCTCAGGATTGGGGGAATACTATGGACTAGAGTGGACTTGTTGGTATTCTGTTGTACACATATGGTGATTCTAGCAATGGAAGAAATTATAACCGTGCGGGGGAGCCAGTGGCCACTGGACACTTTCAGGGCAGGGAGGGGATGTGCAGTTGAAATACAGGGGCTTTTTTGGGATTTGGAGGTTGTCCTGAGTGCCGTTGTGGCAACGGATGTAGGCCATTTTAAATCAGCACACACCATTCAGAACTGTGCGGGAGACAGTGTTGTCTACGATGTGAACTGTGGTCTATGGTTGATGGCAAGGCCCCAGGATATGTAAGTCCATTGAGGGTGATGGGCCACACTTGTGGGAGATGTTTGTGTGCGATGTGATGTTAGGTGTGGGAGGTGGGGAACATGGGAATCCCTGTAGTTTCTGTGTAGTATTTAGGTAATCTAAGCACTTCCTAAAAAAAAATATATATATATATATAAACACTTCTGTAAGGCAAATGTACATATATGCATATATATATTTATATATCATTTTACAAATTTAAAAAAGTACAAAAAAATCTTATCACAGATTTTTCAGTTCCTAAAAAAAATACAGTGTTGATTTTCATTGGGATTTCCTTAAATCTGTAGATTACTTTGGGTAGGATAGACATCTTGATGATGTTTAGTATTCCTATCCATGAACTGGGAATATTTTTCCATTTATGAAAGTCTTCTTTGATTTCCTTTAACAGTGTTGTATAGTTTGCTGTATATAAGTGCTTTACAACTTTAGTTAAATTTATTCCTAGGTATTTGATTCTTTTAGTTACTATTGTAAATGGTATTTTTTTCCTGATTTCCTCCTCACATTGCTTGTTATTGTTGTACAGAAATGCTACTGATTTTTGAGCATTGATCTTATAGCCTGCAACATTACTGAACTCCTTTATAAGTTCTAGAAGTTTTTTTGTAGATTTCTCAGGGTTTTCTATGTATAGGATCATGTCATCTGCAAATAATGAAATTTTTACTACTTCTTTTGCTATCTGGATGCCTTTTATGTCCTTTTCTTGCCTCAGTGCTCGTGCAAGCACTTCTAAGACAATGTTAAATAGGAGTGGTGATAGTGGGCATCCTTGTCTTGTTCCCGATCTCAGAGGGAAGGATTTTAGGATTTCATCATTGAAGATGATGTTAGCTTTGGGTTTTTCATATATATCCTTTGTCATATTCAGAAAGTTTCCTTCTATTCCTATCTTTTGTAGTGTTTTTTTTAGGAAAGAGTGCAGTATTTTGTCAATTGCTTTTTCTGCATCTATAGAGATGATCATGTGGTTTTTTTCTTTCAATCTGTTTATGTGGTGTGTTACATTGATTGATTTTCTAAATATTGAACCATCCTTGCATACCAGGAATGAAACCCACTTTGTCATGGTGTATAATCCTTTTGATATATCATTGAATGCGATTAGCAAGTATTTTGTTGAGGATTTTAGCATTTTGTTTCATTATAGAAATTGGTCTATAATTTTCCTTTCTTGTGGTATCTTTGTTTTGTTTTGGTATTAGGGTAATATTGGAATCATAGAATGAGTTAGGTAATATTCCTTCTACTTCTATTTTGTGGAAGAGCTTAAGCAGAATTGGTGTTAGCTCTTTCCAGAATGTTTGGTAGAATTCAGCTTTGAAGCCATTTGGTCCTGGGCTCTTTTTACTTGGGAAGGTTTTGATGACCGAGTCTATCTCTTTATTTGCAATTGGACTGTTTCAATTTCTTCTTTCATTAATGTAGGCTTTTTGTGAGTTTCTAGAAACTTGTCCATTTCCTCTAAATTATCATTCTTTTTGGCATATAATTTTTCAAAGTATCCTCTTCTGATACTATTTATTTCCATGGGGTCAGTAGTGATAACCACTTTCTCCTTCCTTATTTTGTGTATTTGCATCTGTTCTCACTTTTCCTTTTTCAGTCTGGCTAAGAGTTTGTGAATTTTATTGATATTCTCAAAGAACCAGGTTTTGTTTTTGTTTATTGTTTCTAGTGCTTTCTTATTCTCTATTGCATTTAGTTCTGCTCTAAACTTTGTTATTTCCTTCTTTATACTTCCTTTTTGTTTAGTTTGTTGTTGTTTTTCCAATTCCTCCAAATGTGCAGTTAGGTCTTCAATTTTAGCTTTTTCTTCTTTTTAATATATGTATTTATGGCTATGAACTTCCCTCTCAGGACTGCTTTTGCTGCATCCCATATGTTTTGATATGCTGTGTTGTCGTTTTCATTACTTGCAAGGTAGTTACTTATTTCTATTGAGATTTCCTTCTTGACCCACTGTTTATCTAAGAGTATGTTGTTTATCTTCCATATCTTTGTGCCTAAACTGTTTCACTGGCCCTCAGTGATTTCCAATTTCATTCCGTTGTGGTCAGAGAAATTACTTTGTATAATCTCAATCTTTCTGAATTCATTGAGAGTTGTTCTGTGGCCTAGCATGTCGTCTATTTTGGAGTATGATCCTTGTGCAATTGTGAAAAATGTAAATCCTGCCATATTAGGGTGTAGTGTTCTGTCTATGTCTATTAAGTCCAGGTCCTGTAATGTATTCTTGAGAGCCTTTGTTTCTTTATTTGTTCTCTGTCTAAATATTCTGTTTAATGATGATAGTGGTGTATAAAAGTCCCCTGCTATAATTGTGGAGGCATTTATTTCTCCACTTCGTTTTTCCAGAGTTTGCCTCTTGTATTTTGAGGCATCCCGATTAGGTGCATAAATGTTTATGATTGTTCTCTCTTCTTGAGAGATTATCCCTTTTACTAATGTATAGTGTCCATCTTTGTCTCTTACAATAGTTTTTCATTTAAAGTCTATTTTGTCTGATATTAGAATAGCTGCTCCTGCCCTTTTTTGGCTATTATTAGCTTGCAAAATTGTTTTCCAGCAATTCAGTTTCAGCCTCCTTGAATCCCTGGGTCGAAGGTGGGTTTCTTGTAGAAAGCATATAGATGGATCATATTTCCCTACCCATTCTGCCAATCTGTGTCTCTTGATTGGTGAAGTTAAGTCATTAACATTCAGTGTTATTACTCATAGCGAATTTCTAACTTCAGCCTTTTTTTCTTTAGGTTAATATATGTCATATGTTGTTTTGTTTCTGTTTTTGTCTTTTTAGTTCTTTTTAAACTCTCCTGCAACTCTCTCTCACTTGTTTTTTCCTTTAAACTTGTAGAACTTCCTTTAGTATTTCTAAAAGTTCAGGTTTCTTATTGACATACTATCTTAATTTCTGTTTGTCTGTGAATATTTTGAACTCTCCATCATTTTTGAATGCCAGTTTTGCTGGATAGGTAATTCGTGATTGTAAGTTTTTTTTCTTTTAGTATTTTGACTATTTCATACCACTGTCTTCTTTTCTCCATGGTTTCAGCTGAGAAATCAGCACTTAATCTCATTGTGTTTCCCTTGTATGTGATGGTTCTCTTTTCTCTTGCTGCCTTGAGTATTTTCTCTTTGTCTTGAGCATTGGACATTTTGACAAGTATTTGTCTTGGAGTTGGCCTGTTGGGATTTATACTATTTGGGGTGTGCTGTGCTTCCTGGATCTGCCATCCATCTCTCTCTATTGGGTTGGGAAGTTTTCAGCCATTATTTCCTTCTACACTCCTCTTCTCCTTCTGGGTTGCCAATAATGCCTATGTTTGTGTGCTTTGTGTTGTCGGTTCATTCCCTGAGTCCCTGCTGGATTTTTTCTATCTTTTTGTCGATCTGTTCTACTATCTGTTTGATTTCAGTTGTATTGTCTTCCGCATCACTAATTCTTTCTTCTGCCTGTTCATATCTGCTCTTATGTGAATCCAGTGTCTTTTTGACATCTTGGATTGTGCCATTGATCAACATCATATCCATTATCTTTTTTATTAAGTTTACAATTTCTTCAGTATGTTCGCCCAGTGTCTTCTTTACATCCTTACTCTCTTCCTTCACTTCTTTAAGTTGGTCCATGATATTTGTTTGGATAGCTTTGATTAGTTGTTCAATGTTCTGCATCACTTCCTGGTTTTTAGTTTTTTCATTGGACTGGTCCATGTTTTCTTGTTTCTTGGTGTGGTTTGTAATTTTTTGTAGCCCTCTAGTCATCATTTTTTCTTGATGGGTTTATTCAGTTGATTAGCTCCTCTCTCTGCTCTAGAGTTTTATTTTGTTGGTGGTTCTGCATGTGAGTTAAGTTTTCTCTTTCACATTTTTTTCTATTTATTTTATTTCCTTGCTTTTTCAATGTTCTGTTGAAGGCAAAAGGTTAGGGCCAGAGGAATCAAAAGTTACGAGGAAGGAAGAAGGATAATAGTAATATTCATAAAAGTTAGAAGAGGGGCCAAATGAGAGTTAATGAAATGAATATTTAACTCATATAGGTAGTGTAGAGTAATACGAAAAAAAGTGGAGTACCTACAATGGACTGGGAAACCAAATTGAGGAATATATATATAATGATTTAGAAGGCTAGAATTATGAAGAGGCAGAGAAGGAGTAAAGAATGGGCTGAAAGGAAATGGTTAATATTAATTAAAAAAGAAGAAAACAAAATAGATGCAATAGAATTTGACACCCTTAAGTTGTGTATATATGAAAAAATGTGGTATATAAGAGCCACAACAGAAGGCAGATGGCAGAGGGATGAAGGAAAGATAAGAGCTAGTTTGGAATACAAAATCGATATAGACAGAGAATGGGAAATTACTGAAAAAGAAGAATAGCAAAGAAGAGACAAGCTCACAGCACCTGATTTTTAAAAAGTGAAAGAAAAAAGAAAGTGGCAAGGAAGGAGGAAAGAAAAGCAAGAGACAACAAATAGAGAAAAATGAAACAACCACACAGGCAAGCAGTCAAACAAAGCTAAGGAAGATCAAGTGTCACCGTGGATTCTCTCTACCTGCCTGTGTTCATGAATGAATTTCCCCCCAGTGTTCTATATGCAGGTTCTGAAACAACTTTTACCCATTAAACTAAATTAAAAAGAATTTATTCTTCATTTATTAAAGTGACCCTCTTTTTTTTTTTTTTGGCAAAATACAGGACCCAAAATAAGTCCTCTTCTACAACACCCCCCTCATGGAGGGGACCCTAACTGGGCTTGTGGAAACTAATCAAGCACTTCCCACTTCCTGGACTCCCCAGGGGAGCTGGAGCTCTGATGTGAGTCAATGTAGAATGCTAAAGACGGCTGACTCTCTGCCCCTTCTGGTGCCTAGCCCCAGCATCACTGGGCTGCTGGGTAAATCAGGTTTCCTCAGCAGATTCACCTCTCCCCTCAGCCTGGCACTGCTTCAAGCTAACTCATCTGTTTCCCAAAGCAAAGAGGGGGTCCAGGCAGACAAATTTATGGCATAAAAAAAATCACCTCCCTTTCCTACACCAGAACCCTCCCTTTCTTGGAGAGTGCCCCTTCTCCCTGGCTCCATGGGCTTGGGGCTTATCCTTGGGCAGCTAGGCAAATCAACTTCCTCACAGATTCACCCCTCCCCTCTACCAGCTGCCGATTCATTCCAATTGTTATGTTCATCCAAGCTGCAAGGGGCTCCATGCAGCCAAATCCCCAGGAAATAAAGCTCTCTTGCCCCTTTGCCAGAGCCGCCCCACTCTCAGATATCATCCTCTCCCACTGGGCTGGTTGGAGCTATGACTCCCAGGCTGGCAGCTGGCTTTTTTTTTTTTACCCCCTAAGTGGGTGGCTCAGCCATCTGTGTTAACCACCACAGGCAGGCTTAAAACTCATGAATCTCTACCGTTCAGTCCACGCCATCAATCTGCACAGACAGATGTCCCAAGGTTCTATATAAGGGTGGATAGCCCCAGAGATTGATGCCTTATCAGTGGGCTCTTCTTTAGTATATATGCTCCTGAGAGTGACAGAGTTGGACTCAAATAAGTCCTTCCTGCACATTGTCCATCAGTCCCATCTATTCAAACCTATATGTGAGGCTGGAGTTTGTAAATGTACTTCCAGAGACTGGAGCCCCTGGCCTGCCTGTGTGCCAACTGGGCCTGGAATCTCGGTGGAGCTGCAACTCCTACTCTGCAACTCAATGGACTCACCCAAGTCACCTGGTGAGGAGACAACGATGATGGACAATGGCCATCCCAGAGAATGGAGAGACCCTGCAACTGAAGAAAGGATAATCCCACCCACCATATCCATGGGATATAAGCCCACTCTCATTTGAAGATGGAGAACATCACCATTCCAGTCCCCTCAGGATTGGGGGAAGAGCTATGGACTAGAGTGGACTTAATGGTATTCTGTTGTAGACATATTGAGATTCAAGCAATGGAAGAAATAATAATAGTGAGGTGAAGACAGTGGCCACTAGATGATTTGGGGGCAGGGAGGGGAAGGGCAGTTCTAATACAGGGGCTTTTACAGGACTTGGGGATTGTCCTAAGTGACGTTGTGTTGATGATATAGACCATTTTACATCAGCATATACCATGCAAAACTGAGTGGAAGAGAGTGTGATCTACAATGTGAACTGTGATTTCTGCTTAGTGGCAAAGCCCCTGGATGTGTATATCCATTGCAGGTGATGTGGTACACTAATGAAAGATGTTTATGTGAAATGTTATGGGAGGTATGGGAGATGGAGATCATGGGAATCCCTGTAATTTTTGTGTAACATTTATGTAACCTTAGCATCTTTTAAAATACATATGAAAAAAAAATAATATTTATGTAAGAAAATGCATATATATGCATATATATCTATAAATCATTTTCAAATATTGTTTTGTATTGTGAAAAATTTTATTTTAACCAAAATAAAAAAAAATCATATCACAATCAGTTTAAAGAAATACATTTTGTCTTGGGGCAAAGTCTTGTCTGGCTGTAGACCTCCAAAACTTACAAAATCATTTATATGCTTCCAATACACAGAGGGACAGACAAAAGTTAAACATTTGCTTTAACCTAAAGAGAAATTGGGAGGGAAACTTCAGTCATGGGTCCCCTACAGTTCTGTAAACCTACAGGGCATACTTCATTAGATTTCAAAGTCAGAGAGTCAATCTTAAGATGATGGTTTCTTCTCCCTGGGGGGATTTTATCAAAGAACCAGCTTTTGTTTTTCTTGACTTTCTCTATTGTTATTTTCTTCTCCATTTCATTTATTTCTGCTCTAATCTCTGTTACTTCTTTCTTTCTGCTTTCTTTGGGATTGGTATTTTTCTTTTTCTAGTTTTTCCAGTTTTTCAGTTATATCTTTGCTTTCCATGCTTCTTTTTTAATATAGGCATTTAGGGCTATAAATTTCCCTCTCCAAACTTCCTTCTCTGTATCCAAAAAGTTTTGAGAAGTTGTTTTTCATTTTCATTCATCTCAAGATATCTACTAATTTCTCTTGCAATTTTTTTTTGCTTAGTAATGTATTGTTTAGCCTCCATATATTTGCAAATTTTCCACCTTCCCTCCAATTATTGATTTCCAGCTTCATTGCATTATGATCAGGGATGGTTCTTTTTACAACTTTAATCTCCTTACATTTATTGAGAGCTGTGTTGTGGCATAAGTTTTGTCTTTATTGAAGAAAGAACCTTGAGCACTGAGAAGAATGTATAACCTGCTGATCTAGGGTGTACTGTTCTGTATATGTTTGTCACATCCACCTTGATTGTCATAGTGTTCATGTTCTCTGTTTCCTTGTTGAACTACATCTACTTATTGTATCTATTGATGTAAGTGGCATGTTGAAATCTCCAACTATTTTCATATAGACATCTATTTCTCTCAGTTTTGCTAGAATTTACCTCATGTGTTTTGTAGAAAGCTGACTAGGTACATAAATATTTATGACTATCACTCCTTCCTGGTGATTTTTTATAAGACTACAAAGCCCACATTTCTGGGACAGAAGAGTGTCTATATCAACTAGTTCTGGGATAACTGGATATACATAACCAAAAGAAAGAGGATCCCAGGATCCCTATACCAGGATCTATTCAAAATGGATCAAATACCTAAACATAAAAACCAAGACCATAAAACTCCTAGAAGGTAATGTAGGAAAACATCTACAAGAACTTATAGTAGGCTTGGGTCTCTTAACCATTTCACCCAAAGCACAACCAACAGAACAAAAGATAGATAAATGGGACCTCCTCAAAATTATATACTTCTGTACCTCAAAGAATTTTGTGAAGAGGTTAAAATGGCAGCCTACACAATGTGAAAAAATATTTGAAAATCACACATCTGATAAATGTCTACTATCCATGATATATAAAGAGATAATACAACTCAACAATAAGGAAATGAATACCCAATTAAAAATGGACAAAAGGCCTGAATATATATTTTTCTAGATAAGAAATACAAATGTTGAAAAAACTACATGAAAAAAAATCTAACAACCCTGGCTATTAGGAAAATGCAAATAAAAGCTACAATGCGATATGATTTATTAACAAAACAGAAAACTACAAGTGTTGCAGAGGAGTGGAGAGAGATGTATGCATATTTGCTTTTGGAGAGAGAGTTGAGTGGTACAGACACTGTGGAAGTCTGTCTGGTGGTTCCTAAGGAAGTTAGATATAAGTCTACTACATGACTCAGCAATGCTATTGCTAGGCATATATTCTGAAGAACTGAGAGCAGTGACATGAATAGCCATCTGCAAACAGATGTTCATAGTAATATTATTCACATTGCCAAAGGATTACAACAGCCCAGGTGTCCTTCAACTGACAAAAGGACAAACAAACTGGTATATACACGTGATGAAATATTATTGAGCAATAAGAAATGAAGTCATAAGCACATGACAATATGGATGAACCTGCAGGACATTATGTTGAGTGAAACAAGCCAGGCACAGTATGACAAATATCATATGATTACATTATTATGAATGAAATATAATAAGGAAATTCATGGAGTTAACTGCTGGTATATAAGTCACCAGGGAATAGAATATGGTTATAGAATGTAAAGGTGAAATTTAATCAGTGCAGAATTGGTGAAAATTTGTTTGGAACATTTGGAAATGAGTAGAAATTGTGAAAGCACATCATAGGATTTGTAAGCAGTACTATTAACATTTGATATGGTAGTAATTTTTTATTTTTTGGAGTAAAGAAAATGGCCTGATATTGATTGAAGTGATGAATGTGCAACTCTGTGATTATACCAAATGTCATTGAGTACCCTTTAGATAAATTATATGGTTTATGAAAAAATGTAAAGGATGTGTTGAGAGAAAACAAGTGTAAGGTATGACTATCATTACTGGTAATATTTGAATATGTTCTTTAATAATTTGATACAAATGTTTCACAGCAATGCAAGGTATTTGTGATGAAGTAATGTTTGGGAGCCCTCTATGATGTTATGCATATCTGTTCTGTAGGTTTGGGCTCTTATATTTAGATCTTTGATCCATCTTGAGTTAATTTATGTATAAGGTGTGAGATGGTATTCCTCTCTCATTCTTTTGGATATAAATATCTAGTTCTCCCAGCACCACTTGTTAAAGAGCCCATTCTCCACCAACTGAGTGGGCTTGGTGGCCTTGTCGAATATCGACTGACTGTATATGCGAGGATCTATAACAGAACTCTCAATTAGATTCCCATGGTCAGTAGGTCTACCCTTGTGGCAAAACCATGCAGTTTTGAGCACTGTAGCTTTGTAGTATGTTTTATTTTTTTATTGTGGGTAAAAATCAAATTTTTCACAATACATACCAATATTTGTAAAATGATATATAGATATATATGCATATATGAGCTTTTGCTTATTTATATATATATATATATATATATGAAAGGTGCTTAAATTACCGAGATATTACACAGAAATTACAGGGATTCCCATGTTCCCCACCTGCCACACCTCCCACAACATCCCACACAAACATCCTTCATCAATGGGGCACATCACCCATAATGGATATACACATCCTGGGGCCTTGCCATCAAGCATAGACTACAGTTCACATCGTAGACCACACTCTCTCCCACACAGTTCTGCATGGTATATGCTGAAGCAAAATGGTCTACATCTCTTGCCACAACACGACTCAGGACAACCCCCAAGTCCCGAAAAATCCCCTGTTTTCAACTGCCCTTTCCCTCCCTGCCACAAAAGCGTCCAGTGGCCACTGGCTCCACCTAACTGTTATAATTTCATCCATTACTTGAATCACAATATGTCTACGACAGAATACCATTAGTTCCACCCTAGTCCATAGCACTTCCTCCAATCCTGAGGGGACTGGGAAGGTGATGTCCACCCCAACTCCAAGTGAGAGAGGGCTCATATTCCATGGATACAGTGGATGGGATTAACCTGCCTGCAGTTGCTGGCCCTCTCCATTCCCTGGGATGGCCATTGCCCATCGTCATCTCCTTGCCAGGTGAGTTGGTTGAGACCATTGAGCTGTATGGTAGGAGTTGCAGCTCCACTGAGATTCCAGGCACAGCTGTCACATAGGTAGGCCAGATGCTCCAGTCTCTGGAAGTACATGAAAAAACTCCAGCATCACATATAGGTTTGAACAGAAGGGACAGTTGGACCATGTGCAGGGAGGACTTATTTGAGTCCAACTTTGTCACTCTCAGGAGCACAGATTCCAAAGTAAAGCCCACTAATGAGGCATCAATCTCTGGGGCTATCACCCCTTACATAGGACCTAGGTGTCTCCAGAGCCCTCAGGAGCCCCTCTGTGTGGGGTGATAGCCATTTTGCTGTTCTATGAGATCCTATTGAGGTGTGCATAAGCGTTACCTCTGGAATGACCTCCCAACTCTATTTGAGGTCTCTTAGCCACATGAACTCATTTCTCTTTAACTTTTCCCCCTTTTATTCAAGGTCTTTTTCCAATCGTGTTGCCAGTTGGCACTTGATATTAATCCCTCATTGCCAGGGATACTCATCCCCAGGAGTCATGTCCCGCATTGGGGAGAAGGTCATACATTCATATGCTGAGTTTGGCTTAGAGAGAGGCCACATTTGAGCAACAGGGAGGCTCTCAGGTGGCAACCCTTAGGCACCCCATAACAGTAGGTTAAGTTACAATTACAAGAGCAAAGACTCATAAGGCTAGTCATCAATAACAAGAACCCATCAGTGGGCCATCCTCTTTTGCCAGACACTGCCCATGCACTCAAGGGACAATTGTTGCTCCCTTGGAGGATGTGGCAGAGCTCTCCAGGATGGGAATTAAGATTCCCTCATTTATTGAGTGATTATCTACCCACCGTGACCATGCTCCATCCCTTGATCATTTCAACAATTTTATATGTCTTTCATGTATATTCAGGTGAACTTACTCCCATGAATCACCCATCCCAGACACCCCCCACAAATACTCCTCTGGAGCCCCCGTTGTAACCCTTCTGTGATCTAAACCTTCCTTGAACATGAAGCCCATATAATAATCAAATAAAATTAATAGGAAAAATAGCTCCCGGCCACTCTGAGCCGGCCTTGGGGTTTTTTCCTCTTCCTCTGCTGGGTCAGCTATGGCGGCCGTGAAGACCCTGAACCCCAAGGCCGAGGTGGCCCGAGCCCAAGCGGCACTGGCGGTCAACATTAGCGCGGCACGAGGGCTGCAGGATGTGCTGAGGACCAACCTGGGGTCCAAGGGCACCATGTAGATGCTTGTTTCTGGTGCTGGAGACATCAAGCTTCCTAAAGATGGTAACGTGCTGCTTCATGAAATGCAAATTCAACACCCAACTGCCTCTTTAATAGCAAAAGTAGCAACGGCCCAGGATGACATAACTGGTGATGGTACTACTTCCAATGTCCTGATAATTGGAGAGCTGCTGAAACAAGTGGATCTCTACATTTCTGAAGGTTTTCATCCCAGAATAATAACAGAAGGATTTGAAGCTGCAAAGGAAAAGGCACTTCAGTTTTTGGAACAAATCAAAGTAACCAAAGAGATGGACAGAGAAACACTTCTGGATGTGGCCAGGACATCTCTCCGTACTAAAGTTCATGCTGAACTTGCAGATGTCTTAACAGAGGCTGTAGTGGACTCCATTTTGGCCATTAAAAAACAAGATGAACCCATTGACCTCTTCATGGTTGAGATCATGGAGATGAAACATAAATCTAAAACTGATACAAGCTTAATCAGAGGACTTGTTTTGGACCACAGGGCACGGCATACTGATATGAAAAAAAGAGTAGAAGATGCATACGTCCTCACGTGCAATATGTCCTTAGAATATGAAAAAACAGAAGTGAACTCTGGCTTTTTTTACAAGAGTGCAGAAGAGAGAGAGAGAAACTAGTAAAAGCTGAAAGAAAATTCATAGAAGATAGAGTTAAAAAAATAATAGAACTGAAAAAGAAAGTCTGCATTGATTCAAATAAAGGATTTGTTGTCATTAATCAAAAGGGAATTGACCCCTTTTCCTTAGATGCGCTTGCAAAAGAAGGCATAGTTGCTCTGCGCAGAGCTAAGAGGAGAAATATGGAGAGGTTGACTCTTGCTTGTGGTGGGGTAGCTCTGAATTCTTTGGATGACCTAAATGCTGACTGTTTGGGACATGCCGGCCTTGTCTATGAGTACACATTGGGAGAAGAAAAGTTCACCTTTATTGAGAAATGTAACAATCCTCGTTCTGTTACATTATTGGTAAAAGGACCCAACAAGCACACACTCACTCAGATCAAAGATGCGATAAGAGATGGCTTGAGGGCTGTCAAAAATGCTATTGATGATGGCTGTGTGGTTCCAGGTGCTGGTGCAGTGGAAGTGGCAATGGCAGAGGCTCTGGTTAAATATAAGCCCAGTGTAAAGGGCAGGGCCCAGCTTGGAGTCCAAGCATTTGCTGATGCCTTGCTAATTATTCCCAAGGTTCTTGCTCAGAACTCTGGCTTTGACCTTCAGGAAACACTAGTAAAAGTACAAGCAGAACATTCAGAATCAGGTCAACTTGTGGGTGTAGACTTGAACACAGGTGAGCCAATGGTAGCAGCAGAAATAGGCATATGGGATAACTATTGTGTAAAGAAACAGCTTCTGCACTCCTGCACTGTGATTGCCACCAATATTCTCCTGGTTGATGAAATCATGTGAGCTGGAATGTCTTCTCTAAAAGGTTGAATTGAAACTTCCCTTGTATCATCTGCATCATGAAGACTTGACAGAATGATCTTAAGAATACAACTATGGAATTTTTGTCCAAGCTTCAAATGACTTTCAAAGGAATTTTTCTCCATATTAAAACAGGAAGACATTGGCAACCTTTTCAAATTATGAAGTTCTGAAATTATAATTAGTGGTGGTGTTTTTTTTTTTTTAATTGTGTTAAATTGTACACTCAAAGCAGGTCCTTTTTCACCCAGTGAACAGGATGTTTTACTTTAGCTGCAGTGGCATAAAGTTAGTTAGATAAGCTTATGTTATCTACCTTGTTATTAAATATTCTTCATAAATTTAAAAAAAATAGGAAAAATAAATTATAATGATAAGCTTAAATGCAAGAGATAAGTACAAGGAAGCTCAAAAGAAAAAAAAAAACTAAACTAAAAATAAAATATAATTAGCAGATAGGGACATTCCAAAAATGGGAAAAAAAAACAAAAGAATTCCTTTAAAAAATTATTCTTTTTTCCTTTTATCACTGTATTATCAGATGTCCAGTGTACCATGACTCTTTCCTCCTCTCATTCCCCAGTGTCTCCCAAATTTTCACTTAATTTTCAAAGTTTTACATCACAGCATAGTAACACACAGAATACTAGAGACTCCCAAATACCCAACCTCCCTCCCCCTTTCCCACACCATATTGAAACCTTTTTTTAAAAAATGGATGTTAGCATTGTAATAACTGTTATACAGATAGTAAAATATAGCAACTAAATATTGTCAATGGTTTACAAAATAGTTTACAATTTAGACCGTACAGTTTAATAACTTTTGATGATATTTACCATGTCCTGTGCCCATTACTGTAAGATAATGAAAAACCTTTTCCATGACCACTAAATACCCTTTTTAATCTAAACTGTTCCTTCTTCCCCATCCCCCTGAGACATATGACACTCCCCTATCTTGACTCATGGAATGACAAGATTCATAGTTACATGCCCTGGGTATTTCAACCTGCCCATCCTAAACTACCCACCTAATAACCCTGCACCCCAAAACCCAGTAATATCACTAACCATCTGTTGTATCCTTCAATATGCAACTATACTCTATCCCTGTAACATAGATTATGTCCATTTGGGTGATGGCTCAAAGCCTACTCTTCTCTTTCTCTCCCTTGTTAACCTATCTTTCAGACAATGGTTCTCAGAGACTGCTCACTTTCCTCAGTTCAAATCAGTGAGGTCATATATTGTTCATCCTTCAATGCATGGCTTGCTTCACTCAACATAAGGTCTTCAAGATTCATCCATGTTATTCCATGTGTTAGCATTTTATTCCTTCTTGCAGCTGAGTAATATTCCATTGTATGTATGTGCCACATTTTGCTTATCCATTTTTCTGTTGATGGACATTGGGGCTGATTCCAACTTTTGGTAATGGTGAACAATGTCGCTATGAACATTGGTGTGCATATATCTGTTCATGTCTTTGTTTACAGTTCTTCTGGGTATATACTTAGCAGTGGAATTGCTGGATCATATGGAAGATCTATTGTTAGTTTTCTGAGAAACCACCAAACTCTCCTCCACAGTGGCCGGACCATTCCACAATCCAACCAGCAGTGGATGAGAGTTCCTATTTCTTTACATCCTCTCCAACACTTAGAGTCTGCTGTTTTTTTAATAGCTGTCATTCTGATGGGTATAAGATGGTATCTCATTGAAGTTTTGATTTGCATTTCCCTGATAGCAAGCGATGTCAAGCATTTTTTCATGTGCTTTTGAGCCATTTGTATTTCTTCCTTGAAGAAGTGTCTTTTCAGTTCACTTGCCCATTTTTTAAATGGGTTGTTTGTCTTTTTATTTTCAAGGTGTAAGATTTCTTTATATATGCAGGATATTAGGCTCTTATCAGATATATAGTTGCCAAATATTTTCTCCTATTAGGTAGGCTGCCTTTTTATTTTCTTAATAACATCCTTTGAGGTGCAGAAGTTTTTAGTTTTGAGGAGATCCCATTTATCTATTTTTTCTCCTGCTGCTCATGCTTTGGCTGTGAAGTTCATGAAACCATTTCCTATTGCAAGGTCCTGTAGATGCTTCCCTACATTATCTTCCAAGGTCTTTATGGTTTGGGCTCTTATATTTAGATCTTTGATCCATCTTGAGTTGATTTTGGTATAAGGTGTGAGACCATATTCTTCTCTCATTCTTTTGGATATGGATATCTAGTTCTCCAAGCACCACTTGTTAAAGAGGGTGTTCTCTCCCAACTGAGTGGGCTTGGTAGCCCTGTCGAATATCAGATGACTGTATATGCGAGGATCTATATCAGAATTCTCAATTTGATTCCATTGGTCAGTAAGTCTATCCTTGTGCCAATACCATGCAGTTTTGATCACTGTAGCTTTGTAATATGCTTTAAAGTCTGGTAATGTGATATCTCCAACTTCATTTTTCTTTTTCAATCTGTCTTTGGGAATTCAGGGCCTCTTATTTTTCCAAATATATTTTGTGATTAGTTTTTCCAGTTCCTTAAAAAATATAGTGGTGATTTTTATTGGGATTGCATTAAATCTGTAGATTAGTTTAGGTAGGATAGACATCTTGATGATGTTTAGTCTTCCCGTCCATGAACAGGGGATATTCTTCTATTTATTTAAATCTTCTTTGATTTCCTTTAACAGTTTTGTGTAGTTTTCTGTATATAAGTCCTTTACATCTTTAGTTAAATTTATTTCTAGGTATTTGATTCTTTTAGTTACTTTTTTTTTTTTTTTTTTACTTTTTACTAGATACTCTTTATCTCCTACCTAAAATCAAGGCTAGAGTCACAACTGTTAAGTTTGTCTCATCAATGGAATTTGAATAATATGTAAATCTAAATAAAGATAATAATGGGTCTCTTAGAACTTTTCATCAAATTGTTATAGTATAACAAGATGAAGAAATGCTACATCTTTTTTTTTTGTAAAATGATATATAAATATATATGCATATATGTACATTTGCTTACATAAATGCTATTTTTTAATGTATATAAATATATTTTTTAAAAGGTGCTTAGATTACCTAAATATTACACAGAAATTACAGGGATTCCCAAGTTCCCCACTTACCACCCCTCCCACAACATCCCACACAAACATCCTTCATCAGTGTGGCACATCACCTGCAATGGATATACACATCCTGGGGCCTTGCCTCCAAACATAGACCACAGTTCATATCATAGACCCCACTCTCTCCCACACAGTTCTGCATGGTGTATGCTGATGTAAAATGGCCCACATCTGTCACCACAACTCCACTCAGGACAACCCCTAGGTCCCCAAAAAGCCCATGTATTTTAACTGCCCTTCCCCTCCTTGCCCCAAAAGTGTCCAGTGGCCACTGCCTCCACCTCACTGTTATACTTTCTTCCCTTGCTTGATTGTAAATGGTATTTTATTCTTGATTTCCTCTTCAGATTGTTCATTATGGGTGTACGGAAATGCTACTGATTTTTCAGCATTGATCTTATAGCCTGTGACATTACTGATCTCCTTTATAAGTTCTAAAACTTTGCTGTAGATTTCTCAGGGCTTTCTACGTATAGGATCATGTCATCTGCAAAGATATTTTTACTATTTCTTTTCCAATCTGGATGACTTTTATATCCTTTTCTTGTCTTAGCAAGTACTTCTAAGACAATATTAAATAGGAGTAGTGATAGTGGGCATCCTTGTGTTTTTTGCGATCTCAGAAGGAAGGTAATTTCACCATTGAAGATGATGTTAGCTTTCGGTTTTTCATATATATCCTTTATCATATTCAGAAAGTTTCCTTCTATTCCATCCTTTGCAGTGTTTTTATCAGGAAAGAGCGCTGTATTTTGTTGAATACTTTTTTTGCATCTATAGAGATGATCATGTGATTTTTTTCTTTAAATCTCTTTATGTTGTGTATTACATTAATTGATTTTCTTATATTGAACCATCCTTGCATGCCCAGGATGAAACTCACTTGGTCATGGTGTATAATCCTTTTGATATGTTGTTGAATGCGATTAGCAAGTATTTTGTTGAGGATTTTATCATCTAGGTTCATTAGAGAAATTGGTCTGTAATTTTCCTTTCTTGTGGTATCTTTGTTTGGCTTTGGTATTAGGGTAATGTTGGCATCATAGAATGAGTTAGACAATATTCCTTCTACTTCTATTTTTTGGAAGAGCTTAAGCAGAATTGGTGTTAACTCTTTCCGGAATGTTTGGATAATTCAGCTGTGAAGCCATCTGGTCCTGGGCTCTTCTTAGTTGGGAGGTTTTTGATGACTGAGTTTATCTCTTTATTTGTAATTGGACTGTTGAGTTCATCAATTTCTTCTTTCATGAATGTATGTTGTTTGTGAATTTCTAGAAACTTGTCCATTTCCTCTAAATTATCATTCTTGTTGGCATATAATTTTTCAAAGTATCCTCTTATGATACTCTTTATTTCTGTGGGATCAGTTGTGATATCCTCTTGCTCATTCTTTATTTTGTGTATTTCCATCTGTTCTCTCTTTTTCTTTGATAGTCTGACTAACAGTTTGTCAATTTTATTGATCTTCTTGGAGAACTAGCTTTTGGTTTTCTTTATATTTTCTAGTGCTTTCTTATTCTCTATTTCATTTAGTTCTACTCTAATCTTTGTTATTTCCTTCTTTCCACTTCCTTTAGGTTTTGTTTGTTGTTTGCACATTTCCTCCTAGTTGGCAATTAGGTCTTCAGTTTTAGCTCTTTCTTCTTTTTTAATACATGTTTTTATGGCTATGAACTTCCCTTTCAGGAAAGCTTTCACTACATTCCATAGGTTTTGATATTTTGTGTTGTCATTTTCATTAGTTTCAAGGAGGTTACTGATTTCTTTTGAGATTTCCTCCTTGACTCACTGTTTCTCTAAGAATGTAGTTTAACTTCCATATCTTTGTGGCTCATCTGTTTCTCTGGCCCTTGGTGATTTCCAATTTCTTCCATTGTGGTCAGAGAAATTATTTTGTATAATCTCCATCTTTCTGAATTCATTGAGTTGTTCTGTTGCCTAGCATGTGGTCTATCTTGGAGTATGTTCCATGTGCACTCGAGAAGAATGTAAATCATGCTGTATTTGGGTTTAGTGTTCTGTAAATGTCTATTAGGTCCAGGTCCTGTAATGTATTGTTGAGAGTCTTTGTTTCTTTATTGATTCTCTGTCTAGATGTTCTGTCTAATGGTGATAATTGTGTATTAAAGTCCCCACTATAATTGTAGAGGTATTTATTTCTCCACTTACTTTTTCCAGGATTTGCCTCACATATTTTGAGGCACTTCGTTTAGGTGCATAAATGTTCATGATTGTTCTCTCTTTTTGAGAGATTACTCCTTTTACTAATATGTAATATCCATCTTTGTCTCTTACAATAGTTGTGCATTTAAAATTTATTTTGTCTTATATTAGAATAGGTACTCCTGTCCTTTTTGGCTATTGTTTGCTTGTAAAATTGTTTTCCAGCCATTCACTTTCAGCCTCCTTGAATCCCTGGGTCAAATGTGGGTGTCTTCTAGGCAGCATATAGATGGATCATATTTCCTTATCCATTTTGTCAATTGGTGCCTCTTGGATGGTGAATTTAATCCCTTAACTTTCAGTGTACTTTCTCGCAACGAATTTCTTACTTCAGCCATACTTTACTCGGGTTAAATTATGTCATATATTGTTTTTGTTTCTCTTTTTGTTTTGTTTTTTTTTTAGTTGTTTTTAAACTCTCATCCACTTCTCTATCACTTGCTTTTTCATTTCAACTTGTATAACTTCCTTTAGTATTTCTAAAAGTTCAGGTTTCTTATTGGCATATTCTCTTAATTTCTGTTTATCTCTGAATATTTTGAACTCTCCATGAATGTCAGCTTTGCTGGATAGAGAATTAATGGCTGGAAGTTTTTTTCTTTTAGTACCTTGACAATGTCATACCATTGTCTTCTTGCCTCTATGGTTTCAGATGAGAAATCAGCATTTAATATTATTGTGCTTCCCTTGTATGTGATAGCTCTCTTTTCTCTTGCTGCCTTGAGTATTTTCTCTTTGTCTTTAGCACTGGACCTTTTGATAAGTACATATCTTGGAGTTGGCCTGTTGGGAATTTTAATGTTTGGTGTGTGCTGTGCTTACTGGGCATATACATCCATCTCTCTCAATAGGGTTGGGAAGTTTTCAGCCATTATTTCCTTCTACACTCCTTCTGTTCTCTTTCCCTTCTCTTCTCCTTCTAGAATGCCTGTAATGCATATGTTTGTGCATTTTGTGTTGTCAGTGAAATCCCTGAGTCCATGCTGGATTTTTTCTATTTTTTTTTTATCTATATGTTCTACTATCTGTTTGATTTCAATGTATTGACTTCCACATCACTAATTCTTTCTTCTGCTTGTTCAAATCTGCTGTTATGTGAATCCAGTGTCTTTTTGATTTCTTGGATTGTGCCATTCATCATTATTATATCTGTTATATTTTTATGTATGTTTATGATTTCTTCAGTATTTTCTCACAGTGTCTTCTTAATAGCCTTAATCTCTTCCTTCATTTCATTGAGTTGGTCCATGATATTTGTTTGGAAAACTTTGATTAGTTGTTTGATGTTCTGCATCTCTTCCTGGTTTTTAGTTTGTTCTTTGGACAGGTCCATGTTTTCTTGTTTCTTGGTGTGGTTTGTAATTTTTTGTTGCCCTCTAGTCATCATTTTATCTTGATGGGTTTATTCAGTTGGTTAGCTTCTCTTTCTGCTCTAGAATTTTATTTAGTTGGTGTTTCTGTGTGTGTGTTAAGTTTTCTCCACATTTTTTCTTCTAATTTTATTTCCTTGCTTTTTCTATGTTCCCTTGAAGGCAAAAGATTAGGGCCATAGGAATCGAAAGATGTGAGAAAGGAAGAAGGGTAATAGTAATATTGAAAACAGTTAGAAGAGGGGCCATATAAGACTTAGTAAAATGAATATTTAACTCATGTAGGCTGTATAGAGTAATATTAAAAAATGGAGTACCTACAATGGACTGGGAAACCAAGTAAAGGAAAAAAATATATATGTATATATATATGTATAGATTTAGAAGGCTAGAATGATGAGGGGAGACAGAAAGAGTCAAGAAAGGGCTGAAAGGAAAAAGTTAATATTAATAAAAAATGAAGAAAACAGAATAGATAGAATAGAAATTGACACCCTTAAAGTTGTGTATATATGAAAAAGCGTGGTATGTAAGAACCACAACAGAAAGCAGAAAGCAGAAAGATGAAGGAATGAAAAGAGATAGCATTGGAAGACAAAATCAATATAGACAGAGAATGGGAAATCACTGGAGAAGAAGCACAGCAAAGAAGAGAGAAGGGAGTAGTCACTAATTTAAAATAATTTAAAAAGAAAGAAAGAAAAAATAAGGGGGGAAGAGGAAAGGAATGCAAGAGACAGGAAATAAACAAAGAGAAACCAAACAACCACACAAGCAAGCAGAAGGAAGAACAGTGTTCCTTCTTGGGCCCTCGTGGAACCTCTCAGCCTGCGTGTGTTCATCAGTCAATTTCCCTGCAATGTTCTATCTGCAGGTTTTGAGGCAGATTTTAGTGATTAAACTAAATTTAAAAAGAAAAAAAAAATTTAAGTGAATGTCTACTCTTTTTTTTTTGGCAAAATAAGGGACCCAAAAGAAATCCTCTTCTAGACCACCGCCTTCACCAAGGTGACCCTAAATAGGCTTGTGGAAACTAATCAAGCACTTCCCATCTTCTGGCCTCCACAAGGGAGCTGAAGCTCTGATGCTTGTCAGTGCAGAAAGGTAAATTTGGCTGATTACTCCCCCTCTGGAGCCAAACCTCAGGATCACCTGGGCTGTTGGGTACATCAAATTTCCTCAATAGATTGCCTTTCCCCTCAGCCTGGTGCTTTTTCAAGCTGGATTATCTGCTCCCCCCAAAGCTATGAGGGCATTCAAGCAGCCAAATCCACAGAAAGGAAACCCCTGTCCACCTTCTGTCAGAACCCTCCCACTCTCAGAGAATGTTCCCTCTCACCGGTTGCTGGCATGGGTTGGGGTGTATCCCTGGGCAGCTAAGTAAATCAACCTTCCTTGGCATATTTACCACTGCCCTCAGCCTGGTGCTACTTCAAGCCAGCTATTTTGTTCCCCAAAGCTACAAGGGTTTCCAGGCAACCAAATCCACAGAAAGGAAACCCCTCTCAACTCTCCACCAGAATCCTCCCACTCTCAGAGAATGCTCCCTCTCACCGGGTTGGAGGTGGGAGTTTTGGCTCAAACAAGCCTTTTTCCCTGAGGGTGAGGTTCAGCTGTCTGTGTTAACCACCACAGGCAGGGTAGAAACCCATGAATCTCTCCCAAGCAATCTGTCATCCAACTCCCTCCCGAGTGATGTCTCCAAGGTTCTCACTCCATGCACCCCCAGCACAGATCCCTGGGCAGAACCCTGTCCCCAGTCAGCCATCCTCAGAGAGTTATTCAGTGAGTGCCCTCCTAAACTGATGCCATCTTGCCTTTCAGTTACTGTTTCTTAACATCCAACCAAGCCCTTTTGACTTACACATATCAGCAATAATTTCCTCATATATGAATCTTGCTGTCTTCACCAGCGATCTCCCTACAAATAAATCTTTATTTGGAACCAAAGTATTGAACCATAACCACATTTTGATAACTTTCTTTTTCCTTGTTTTCATTTTTCACAAAATATACAACCACATAGGAAAACTGGTTAATCCCCATTCCACAGAGTCATTTACAAATAGAGGTTTTAAGGTGTATAACCCAAATGTAGAAAAATAGATATTAGCAGTCACAGAATATGGTGTAATGAAAGACTAAGAATTAAAGAAGTCTAGATACTGATCTTCACTTCTGCTACTAACTAGCTATATGCTTCTGGCAAACTACTTTGCTCCTGTAGGTCCTGATTATAAAATGCATAAGTTGGCATAATCTTTAAAGTTCCTAAAAGTTTGCTTCTAATGTTTCAGGGTAATTCAGGATGTAGCAAAGCATACTTTCCTGTTACATTGTAGGTACGTACTTGAAAATGTTTTTTTTTAAAAAAAAGATTGAGAAAAGCATAGAATGATGGTGTCAGTTTCAGGGGGCACTCATCATTTCCCTTGCAGAGGATGGCTGACTGGGTACAGGATCCTGCCCGGATGGTCTGTTCTGGGATCCTGCAGAGCAAGAAACTTGGCAACATTGATCTGGAGGGAGCTGGACAGTGAGGTGGACTGCTCAATATATAATCATGAGTTTTTTTTCCCCAGCTGGAAATCATGGATGCAGATGGCTAGGCCCCAACCTCCTGGCAAACTGGTGAGAGGGAGCACTCTCTTAAGAGTGGGAGGGTCCTGGCAAAGGATGAGAGGGTTTTTTTCTGTCAGTTTGGCTGCCTAGACCCCCTTGTAGCTTTTTGGGAACAAATCAGCTGGCTAGATGTGGTGTCGGGCTGAGGGAAAAGGTGAATCTGCTGAGGAAACCTGATTTACCTAACTGCCATGGGACACAGCGGCTTGGTTCTTGAGGGGGTGGAGCCAGCCAATTTTATAATTTTGTACTGAGTATAAGAATCTCAGCTCCCCCAGGGAGGTCAGGCACTGGGAAGTATTTGATACATTTCCATGAGCCTATTTAGGGTACCCTCAGTGAAGGGGTTGTTCCAGAAGAGGCCAACTTTTGGGTCCTTTATTTCTTCAAAAAAAATTTTTTTAACTAAGTTTAACTGCTAAAGCCTACTTCAAAACCTGCAGAGAGAAGGCTGCAAGGTAATTGATTGATGAAAGCAGGCTAAGAGGCTCCACAAGGTCCCAAGAAGGAACACTGCTTTTCATTAGCTTTGTTTGACTTCATGCTTGCATGTTTGCTTGATTTTTCTTTGTTTGTTTGTTTCTTGCTTTTCTTTCCTCTTTCCTCTCCATACCCAACTTATTTCAAATTAGGTGCTGCTAGCTTGTTTCTTCTTTGCTGTGCTTCTTCTTCCTTGATTTTCCATTCTCTGTGTATAGTGATGTCTATCAATGCTATCTTTTTTCCTTCCTTTATCTTTCCACCTGTTGTTTTCTGTTGTGGTTCTTACATCCACCTTTTTTCATTAGTCCTCAATTTCATTGTCTATTCCATTTTCTTTTATTTCTTTTTTCTATTAACTTTTTCCTTTCAACCCTTTCTTTACTCTTTCCCACTCTCCTCATCATTCTAGCCTTTTAAATCATTCTATATATTTTTTTCTATTTAGTTTCACAATCCATTGTAAGTACTCCACTTTTTCCCCTATTACTCTACACTGCCTACATGGGTTAAATATTCATTTACTTACTGTGATACAGCCACTCTTCTAATTTTTATCAATATTACTATTATCCTTTTTCCTTTCTAACATATTTCTATTCCTCTAGCTCTAATCTTTTCCTTCAAAGGAACATAGAAAAAAGCAAGGAAATACAAAAAGAAGAACAAAGTGTCAAAGTTTCAAACTTAACACACACAGAACTACCAGCTAAATAAAACTCGAGAGAAAAGAGAGAAGCTAATCAAATGAATAAATGTATCAAAATAAAATGATGACCAAAGGGCAACAAAAAATTACAAATTATACTGAGAAACAGAAAGACATGGACCATTCCAATGAAAAAATTAAAAACCAGGAAGAGATTCAGACCATAGAACAACTAATCAAAGGTGTCCAAACAAATATCATGGACCAACTTAATGAAGTGAAGGAAGAGATTAAGGATATTAAAAGAGTGTAAGAGAGCATAAGGACTACTAAAAACAGAAATAAAAACAACAAATGATATACATAAACCCAAAGTAAATATAGCTGATATAAGAAATTCATTGAAAGTAATAACACTGAATGTTAATGCAATAAACTCACCAGTTGAGAGGCACAGATTGGCAGAATGGATAAGGAAATATGACTCATCTATATGTTGTCCACAAGAAACCCACCTTAGAACCAGGGATTCATGGAGGCTGAAAGTGAATGGCTAGAAAACAATTTTACAAGCAAACGGTAACCAAAAAAGGGCAGGAGTAGCTATACTAATATCAGAAAAAAAAAATAGACTTTAAATACAAAACTATTGTAAGAGAAAAAGATGGACACTATATATTAGTTAAAGGGGTAATATCTCAGGAAGAGAGAGCAATCATAAACATTTATGCACCTAATCAGGATGCCTCAAAATATGTGAGGCAAATTCTGGAAAAACTAGGTGGAGAAATAAATGCCTCTACAATTATAATGGGGGACTTTAATACACCATTATCATCTTTAGACAGAACATCTAGATGTAGAATCAATAAAGAAACAAAGGTTCTCAACAATACATTAGAGGACCTGGACTTAATAAAAATATACAGAACAATGCACCCAAATACAGCAGGATTTACATTCTTCTTGAGTGCACATGGATCATACTCCAAAATAGCTAAGCCACAGAACAACTTTCAATGAATTCAAAAAGATTGAGATTATACAAAATAATTTCTCTGACCACAATGGAATGAAATTGGAAGTCACTAAGGGCCAGAGAACCAGATTAGGCACAAAGATATGGAAGCTAAAGAACACACTTTTAGACAAACAGTGGGTAAAGGAGGAAATGTCAAAAGAAATAGGAAATGACCTTGAATTGAATGAAAATGACAACACAATATATTAAAACCTATGGGATTCAGCCAAAGGTGCAATGAGAAGAATATTCATACCCATAAATGCATATATTTAAAAAGAAGAAATCATTAAAATTGAAGACCTAAATGCACACCTGGATTAATTGGAAACATACAACCAAATAATCCCCAAGAAAGTAGAAAGAAAGAAATAACAAAGTTTAGAGTAGAATTAAATGAAATAGAAAATAAGAAAGCACAAGAAAAATGAACAAAACCAAAAGCTAGTTCTTCGAGAAGATCAGTAAAATTGACAAACCCTTACACAGACTAACAATGAAAAAGAGAGAGCAGATGCAAATACACAAAATAAAGAATGAGAAAGGGGATATCACTACTAACCCCACTGAAATAAACTGTATCATAAGAAGATACATTGAAAAAATATATGCCAAGAAAATGATAATTTAGAGGAAATGAACAAATTCCTATAAATTTACAAACAACCTACATCGACAAAAGAAAAAAATTGATGAATTCAACAGTCCAATTGCATGTAAAGAGATAGACTCAGTCATCAAAAACCTCCCAATTAAGAAGAGCCCAGGACCAGATGGCTTCACAGCTGAATTCTACTAAACATTCTGGAAAGAGCTAACACCAATTCTGCTTAAGCTCTTCCAAAAAATAGAAGTAGAAGGAATATTGCTTAACTCTTTCTATGATGCCAACATTACCCTAATACCAAAACCAAAGATACCACAAGAAAGGAAAATTACAGACCAATTCCTATAATGAACTTGATGATAAAATCCTCAACAAAAACTTGCTTATCTCATTCGACAACATATCAAAAGGGTTATATGCCATGACCAGTGTGTTTCATCCTGGGTATGCAAGGATGGTTCTACATAAGTAAATTAATCAATGTAATACACCACATATACAGATTTAAAGAAAAATATCACAAGATCATCTCAATAGATGCAGAAAAAGCATTCGACAAAATGCAGCACTACTTCCTGATAAAAATCTGCAAAAGATAGGAATAGAAGGACTCTTTCTAAACATGATAAAGGGTATATAAGAAAAAGCCCAAATCTATCATCATCTTCAATGGTGAAATCCTAAAGGCCTTCCTTTGATAATGGGAACAAGGCAAGGGTGCTCATTATCACCATTACTATTTAACATTGTCTTGCATGCACTTGCTCGAGCATGGAGGCAAGAAAAAGATATGAAAGGCATACAAATTGGAAAAGAAGACTTAAAAATTTCATTATTTGCAGACGACATGGTCTTATACATAAAAAGCCCCAAGAAATCTATAACAAAGCTTCTAGAAGTTTTAAAGGGGTTCAGTAATGTCAGAGGCTATAAGGTCAATGCTCAAAAATCAGTAGCATATCTGTTCACCAATAATGAGCAATCTGAGGAGGAAATAAAAAAAACATACCATTTACAATAGTAACTAAAAGAATCAAATACCTAGGAATAAATTTAACTACAGATGTAAAGGACTTATATACAGAAAACTATACAACACTGTTAAAGGAAATCAAAGAAGTCTTAAATAAATGGAAGAATATTCCCTGTTCATGGATAGGAAGACTAAACATCATCCAGATATCTAACCTACCAAAAATTATCTACAGATTTAATGCAATTCCAATAAAAACCAACACTGTATTTTTAAGGAATTGGAAAAACTAACTACAAAATTTATTTGGAATGGTAAGAGGCCCCAAAATGCCCAAGACATTGAAAAATAAAAATGAAGTTGGAGGTATCACACTACCTGACTTTAAAATATACTACAAAGTTACAGTGCTCAAAACCACATGGTAGAGGCACAAGGATAGACACATTGACCAATGCATCCAAATTGAGAGTTTTGATATAAATCCTTGCATATACAGTCTGCTGATATACCACAAGGCCATCAATCCCACTCTGTTGGGAGAGAAAGGCCTCTTCAACAAGTGGTGAATGGAGAACTGTATATCCATATCCCAAAAAAATGAGAAATGAACACCATCACACATCTTATATGAAAGTCAACTCAAGATGGATCAAAGATCTAAATATAAGAGCCAAGACCATGAAGACCTTGGAAGATAATGTAGGAAAGCATCTACAGAAAATTGTAATAGGAAATGGTTTCATGAACTTCACACCCAAAGCATGAGCATCAAAAGAAAAAATAGATAAATGGGATCTCCTCAAAATTAAAACCTTTTGCACCTCAAAGGACATTATCAAGAAAATAAAAAGGCCACATAACCTAATGAGAGAAAATATTTTGCAACCATATATCTGATAGGAATCTAATACCCTGCATATATAAAGAAATCACACAACTCAAAAATAAAAAGCCTAATAACCCATTTAAAAAATGGTCAAGTGACCTGACCTTTTCCAAGGAAGAAATACAAATACCTAAAAAGCACATGAAAAAATGTTCGACATCTCTAGTCATTAGAGAAATGCAAATCAAAACTGCATTGGGATACGATCTTACACCCATTAGAATGGTGGCTATAAAAAAAAACAGCAGACTACAAGTGTTGGAGAGAATATGCAGGAATGGGAACCCTCATTCACTGCTCGTGGCTCAGCCACTGTGGAGCCACTGTGGAGGACAGTTTGGCAGTTCCTCAAAAAACTAACTATAGATCTTCCATATGATACAGCATTTCCACTGCTGGGTATATAACCATAAGAACTCTTGATTCATATTTTCTCCTGGGCTTTTCTAATTGTTCAAGATTAGATTTGCAAGATTGTTCCATGTTGGTGTTAGTGGTTACAATTTTGTAATGTCCATTGTTGCACAGTATTCAATTTCTTTTTCCATTCTTTTATTGAAACCTTGGTTACTTTTCCAGATTTTTCAATACAACAGTATTACACAAAATGCTTTATATACAAGCTATTTTATGAATCCTTAAGCACATGTGCAATATGCTTCAGGGTGAATATCTAGTGGTGGAATTGCTGAGTCAAACTGCACTGCACAGTTTCTGCAGCAATGTATACTTCCAGCTTCAGTATAGGAAAGCGTTCTTTATTCTATATACTTCCAAACAGTTCTTATATTTTATAGTATCTATAAAACATATATTTATAATTTAGTCTTTAATTCTCACCAATAAATAATGATGAGTAGTTTCTCCTTTTCCTGGCATCACATCCCCATTTTTCCCTTCTAATTGTTTTTATATTCAAGATAAAGGCAGGTGGAGGAGCCACTGGCCTCAGTCACTGCCGGTGGCTCCTCCGCGGGGCACCTGCCCTTAGTGGCCCAGAGTTGGATCCTGGAAACTGGGAGCTGCAGGCTCACTCTGTGTGGGTACTTGGACCAGGGATGGAATCCAGGACCTTCTATGTGGAAAGGCAGTGCTCAACCACTGAGCCATGTTGGCTCCCCTGAGTTGCTTTTTTCATTTGTGATTTTGCTTTTAGGAGGCACCAAGAGCCAAACCCAGGACTTCCCTTGTGGAAAGCAGGCACTCAATCGCTTGAGCCACATCCCTTGAGCCACATCTGCTCCTATCCACATATATTTTGAAAGTCACCAAAGTGACTTATGTGTAGGCTTAGAAAGGGAATGATAATAAACCAGGAAATAAACTTGAAAATAAATAAAAGAGTGACTGGGAATAGATGGCATAGAGGACTGGCCATTGGCAGAGCTGAAAGTCCTTGCATTTTTGGAACTTATATTTTTTATGACAGGAGCAAAAAATAAGCAATATATTATATAAAACTAAACATATAACATATATCAGAGTAGCCATCCAAGGAAAAAGACATCACACAGAAGAGAACAGAACTGAGGGAAGCACAGAGAAACAGAGCCAGAACCACTCGATGAAGTCAGCATTGAGAAACAGAGATTTCTAGTTTTGGAAATCTGTGCATCTCTTATTTCTTAGACCTGGTGGACTGAAATTTGTGTAGATAGAGGCAGAGGTATTGTAACTGATAAAACCCTCCTATCTCTTAAAAAGGAGTCAAGAGATAATGTCTAAAATACACAAATGAAGAAATAACTGTTAATATATGTGTGGTGGTTTGAAGCTGTATGTAACGCAGGAAAACATGTTCTTAAACTTAATCCATTCATGTGGGTGCAGACCCATTGTAAGTAGGACCTTATGATGAAGTTACTTCAGTTAAGGTGTGGCCTGCTTCAATCAGGGTAGGTCTTAATCTTATTGCTGGAGCCCTTTATAAGCAGAATGAAATTCAGTCATAAAGAGAGAGAGCCACAGAGGGAGCAGCCAGAAGCTGAACAGCAACAAAACCCAGAAGAGAAGGGAGAGAACAGGAGATGCCACCATGTGCCTTACCATGTGACAAGATAAGGACCAAGGATTGGCAGCAGCCAGCCCCAGAACAGTCTTCTGGGAGAAAGCATCACCATGATGCTGCCCTGATTTGAACTTTTTCCTAACCTCAAAACTGTGAGCCATTAAATTCCCATTGCCAAATGCATGGTATTTGCTTGAGCAGCCCAGGAAAGTAAAGACAATGTTATTTAGAGAAATGGAGCTTGCTACCAGAAAAAATCAAAACAAAACAGCTTAAATAGCTGAAAAGTGTTTGCCTCCGAGAAACAAGGAGCTGGGATGGGGAGAAGAGGGATGAAGTAGAGGTTATTTTTTTAATAGTAAGTCTTTCAAAAGTATTCAAGTTTTTAATCTGTGTTTCAATTATATTTTTTTTTTCAAAAAGAACCTAGTGAAGTTTAGAATGTTAAATTGTGTCAGTTTTTAAAATTACTATTTTAGCATAGGCAATTAAAAAAAATTTTAAATGGTGTTCTAGATGTAGAAAAAATGGTAATAGAGGAGTGGGGTAAGTAGAGTAGACATGACAGAAAAGGCAGGATCTTAAAGGATCAGAAGTTTGTAGTTGTTTTTTCTTTTAAGTGCCTATGGCAGTTTGAGATGATTTTATGAATCCCAAAAAAAGAAACATTATGTTTTTTAAACTAATCTATTCCTCTGGGGGTAATACCCTTTGATTGCATTCAATTCAGCTTAGGGGCCTTTGGTTAGATTACCTAAGATTGCTGTACAACTTTTTATTGGACTATGTCAGTGAGGCAGGTGAGGTTGAGTCCTCACCCCTTGCTGGGTCTGACATAAATGAACACTCAGACAAAAGAGAGAGAGCTCTGTCATTTTTGGTCCTGCCATGTGACAGAGAGCTGAGGCCTGGGGGAGAGATGAGCCATTTGCCTGATAACTTACAGCTGACCTTGGGAAGAGAGCCCAACAGCCAAGACTGTTACAGGGAGCCTGGAAGAGAAAAGCCCTATGACAGCTTGCAACTGAAATTGGAAAGAAAGCAGAGCAGCTGAGCCTGAGAGAAGATGCTTGGAGGGGAAGGCAGAGAACAGGCAGAGATTGCCTGCTATCTTGTTCAACACCTAACAACTGACTTTGGCAAGAAAGCACTTCTTATGGTGCTTCAAGTTGAACTGTTCACGGCCTTTAAATTGTAAACTTTTACCCTGCATAAAAACCCTTCATAAAAGCCAAAAAAAAAAAAAAAAAAAGATAAAGGCAAAAAGAGTCTCCTATTAAAACTATTCAACATTTTTTCACATTTTTAAGGAAGGGGTTTTGATTATGAATGCAGAATGTTTGCCCTCCTTTTAGAAAATAGAACTTGGATGTCATTCTGAGATCTATTTTCTCTGCATCTTCTTTCCTGCTTTTCCTACATGTATGGTAAATTTTCCACTAATTTATGGATTACCATTCCAGAATACTTTTAGTTTAAGTAAGGATGGAATTTCAATTTGTTTTCAATTCCTGGCTGCTATCACTGATTTTGGACAAAAAGTGGGTTTAAGTACAGAATGGGAAGTAAAACTGAAGAATTATTAAATAACTGTTTCATATTCTTATGAAAACAATGGAGTATATTTTGTGAATATAAATTAATTTTTGCACTCATTAAAATACTTGAGAGTAGCATAACATTTTTCAATTATTGAAGAATTAATTCACAGTTGAAAATAGCAAGGAGGTTTAGATTTAAGTACTAAACAGGTATTGTACAGTGGCAGTTAAATGGAGCTTTATATCAAAATCAGTTAGAGACTGTGAAAAAATTAAATGATATCTTTCACTATTCTATGAATTTACATTTTACACCCACAGCAAATGGCTGGGGGCATGAATTCATCTGATCATATGTAAGTTTATATGTTTATTGAAACAGTTTTATTTATCTGTAAATTAGTTATATTCTCTTCTAAATTCAAATTACTTAGAAAACATTCATCTATGATAGGATATTTTCAATGATGTGATGATCCTGGAACAGATGTAGCTCAAATGGCTGAACACTGGCTTCCCACATATAAGGACCTGGGTTCAACACCCAACCACAATACCTTAAAGAAATTGTGATGATATAATTAAATAGAAAATAATATTGCTTTACTTAAACTTAGCATTTATTTGATTTACGCTCATTTGCAAAAATCTACAATTCTCTCCTTTCTTCAACCTGATCACTGAACAAATTCACAGAATAGACTATGATCATATATTTTCTATGCTCATCTATGCATATTTGTGCACTTATATATCTGCATTCCCTTTTAATGATCCTTAATGGTATTTCATGTTGATCATAAGCTCTGGGAAGATATGACTTGTTCAGATTCATTCCTGACTCAAGCAGATACTAAGTAAACATACTCCTTCACAAAAGCTGTGCCCAAGCATGCTGCCCAAATGTCAACCAAAACTACACATACCTGTTTTGCCTTCAAAATGACAAGGACAGAAAGATGTCCATTATAAAGCTCATGATCCACTTTTAGGTACACAGTTTTAAATAGAGTCTCTATAGAAATGGATAGATCCGGTCATAATACATATAGTGAGTATAGTGGCTGAAAGAGTTATAATTTGTAAGAAACCTAGAGAATAATCTAGGGACTGAATAACATAGTGTACCCAGATATGGATGAAGATTGTGGTTAATAGTACAAATAGAAGAATGATCTTTTATGAACAAGAACAAATGTGCATCACTATTAAAAGGTAGTAAGAATATAGTGATGCATGGGAAAAATACAATTAATGTAACTTATGGACTATAGTTAACAGCAATATCATAATATTCTTATGCCAAAGTCAAAGAAGGAACTATATCAATGTTAAGGGCCAATAGAAGGGGTTATGGGAATTTTTCTTTGGACTAAGAAAAACTGGTTCAAAGATTTACTGGGGCAATGGCTGCACAACTCTGTGATGAAAATGAGAGCCACTGAGCATATACTTAAGATATCATATACAAGGCGTGAGACTGTATAACACAGTGAACCATGTTGTGAAAGATAGATGGAAGATGGACTGTGGTTAACAGTACAAATATGAGAGTGTTCCCTCAAGAATTATAAAAAATGTACAATACAAATACTTAGTGTTAATAATAAAGGGTATGAAAAAATAAGTCAAGTGTATGCTATGGACCTTAGTGGTAATAGTCTGGTAATGTTCTTTTGTAATGTGTAGCAAATTTTGTACAACAATGTAAGGTATTGGTGGAGGGAAGATGTATGGGAAATTTGTACATTATGCATGATGTTTTGTAAACTCACAACTTCTCTAATAAAAAAAATAAAATAATAAAAAATAAACTCTGTCCCCAAGATGAAACTGTGCAGCCACAGAATATTGAGTAATAAGAATGTCCACACATGGTGTTAAGTGAAATGTTTAATGTCTGTACTCCACAATGTTTACCTCAACATACAAACAGTGCTCATTACATTTATAATGAAAAAGCTACTTTTATAAATATTTTTCACATTATCTGTCTGGATATTGCACCTCTACTCTCTAACCTCAATAGCTTTTCATCTAGATCCATTTAATACAATTTAAAATAAAACAAAAGAAAGATCACTGAAATATATATCTAATACAATTTAAAGGAGAAATGTTAGATTGTATATACAACAACAATATATATTTTTTAAATCCATGAAATAACACCACACAATGAAACCTAAGTTAAACCATGAACTTTAATTAATATTACAAGTATAAAAATATACTATCAAGTGTAACACATGTATCTGTAACACATGGAAAGAATTTTGGGGGGGAGATGTGAACATTCTCAAAAGGCAGAGACCCACATATCATGTTCTGGGAACTGTTCTGATCCATCTTGGAGCTCCCTTAGGCCCTGGACTGATAAGCACACATTTTGAGGTCTCCTTCTCATGGTTCACTGGGCTGCTGGCATTCTCCCCAACCCAGCAGCCTGGACCACAGACCAGTTTCAGTTTGGAACGGGGTCTTAAATACCTAAGTGATTCTTTAAAATTACCAATCTAATGCATGCTCATTGTTGACTAAACAGGGAAGAACCTTAGACAACCACACACAGCTTACTTCTTTGGGTCAAACCTGTAGTAGTTGGTTAGAGTCTCCATTTTTAGATAATGGGGGCTATGTCCAGATCACTTGACACAATGCCAATGCAAAAAATCCACTCTGTAAGTTCCTTTTGGGTGTGATGATGCTAACCATGGGCACATCTTAGCAGAAAGCTCTGTCAGACTTTATAAAGCAGCTCCTTCTAGTGGTCACTGACATATTGGGAATATCTTTTGACCTCTTTATTTGTTATGGAGTATTAAATGGAATGGGTGTACAAAACTGACAAGTTAGGATTAAAATATGAATAGGGCCATACAAAGGAAAAAAGTTCGGATATAAGAGGCACCGTGGGTGAATCTTGAAGACATCATGTTGAGTGAAATATGCTAGACACAAAGTACAAATAGTGCATAATTATACTTTTTTGAAACAATTGGAATATATATATCTAAATATGATTTAAAGGGAAAGTTTAGCTTGTATAGATGGTAATAGAATAAAATACTTTTAAAATCCATGAAACTGAACTACACACACAGTGAACCCTGTTAAACCAGACTCAGTATAATTATAGAAATGTGTCATCATCAGTTGTAACAAATAAAATATACTAAAGCAAAATGTTGATAATAGTGTTGTGTATGGGAATGCTGTATTTTATGTATGATTGTTTTGTAAACTCACAACTTCTCTAGTAAAAATATAGGTGTGTAGAGAGTAGGATCACATGTATGAAGATTCTTTCTGTCTATTTTTTAGTTTCACTCACAGAAGTCCATCAAGTAATTTGTAATATATATATATATATATATATATATATAGCCACATAGCAAGCTACCAAAAATGTAATAGTTTTCTACTGGGTATATATCCAGAAGAATTGAAAGCAGGGACACAAACAGATACATGCACACCAATGATCATAGCAGCATTATTCGGTATTGCCAAAAGTTGGAAACAACCCAAATATCCATCAACAGATGACTGGATAAACAAATTGTGGAATATACAAACAATGAAATATTACTTAGCTGTAAGAAGGAGTGAAGTATTGACACAAGTGAAAACATGTTTGAATATTGAAAAATATACGTTGAGTGAAGCAAACCAGGCACTGAAGGACAAATATTACATGACCACACTGATATTAATTAAGCAAATTGAGCAGATTCACAAACATAGAGTCTGGAAGATAAGTTTAAAGGAGATGGAAAGGAAGAAGGTTGTGAGCCAATGCCCATATGGTCAAAATCTATGATAAGGTGGAAGTGTGTAATTATGCAGTGGATGGGCATGACAATGGTGCAGTGATACTATTGGTTTGGGTAGTGCTGGTTTGTGAGGGGGGTAGGGTGAGGGGAAAGTATTGAACAGTCCATGTAACTGGGGGAGGCTTGGGGGATGGAGCAAGTGAACTCAGGGGGTTTGTGAGTATGTAGTTGAAACTACAATTTTTGGATACTCCTTTTGGAAATGTTGCAGGGGAGGGTTACTGGTTTAAGGTGTTTGATGTGGGGGGCATGTGGGACATGGCACATTGGGGCAGGCTTCTAGGGAGGGTTTATGTGTTCATCTTGTCATAATGTATTATATCAGTGGGTGGAGGCACACATAATGAGTGGGAAGTTGTTGGACTCCATCCTGGGAAATCCTGCTATGTTCTCAAATTAAGGGGTGTGAGTTTCTTGAGAACATAGGCAGTGCCTAATAGGGGAGGACAGGCCAGTAGGTCAAGCCCTCATTGTTGTTGCAAGTAACTCTGAATCTTGTTCTCAAGGAGTGGAGCTTGGTGGTTGACATGGTCCCAAGGGGAGGGGGAGGAAGGAATAGAATAGATGGAACATGGGGCATTTTGGGGTGATGGAATTGATCTACATGATCTTGCAATGATGGATACAGGCCATGCTAAATTTCATCAAAATTTGTAAAAGTATATTCTCTGAAATATAAATCATAATGGAAATCATTGGCCATGGTTAGTAGCAATATTTCAATATTTGTACATCAATTGTAATAAATGTACCATTCACATGTAAAATGCTATTAATAATGGAAAGGGGAATGGGGGAGGATCTTGGGCATATGGGAATCCTTTATATTCAGTACATGACTTTTTTGTAACTTAAAGCTTCTTTGAAGACAAGATTAAAAAATAAGGCAATGGACCAAAAAATGGAAGAAAATGTCACTGTACATACCAGATAACAGATCTTACAGTGATGAAAGACATAATATCAAATTTTTTAATTTTTTAATTTTTACTTTTCTTATTATTTCAAATTTATTTTTAACTTTTTTGTGTTTTGTTATGTTTAAAGCCATCATTATTATTTCATTTTCTTATTAATTTTATTTGGTGGTTTTGTGGGCTTCATTTTGGAAGAAGTTTTGAATCACAGAACAGTCACAACTGTGGCAGGGAAGGATCACTGGTGAGGGGTGTCAGTGATGAGGGATACATTGGAGTAGGTTCACCTCGGACAAACATATAAGGCATTTGAGTGTGTTCAAGCATTCATGGGGCCTTATCACAATAGGTAGAAATTCAAACAACAGCCCTAAGACTATTGAGTTCCCATCCTGGGAATCTCTGCCACATTCTCTAATGGGACAGTAAGAATCCTCTGAGTACAGGGGCAGTGACTAGTGAAGGAGTATGGACCATTGACAGGTCCTTGATATTGATGACTGTACCTATGAACCTTTTCTTCTGAAACTTAAACTTAGCTTAGTATTATAGGGTGCCTAAGAGTTACCTACTGAGAGCCTCCTTTTTGCTCAAGCATATAGATTAACTACCTTCTGCAAGCATGGGACATGACTCCCAGGATTGAGCCTCCCTGGCACAGAGGAATTACTACCAAGCCCCAACTAATAATGCAACTGGAAAAAGACATTGACCAAAAAGGGGAAAGGGTAAAGACAAATGAGTTTATATGGCTAAAAGACTTCAAGATGTGTCTGTAGGTCATTCCAGAGGTTATGCTTATGCACATCCCAGCAGTATCTCATTGATTGACAAATTAAATATTGCTTCAAATAGCAGTGCTCCTGAGGGCTCTGGAAACATCCAGACACTATAGGCATGGCAGACAGCTCAGGAGTTTTGCACCCTGCCAGTGGGCCCTACTTTGGGATTTATGTTCCCCTGCTCCACACAGCTGGCATTTCTGCTGATTCTTGCAGTACTATTTATTAGTTTCTTATGCCATTTTATTGAGATATACTCCCATACCATGTAATCTACCCCAAACCTAAAACAAATGCTTTTTTATGAAGCAGTTAATAAGTCTACAGCCATACCACCCTGTACACAACTGATCTCATCTGAAGCAGTTAATAAGACCTTTAATATAAAATTGTAAATTGAAGGAAAAAAGAGTTTGAAAGAAATAATTTTAAAAGAGAGTGTAAGGGATATTTGGGTAACCCTGGAGCACCACGGCAGTGTCCTACTATGGATACCAGTCCCTGGTGAGATCCTTGGCTAGTGAGTGGCACAAATAGACATGGAGCTAGGCATCAGACAGCTGTGCATGGCAGCCATGGAGTAGGAGGCTGCTGATGGGATGACCCATCCTGGGGTGGGGCAGAGTTCAAGGCAGACACCAGTGAGGCCTGGCTCAGAAGGCATGACATCTAACAGATATCCCTTGGGGTGGACTAGACAAGAACACATCATGGAGCACCCAGGCTCCGTATGTGTGTTGTGGGGAGGCATCCCTTTAGCACTTTGGGTTCTAGTGGAGTTCCTGGCAGAACCATGGTCAACACTATTGACAGCAACCCAGCCCTTTCCTTTCTCAAAAATCACCTGTGCAACCAACGTTTGAGTGGTGCCAGGGAAGCCTGCAAGCAGTATGGCCATGGGGACCTGGCATGAACCTCAGTCCAGAAAACCCTCCTGGAGGATCATCATGAAGTCTCTACCCAGACCCCACTCCTCTCGAGGAACTGAGTGGGTGGCATTCCACCGGCAGTGCTCTGGCTTCCTGGGTGGTGAATTTTAGCTTACTATGCTCCCTATGGAAGTGATTCACAGACTTCCAGGAGCACAGACCTTTACACAATATGCCAGAGTTTTCAGGAAAATGGATCTGCCAGTCTTGACTAGCTGTTAAAACATTCCATTGGGAGAAAGGAAACTGGAACCTCAGGAATCTGAATGCCCCTCTACACTTGGTGGAATTGACATGTGCTATAAAATTAAGATTACCCTACATGCTTTTTGGGACACACAAAAAGAAAATAAAGGGAAATTGACAGAAGGAATATTCAAAGATATAATGATGGGAAACCTCTCAGATATAATGAAAGGCATGTATATGCACAATCAATGAACACAGACAACCCCATAGAGGATAAAACCATAGAAAACCATGCCCAGACACATTGGGACCCCACAGTAAAATACCATGGACAAGGAAAGAGTTCTGAAAGTGTAATGAGTTAAAAATTGTGTTTTGTCCAAGGGAGTCCCCAAAAGATTAAGCAACAATTTCTCAACAGAAATCATGAAGATAGAAATCAAGAAGGCAAAAAGGCAAAGGAAGATGAAATATTCCAAGTTTTGAGCAAAAATGAGTCACTTCTAAGAATATTATATCTAGTCACACAGGTTTTTGAAAAGGAGGGGTAGATTAATATGTATGGCACCCCCATATTAAAATAATCAAACAAAAAGTCCTGTGGAAGTTTTATACCACTTGGGCTGCACTACAAACAATTTTAAGCAAGTCCTTCAGACAGATGAAAGGATACTCAACAGTGGGTTAAATTACATAAAAATTTAAGATCTCTGTTAATGTCAAACTTTCTTGTAATTACACATACCAGTAATAAGGTATTGGGTTTTTGTTATGTAATTCCACATATTAAAATTTCTAGAATTCAAGTGCATGAAAATTTAAAGAAAATCTATGCTTTGGGACATACAGTATATGAGAATATAATATATAATGATTACAGCAAAGGGAATAGGAACAGTATAGGTGTATATGGCATATAGGTAATCCTATAATAATAATAATAATAATAGTGGCTTATCAAATGTAACAATGGTTCCACAGTAATGTGAAATATTGATGATAAGGAAGACATGTGTCGGGGCTTCTAGGGGAACTCTGTTCATTCTGCATGAATTTTCTGTAAACCATCATAGTTATAATTAAAAATAAAACTGCTCCCTAGGATAAAGAAAATCACTATATAATGGTAAGGGGCCAATTAAAGACAAAGACAACAATTAAATGTGTATATATATATATATATGAATAATATATATTCATACAGAAAAGCTAGAGAATATATGAAGCAAATATAGACAAATTTGAAGGGAGAAAGAGACAGTGGCACATTACTAATAGGAGAATTCAATACACCACAGTCAATAAAGGATTGATCCTTTAGACAGGTGAACAGTAAGGGAACAGAAGAATATAAAATATTGATGATAAGGAAAATGTCTCGGGGATACATGGAAATTCTCTCTCTACTGCAAGAATTTTTTGGTAATCAAACTGCTCTAATAATAACATGAATATAAGGAAAACAACTACTAAAATCATGGTGAAATATGTATCAAGAGAAAAATAAATTTTAGCAAAACTCTCTGCTACATGCAAGCATGAGAACTTTGCAAAACTAAATGATCTGTCTGAAAGGTTGGGAGATATTAAGAAATATGGTTTATTTTAGAATTGTAAATCATTCTGTGAACAAGAATTTTCCAGATGAAGACTACCAGATGTTACATATCTAATAAAATGAAAATGTATTCCACAGATACACACAAACTGTAAGCAAGTTTAGTTTTAATATAATGCATTTTAAGAACTACACCATAGTAGAAGAAACATTTAATGGTTAATAACAATTCTGACATAATTGAAATCAGTGATTTCATTATTCTTATTTGTATGTTACAGCCCTAACTATTAGACCCATTATTCTCTAAGAATGACATAAATTCCAGCTTTGGTGATTTTATTTTCATTTATACCATATTTAGTTGTATGTTATCAAGTTCGTATTCGGGAATTCTTCACATCTTATTGAAATGAATTACAGCAGATAACAATAGGCCAACTGCTAATTTTATGGGGTGAGAAAATTCAAAAGTTTTTCAATAGTCCTTCTGAGATAAATTATGGAATGAGACAGATTATTCCAATTAACAAGTGTGCATTAGGAAGTGCAAAAGAAAAATGATGTACCAAAAATATTTTTCTTCTGCAGTCCTGGATCAATTCAAAAGGGGTGTTTATATCTATAAAGAAATGTACAGAATCCTGATCATCACACCACTCCTTCAATAGGCAGCAGGCAAGCAACAAAAAAGTAAGAGGGGGGTGTGGAGGGAGCAACAGAGAGAGAAGGAAAATAAGAAAAATATCAATAAGAACATGGCAGATCATGTACAAGGTTATTAGAGCCTTCACCGCTCAATCAGAAGAATGGACTCCTGTTGTTTTTAAGTCTACCCGGAACAATGTTAGCATGGCCATTATGCTAGGTCAAAACCACTCTCAAGGAATTTCAAATAACTACAAGCAGTCAGAGGTGGACTGAGAAGAGAGGTGAAATAAACTAGTATTCAATCCTAGCAAGATTACTAGAAAAACCCTCATGTTTGCAAAGGGAGCTGCTCAGATTTCAGTCAGCCAAGGACCCAAAAGAAATGACCACAGAAAAGAGAAACTATTTACACCTTAGTGATGAGACAGTCTATCCAAACCCATGTGTCACCAGATATATCTGTGCTTACCCAGGGATGGAAATCCTGTTCAAGGAATGCTAAATTTCCCTGCAAGCTCCTGGTTCTAAAATGAATCCTGGCAGAGAAGGCTGAAACTGGTAGGAGCAGTCACTACCACCTCTCTGCAGATCCAGGGACATGCAACCATCTGGTGGTGCTGGCTGTCAAGCATGGTGATTCAGCTCACACTTCCTCCACCATGGGGATCCCTGGAGGGTTGTCTTGAGCATATCCACTGCCCATTTTGGGGGGCAGGGAAATGGAGTCATGTGAGAGGTAATCTTTTGAATAGTTTTCTCCTACATTGATGACCAGGCTGAATAGAACACACAGGAATGAAATTAAAAAAGGATGTCTTCCTAGAACAGGGCCATGCAGCTCTAATTCTGTTTAGCAGTACTGGTCCAAATATAGATGTATTATGAATAAACCAGGAGTCAAAATTATGGGAGGAAATTAGTAAACACATGAGAAGCCATGAAAAACAGGTAACATCCACACCAAGCATTCTATGTTGATAATGGGAGATGAAGGACAATGTGTGCCAAATATCCACTCAGGACCATGCTTTGTGGTCATAGTCTGATAATATTATCTCATAATCTGCAACAAAGCTTCCATTATGGTGTGGTGTGTTGATAGAAGGTTCTTCTATGTGGAGTCTCCCAGTGTGTGTGATTTTTTTCTAAGTTCACATTGGGTAATAAAAATATACTTTAAAAAATAAAAATAGTGTGAGTTGGAGAAAATCACATTAAGTGTGTGATATGCACTCTACTCAGTAGTAAGATGTTGATGCTATTTTTGTCAAGCCCATATTTGGTGCCTTTATAATTAAAAAACCATTTTTAAAATACCTGACAAAATACAAACTTTCAAAATAACCCTTAAGTCTCTAATAAACTTTGAATATAAATTCTTTCCAAATAATGAATGCATTTCTCAAAAGATAAATACACACTGCATGAAAATGTAAGTTATTTAGTCAGCTCCTTTGAAAATTTCAGTCTTGAAACATATGAGGCCTCAATGGTTTCATTTAGAGGTGAATGCAATTGGTACAAAAATTTCTGCACAATTTTAAAATTTTAATTAAATAATAGTATCTATACATACTGGGAGCATAATGACAAGCTAGATCCAAATGTTTCTCTCTGATTTTTAATCTTTGAATAAGCCCACTTTTAAATCAGTAATATTGAGGAGATCTTTGTGAATTATTTTATGAATCTGTCCTCTAATGGTAGCCAACTCTAGTTCTTTCACAGAAAACATTTCTGATTACTTGTATAATTCTTTTAGATTTTCTCATATAGAGAGGGATTCTGACCTGGTTACTCATATGTAAATAACTGCTGTTATGATACATTCTACTTCTACAAAAGAAACTGCAATGAAATGAAAGTTATTCTTAGGGTAAAAAGCAAGGCTGGCAGCTCACAGAAAAACTCCCTCACAGCAAATGGTGCACAGTCCCCAATGTCCAACTCTGTCCCAGTTGCATCCAGATGCCCCTGTCCACCACCAAGAGGCAAAAAACATCTACAATCTGAACAAGGCTACAAAACACAATTCAACTAGTCAGTGCCCAGATGTCAGGTGGAGTGGCTCTTAAGGGTCATGGGATTCAGGGTCCAGTCTGAGGGAACAGCCATCCATCTTGATGCAGCCAAATACACAACATCCAAATTTGAAGCACAACAAATGGAAGACCTGAATAGAGAAATAGAAAAATCCAAAACTTCTGTGTGTGGCTGTCAACACCCTCTGCTTGCAAAAATATTTTTATAGAACTTTACAATTCATACCTGAGTTTACAGCAACTTTGTCTAGTAAACTTTCAAAATAAGCTTGTGTAACATCACATTGTCTTGAGAACTTTCAAAATAAGCATGTGTAACATCACAGTGGTATCCCATACATCAGCCTCCACCAACTCCTGGCTTGCTGGTGATACAGTGATTCCAAATTAGGCAAGAGCATCATGAAAATATGACTACTAAATGTAGCCCCTATCTCCCATTGGGTGTATTTACCCCAAACAACCCTATTTATTTTTATAAATCAATTTTTTACAGACACTATGATAAAGAATTCAACTGAGGTGAAGTGTACAATCCTTTGCATTTGCTATAATCACACTGCTCTGTGCTCATCACTTCAATCATTACTAAAGGATTTTCACTATTTTGGTAATGATAAGCAACAAATCCAGACACACAAACACACACAGAATCACTTCCCTTCTCAATCTCTCCATTTCACCTGTTCTACATCACTGGTATTTCTGGATATTTTTGCAATAATATTTATGGGTGTTTAAGCAGTTTTATTGAGATATATTCCTGTACAATATGGTCTAGCCAAAACATAAAAGACTGTTTTTTTTTTTCAAAGCAGTTTATAAATCCTTTAATGTAAAATTGGAAAACAAAAGAGAAAAGAGTTTCAAAGAAATCATAAATTTTAAAGGAGAGTGTAAGGGACCTTTTGATAACCCTGGACCACCATGCCATTGTCCCATTAAGGATGCCATTCACCACCAAAACCATTGCTCAGAAAGTGGCTTTCTTTGACTGCAGGTTGGGCAGCTGGGTGCTCTTTCTGGCAGCGGCAAAACAGGAGGCTGCTGACGGGATGGCCCATGCCGGGTTTCCGCAGGGATCAAGGAGGATGCTGGCAAATCCTGCCTCAGAGGGCATAATTTCTAAAGGACATCCCTGAGGGATGGACTAGACATGAACACACCACTGGGTGCCCAGGCTCCTGGTGTATGTGTTGATGGGAGGGGTCCCTTGGCTCCCTGGGTTCCTATGGAGCTCCCGACAAAACAATGGTTAACCCTGATGACAGCACCCAGTCCTCCCACTTCCCAAAAATCACCTGAGCAACCAGCTTTGGAGCTGTGCCAGGAAAGCCTGCATGCAATAGGGCCATGGGGACCTGGTATGAAACTCAGTCCAGGAAACCCTCCTGCAGGAAAATTGCAGGATCTCCACCCTGACCCTGCTCCTCTCATCCAACCAAGAGAGGCGTGTTTCTCAGGCAGTGCTGTGGTTTCTCAGTGGTGGCTGTTGGCTTACTATGCTCCCTGGGGAACTGGGTCACAGACATTCAGGAGGACAGATCTCTCCACAATGTGTCAGAGTTTTCAGGAAAATGGCTCTGCCAGTCTTGGCTAGTTGTTAAAACTTCCATGGGGGAAAGGAACCTGGAACCTCAGCAATCTGAATATCCTTCTACACCTGGTAGAATGGACATATGATATAAAATCAAGGATACCATACATGTTTTGTGGGACACACAGAAAGCAAATAAAGAGAAAGTGGCAAGAGGAATATTCAAAGATATAATGGGAGGAAACTGCTCAGATGTAATGAAAGGTACATATATGCACAGTCAAGGGACCCGAGAAGCCCATAGTGGAAAATATCACAGAAAACCATTCCTAGTCACATTGGAATCACACAATAAAATGCCATGGAAAAGGAGAGAGTTCTGAAATTTGCTTGAGTAACACAACATGTTCGGTTCAAGTGAGTCCCAATAAGATTAAGCCACAATTTCTCAACAGAAATCAGTAAGAGAGAAATAAAAAAGTCAAAAAGGCAAATTAGTATAAAATATTTCAAATGTTGACAGAAAAGGATTCACTTCTAATATTATATCTAGTGAGACATGCTTTTGAAAAAGAGGGGAAGATTAATATGGCAATCCCATATTAAAACAAACAACAAGTCCTCCAGGAGTCTTTCACTACTTGTGCTGCCCCACAAACAATTTTAAGCAAGTTCTTAACACTGAAAAGAAAGGGCACTCAACAGGGTGTCAAATTATATGAAAATTTAAGATCTCTGGTAATGTCCACCTTTCTTGTAATTATAAATACCAGTGATAACATGATGGAATTTTGGTATGTAACTACATGTTTTTAAATTTCTAAAATTCAAGTAAATAAAAGTTAAAGATACTCTATGGTTTGGGACCTTCTGTGTGGGAAAATATAATACATAAAAATTACAACAAAGAGATGGGTTACAGAAGGGAATAGGAACAGTATACATGTATATGGAGTATAGTTAATCCTATAATAATAATAATAGTTGTTTATCAATTGTAAAAAAGGTACCATACTAATGTAAAATATTAATGATAAGGAAAATCATGAGTGTAGAGGGTTATATGGGAACTCTGATCATTCTGCATGATTTTTCTGTCAACCATAACAAGTATAATTAAAAATAATACTGCTGCTTAGGAAAAAAAATACTATGTAATGATAAAGGGGTTAATTAAAGACAAGGATAACAATTATATTTATATGAACAGTTTTATATATATATGTACAACAAAACTACAAAATATATGAAGCAAATGTTGACAAATTTGAAGGGAGAAAGAGATAATGGTACATTACTAATAGGAGAATTCAATATACCACAGTCAATAATAGATTGATCCCTTAGACAGATGATCAATAAGGAAACAGAGGAATATAAAAATAGTAATGATAAGGAAAACAAGTGGAGGATATATGGAAATTCTCTCTTTTCTGCAAGAAGATTTCAGTAATCCAACTGCTCTAATAATAAAATGGATATAATGAAAACAACTACTAGAATTATGGTGAGATTTGTTAAAGGGGAATAATAAACTTTAGAAAAATTGTTTCCTACATATGAGTTTGAGAACTTTCCCAAACTTAATGATTTGTCTAAGAGCATTTTAGGTATTCATGAATGTGGTGTATCTTAGAATTGTAAATAATTCTGTGAACAAATATTTTCCAGATGAAACCTATTGGATATTACATATCTAATAAAAAGAAAATGTATGGCAAAAAAAAAAAAAGAGTGTGTAAGTCAATGTTAGTTTTAATATAATCCATGATAAGAAATACATTGTGGAGGAAGAAACATTTAAATGTTAATAATAATTCTGACATAATTGAAATCAGTGATGACATGATTCTTATTTGTATATCACAGGCCTAACTATTGGACCCAATAATCTCTAAGAAAGACATAAATTACTGGTAGGGTGATTTTATTTTCATTTATGCCGTATTTACTTGTGTATTATCAAATTCCTATTTGGGAATTGTTCCCACTTATTGGAATGACTTAACACAGAGAACAATGGGACAACTCCCAATTTTATGGGGCAAGAAACCTCAAAATCTTTTTCAACAGTCATCCTGAGAAAATATTATGGAACCAGATTGATTCTTTTCATTAATGAGTATGCATGAGGAAGCATAAAAGTATAAAGATGTACCAAAAATATGTCTTATTTGCAGTCCTTGGGCAATTAAAAACAGGTATTTACTTTCTATAAAGAAACTTACAGAATCCTGATCTTCATAGCACTCCTTCCATAGGCAACAGAGCAAGCAACCAAGGCACAAGGGGGTAGTGAAGGGAGTGACAGAGTGACAGAGAGAGAAGCAAAATGGAGAAAAATGTCCAGAAGGGCATTGCAGATCATGTACAAGGTCATTAGAGCCTTCACTGCTCACTCAGAAGGATGGATTCCTATGGGATTTAAGTCTACCTGGATGACGGCTAGCAGAGCCTTTATGTTAGGATGAAAAGACTCTCAAGAAATTTTAAATAACTACAACCAGTCAGAGGTGGACTCAGAAGAGCCATGAATTAAACTAGTATTCAATGCTAATGAGATGAAGAGAAAAAAAAAACATGTTTGCAAGAGGAGCTCCTGAGAACTCAACCAAGGATCAGAGAAAAAATGACCACAAAAATGAGAAAACATTTACACCTCAATGACAAGACAGTCTATGCAAACCCATGTGACACCAAATATATCCATGCTTACCCAGGGACAGAAAACTAGTTCATGGAGCACTAAATTAGCCTGCAGGCCCTTGGTTGCAAAAAGACTCCCAGGAGAGGAGGCTGAAATGATAATAACAGTCACACCTCTGCTTGGTGTATCCAGGGACATGTGAGTGCCTGGTGGTGCTGGTTGTCTTGTGTGGTGATTTGACATAACCTTCCTCCCGTTTGGGGATCCTTAGAGGGTGTGGCCTGAACACACCCACTGACATTGTTTTGAGGCTGGGGTCAGGGAGGCAGGTGGGAGGGAAACTTTTGAATAGAATTCTCCTTAATTGAAGACCAGGATGAATAGAACACACTGGAATGAAATCAAAAAGGATCTCTGCCTTGCAACAGGGTCCAGAAGCTCCAATTCTGTTTAGAGGTAATGGTCTAAATATAGATGGATTATGAATAAACCAGGAGTCAAAGAGCTGATTATGGGAAAAAGAAGTAAACCCTAGAGAAGCTATGAAAAACAGGCAACATCCACACCAAGCGATACATCTTGCTAATAGCACATGATAAAAAATGTGTGCCAAACATACACTGTGGACCATGCTTAGGGGTCATAGACTGATGATATTATCTCATAATCTGTAATGAAGTTTCCATCAGGGTATGGTGTGTGGATGGAAGGCTGTTCTATGTGGAGGTTTCCAATGGGCATGATTTTTTTCTAAGTTTACATTCTGTAATCAAAATATACTTTCAAAAACAGTAATAGTGTCAGTTGGAGAAAATTACTTTAAGTGTATGATATGGACTCTACTCAGGAGAAAGATTTTGATGATATTTTCCCTGGCACCTATTGGGTGCCTTTCAAACAGAAATGTCATTTTTAAAATACATGGCAACATGCAAGTTTTAAAAATGACTCTTAAAATACGTAATATCATTTTAGTATGAATTTTATCCTAAGAATGAGTGCATTACACAGAAGATAACCATTATTTGAAAATGTAAGGCATTTAATTAATTCTTTTGAAAAGCACAAACTTTAAACTTGAGACACTTCCGTGATTTCATTTTCAAGTGAATGCAATTGTTTCAAAAACTTCTGTACAATTTTTTATATTACTTAAATAATAGTAACTACAGTTACTGGGAGAATAATGGTAAGCTAGTTCCAAATGTTTTTCTCTGATTTTTAATCTTGGAATAAGCCCACCTTTGTTTCAGTAATTTAGAGGAAATCTTTGTGAATTATTTCATGAATCTGTCCTCTATTGAAAATCAGCTGTAGTTTTTCTTTCAAAGAAAGTTCTTCTGATTAGTTTTAAAATTCTTTGAGAGTTTCTCAAGTATATAGGGATTCTGAGGTGGTTACTCATATGGAAGTTACTGCTGTTCTGTCACATTGTACTAGTTGAAAGTATTTGAAATAAAATGAAGGTTATTCTTACAGTATAAAGGAAGGGTGACTGCACACAAACATACTCACAACCGAACAATGCCCAGTCCCCATCTTGAAACTCTGTCCCAATAGCATACAGATGACCCTGCACACCACCATGAGGGAAAAAACATCTATAGGCTGAACTTGGACACAAAGCTCCACACTTCCCCAGATGTCAGGTGGAGTGGCTCACAGGCATCAAGTGATGCACGGTCGTCCAGTCTGAGGGTAGAGCCGTCCATCTCATTGCACAAAGGAGCAGAGCCTCCAACTTGAAGAGCAACAACTGGAAGCCCTGAATGCAGAAATAGGCAAATCCAAACCATTGTGTGTAAATACCAACACCCTCTGTTTTGTAAATATATTTTTTTATTGAAGGGTACAATTCATACCTGAGCATATAGCAACATTGTATGTATAGTAAAAGTTGGGAATTCCCACATAAACATATATAACATCATACAGGTATCCCATACACCAGCCTCCATCAGCTCCATGCTCTGTGGTGATACTTTTGTTATAAACTAGGAAGAACATCATGAAAATATGATTTCTCACTGTTGTCCATACCTCACATTGCATGCATTTCCCCTATCTCATCCTATTTCTTTCTACAAAGCTATTTTATTATTTTTTTAAATTTATTTATTATTATTTATTTTTATTATGGGTAAAAATCAAAATTCTCACAATACATACAAACATTTGCAAAATGATATATAAATATATATGCATATATGTGTATTTGCTTACAAAAATGTTGTTTATATATATATTTATACATACATATATTTTAAGAGGTGCTTAGATTACCCAAAATATTACATGGAACCCACTGGGATTCCCATGTTGCCCACCTCCCACACCTCCCATCACATCCCACACAAACATCTCCCACAGTGTGGCCCACCACCCTCAAT
>JAKSZT010054023.1:223137-243020 GCA_026826555.1 Tolypeutes matacus | reverse complement strand
CTGAAGATAAAAATGCAATTAAACACTGAAATGAAAACCAATTTTCTTGGTTTTACAGTGACATCTGAAGAAGAGATATTTAAAAATAATTTGTAGAGTACTAAATATCATAAGTACTTAAAATATTCAAATATCTGACTGTAGCCTAAAATAACATCTCTCAGCAAACTAACTGGCATTTGTCAGAAAAGGTAACACTAAAACAACTTTATACTTTAAACTGTTTGGTTTTTATGTGCAGGTAACCTAGTTTCATGGTCACTACCTGAATCTCCCAACAATAAGCCTAACAAATACTTTATTCTTGAAAAAGTCTGACTTCAGTTTAGAGCATATTCATTTTGTATTACATCTTAAAGCAATAATAACAAAAACATATTTCTTCCAAAAAACAATAACAAAATCAAAACTGGTAAACATTAACACACGGAAATATATTCAAAAAATTACTTAAGAAAATCACTTGCAAACATTGGCTGATAATCCTCAAGAGTGTAAACACCAAGGTAAAGAATATAGAAATAAAAAGGAAAGGACTTTTAAACAATTTTCAGTGGCAAAGCATATGGTAAAATGAAAAACCAAGAAATGTCAATATCTGTCAAGATGTCAACAATAAAATAGATTTTATTTGGCATGAATTTGATATTTTAAAGATAATTTACAGATCACAGACACAGATGCTCCAAAAAAGTTCCCTCTCTTTTCTTGTTTTAGGACACCTCTTGCCCCAGATATCACAAAGATGTCAGTCTTGTGAATACCAGTCTTAGATAGAGAGGTGTGGGGGCCACTGCAACAGTCAATGAACAGAAAGCCATGTTTTCCATTATAAATTTTTTTAATCTCTCAAAATATTTAAAACTCAGTTTGGAAAACAATCAAGTCTTCCTTCAATTTTCTCATATATAACAACCATACTCACTTTAAAAATATACTCTCTGTAGCTTTCTCATATATATTTAAAAATATAAATATATATTTCCCTCTCTTTCAAAATGGAGCTCTTGATACTTTTATCCTAAGTATTGTTATATGTACATACATTTTATTTGCACATTTTAGGAAAACAAAACCCATGGTATTTCAAATTTCCATAAATAGAAAATTATGTATTTATAATATACAAAGCTTTCATCAAATACACTTTTCACTGGGAAAAACAATTTGTGGTTTTACACAAATTAAGAAAAAAATAACCTGGATAGGTTTCAATGTGATTCTTGGTCTGTTCCAAGCACATTTGATCTTATTCTCCTAGAGTTTTCATCTTCTGACTATTTTTAAACATTTTCTATTGAGATTTTATGATCCCCACACTTGTTTTTCAATCCACATCATCTTTAACCAAGCACTGAGCTTGAAGGATTGTCAGGAGCTTAGCTGGAAGCACGTGGAACACAGGTGTTGGAAGATTTTGTGGTAAATCTTGCCATCAAAACTGTGGCTAGTCACACAGGGCAGTGGCATTGGTCAAATGCTCCAGAGCCTTCTCATACTCACCTGGGACTAGGAAATCCTTTGCTAAGTTGAATTTCTTCAAGAAAGTATTTTTGAACTGCTTTGGTACATTTCAGATGGCATAACTTGGAAAGGCCGGCTCTCTTCTTGGCAAGTTTCTGTTTTCTTTCTTGGCTCTCACAGCTGTTTTTGAAAATAGATTCTCTCTGTTTCTTGCAGTTGAATTACAGTACACCATGCAGAGGGCCATATGTACACTGGTGGTTAGTCCCCTTTTCCAAACCACCCTTGGTTACCTAGTGTATAGGGCAGCATTGGCCAGTGAAGGAGCCATTGGCCACAAATGGTCCAATTATGAAGTTGTTTTTAATTATTATTTTTTATCTTTTGTATGTGCATTAGGGAGCCACCAAAATTGTGGCATCATGACACATGGAAAGGGGTTAAAAATGAAGATACAGATTTAAACTTATCTGGGTTCCTTCCTTTTCCACAGGCTGCACAAGAGGTGTGGAAATGGGCAATTGAGGAGGCTCTTTTTTTTCTGTAGGTATCTATTTGCTTAGCATCTCAGACTGGTGAGGAAGTGGGAAGTTGAATTAAACAAAGTTAGCACTCAGGTAGTCATGATAGCTGTGTGATATGGCTTTCTATTCCTTTTGAATATCTTCAAATAAAATGTGAAATAAAGAAAATAATTTATCTTTTGTTCTCTTAATGAGAAAATGCAAAAGTCTGTGGCTTCCTAACATGGACACTGGACACTGAAAATGTTTATTTCATCTGAGGGATACATATTTATTTGGAACCAGAGGATACAGCAGTCCTTGGATCTGAAACAGGACAGGATCACTCTTGATAATAATAATTACATCAAAAGGCAAATGTGGTGATCTGGGGTGTTGGGAGAGGAGGGGCCTAGGGCATGGGGAGGACAAGAGAAGGAATGGCTGATGGCAGGCCACAGGTCAGACCAGGTCCCCTGGACCTAACCTGGTACCCACTCCCTCTTTAGGAACCATCCCTTTTCACATCAGGTGGTGTTTGTAAATCATGTCTCTGTGAGCATGGGTGGAACTCCATACTTAGCTTCCTGAAGAAACAATTAACTGTCTTCCACATGGGTGGCCAGAGTCCTTTGCCTACCATCCCATAGCAGTGAATGAGCATTCCTCTGACTTTTCCACATCTTCTCCACACTTCTCCTGGTATGTGAGAAGCCTGTGCTTCCCACATATGAGTTCCCAGTTTCAATATCTCACCCTAGAATCTCAAAAAAAAAAAAAAAAAAAATCAAAGCCACTTACCTGGTTGTTCCAGTACAGAAATCCATCTACTGTTTTAATATTTCCATGAATACAATACACCAGTTTGTTATTTCATTTATATTTCCTGTTCACAGAAATCCTCTAAATAAAATACCTATCAAGAGGCAAAGTCATCTGGAAGTAGTTTGGATTTCTACCTCCATCTTTATCATCATCAGGACTAATAGAGACACCTAGGCCTGACAAGACCCTGTGGTCACCACATGACATTAATCTGCATCTTCTGCCTGAAGGATCAGAGCAGTGAAAGGGGAACTGAGTATCTGGGGAGTTTGGGAGGAACCAGGACCCCATAGAGGACACAGGGAACTGTCAGCCCTCCACAGGGGACTCAGAGAAGAAGACTGCTCAAGGGAGGGGAAAGACACAGTATGAGCAGGTTTCTGCTGACCAAAAATAGGATTTTCCCTGAGCTTAGAGAGGGATGGGTAGAGTAGGGAATAAAGAGGACAGGAGGAGAGGAAAAGGAGTTATAAATTGTCATATGTCCATGAAAATAAAAACATGTACAACTGTGTCAGAGCACATGACAACAGAGTGGTAGAGAAACCATGCTGTGGACCTTTAAGTTAATATGTATAGAAGTATAAAAATGTAGACATCAGTGTTGGTGTGAATGTTTCTATAAGTAAATATATCCACAGCTAATTTGCTCCTCACTTGCCCCAGGGCCTGTAGCCAGCCTTATTTAGGCAACTGTCTGAGGTAGGAGGTAAGGGTGTGGCCTGGAGACCAGGGCAGAAAGTGTTACAAGAGACCCAGGTAGGACTTTGCCCTGATTTAGGAGTCCCCAGGAGAGTTTACTTTAGAGAAGTCAGTTAGCTTTAAAAAGAATTGGAAAGCCACTATAAATGGCATTAATTGGGCTACAATTGTCTCTTAATAAACATCTACCTATCAAGAAAGGAAAGGCTTTCCAAATGGTGTGTCATCCTGTGCACCAGGCATTGGGGATGCATTCCATGGAATAGTCTTCCCCTCTGAAAGACTCCCTCCACTTTAGAAAGCTATCACCCAATATAGGGACAGGGGCAAATGCATTTGTGGGAGGGGTTTAGCATCATTGGTAATGCTGGGGAGTCATCTCAGATATAGTAGCTTTAAAACTCTCAAAGCTAGCTTTTACAGAAGAGTCTCTTGAGAAAATACCAGTGAAGAAATGAAATTATTTTGAGATCTTTGGGGACAGCTAAGATCAAATAATTACACTTCTAATTTCTTAAAATTAGCTCAAAAAGCATTTTTTAACCATTTAGTATTAACTGGCTTTGCATACCCAAGGAAACTGGCACAACATAGGCCCTCAATTTATAGGCTAGGCATGGACACTTATAAGGCCCCAAGCTGCCTTGGGTCCCCTGGCCCTGCTTCCCTTTCAGGGGACTTCTTACCACCTGTGGCCTCTGGAAGTTTCCTGCAGGGGTCTCTGCCTACAAAGCAGTCAATACCACAACCCCAATGACTAGATTGTTTCTATGATCTAGTTGTCACTTCTGGGTCAACTCCAAAATCCTCCATTTATTTTTATTTTTTACTTTTTTATTTTTTACACATTTTTTTTCGTTATTGAGAAGTGCATTTACAGAACAATCATGCATTAAAAAGGAGATTTCCATGCACCACCCAAACACCAACACCTTGCATTTGGGTGGATATTTGTTACAAATGATGATAGCACATTTTAATTATCCTATTAATTAAATTCCATGGTTTAACTTAGGGCTCACTCTTTGTGTAGTATAGTTCCCTGTATTTAAAAAAAAAAAATTGTTCTGCTACTATATATAAAATATAACATTACCACTTTTAATCACATTCAGATATATATTTCAGTGCTGTTACTTTTGTTCACAGTGTTGTGATATAATCACCACTACCCATTACCAAGAAAAACTGATTTTTTCCCACAATAAAAAAATAATAATAATAATAAAATAAAATCCTCCATTTAAATTCCCTACAGTTACTCATTCTGCTAAAGTCCTTCCTGTGGTCACTGAGCATGTGAATTGTGGTATTTCCTTTCTGACCCCAAAGGGGCTTTGCCTGGTGTTCCTCTGCTTTCCCTTCAGCTGCGCCAAGGGTAGAGAGGGTAGGTGTGGGAGGGGAGCAGGGTCCTGTGTCCTGGCCCCATATTCATAGAGGGGGTGGGTTCCAGTTGGTGAGCAAATGGTGGGGAGTCAGGAAGGAGGACCCAGGAGCCAGGGAGCATCTTCCTGTACCCAGACCTCTCTTTCCACATTTTATTCCAGCTTTGGCTCCTGGGGCCAGTCACTGTGGCACCAAGGATATCACAATCAGATATCTGTGACATAGCCCTGGTCCACCACTCCACATGATCCTCCTGCCCCTTCCTCAGTGGAGGCCCTGCCCTCTCAGAGCTCTCCTTCTCTTCTGCTCATCAACCCTCTGCCCTGTCTTTCAGGAGATGTCCACAAAGATCTAGAACATTCATCTGGCTAGAAGCTAATTTTCTGCCTCCGTGCAAGTGATTCTCAAATGGAGCTATGGAAAGTGAGGAATGGGAATGTCCCAGACAGTGGATTTTCCCAGAGGCCCTGCAATTTTTAACCTGCCACCTGGAAGTGGGTAGTTGGAAGAAACCTTTGAGTGGAGAGGAGCCTGTGGCTATATTAGATACTTCATCTAAACTGAAGCTTCTAGCATTCAAGATGTCTACATTTGAAAGAAGTGAGTAAAATTTGCTAGTGGGTTTAGGAGCATAAGCTAGGGATTGCATCTTAAGTGATTAACCAAGCCTGAAATCATCTACAAGAAATCATTCACAAAAAACTAACAGATCTTGGTTAGATCCACCTCCAGGAACCAGTGCTAAACTGCCTGACATCCTTCCATCTGAGCTCAGAAGCTTCCTGTGGAATAACCAAGAAAGGCCTGGTCTCTACAGGTAAGTAGTGCCTAAGCTGAATGCCACAGAAAAAGACAACTACCTCTTCAGGTGGGTGTCTTTCCCAGACATGTGGTCACATACTTCCATGTGCTATTTCATCAATGGCTAATTACCTTCTGCAAAAGTAGGAATCCAACAGAGCCTTGATTCTGAACAAGCTTACAAGGACCTACTAAAAGCCAGACAATATTGGGGCTGAAATTCAATGAGTATTTTAGGCAAAGTGTCCAGGGTGGTGAAATATTTGGGGATGAGACTTTTATTCTGGGACTGCCCTTCCTTATATCTCTGTTTTGGGATCTTACTCTGGCTGACAAAGTCCTGGGGAGGCCTGTGCAAGGAGGATGGAAGCAGAAGACCACAGGATGGCTGGTCAATGGCCCATACCTGGGGTTCATGACCCCCTTGACCTGAGGATGCAGAGAACACTGATCCCTAGATCATGGGGAAGGGCAGATTGGGACCATCTTTGATTTTATGTATACAGTTGTCAGGGTTTCTGTTTATTCCAGGCAAGATGTTAAAGCATCAATAACTATAGTTCAGAAAGTAAGAGCATAAGAGGCCACCACAACGTGTCAGTGTTGGATAAAATTGTTCCTATAATCACAATTTCCAGAGAGGAAGGGGACTGGGCTTTTAATGCAGGAGGAGAGGGCAGGGACACTTCAGGGAAGGCACTGTGTGCGCCCCTGTGTGGTGGCTGCCTTGGTCAGATCTGTGACTAAAGTGAGAACCTGCTGATAGCTCACCTGGCCCAAACATTGCTGGTAGTAGATCCTTGGTTGAGCCAGTCTGCCTGGAAACTTGGGAAGAAGGTTTTCCCAGTAAAAAAATTCCATGACTGTGTCAAAGGGTCCTCCCTAAGGCTGTAGAGACACTCCAGGTCTCTTCCAATGGCAATGCTCAGAGAAAAGCGCTCTCCATTGCATCATCTTCATCTTTTTAAGTAAAATCTGGCCTTATGAATTTTGTGCCTGAGGGCATCTGCCTTGGATATCAGCCAGCTCTGGAGAGACATATCTCTTTCCTTTTGTATGTAAATAGAGGAGGGGCTTGGGTTCTTTAGTGTTACTAGTCAATTATGTCTTTCTCTTTTTCTCTGATGAAAGGGGTAACATACTCTTACCAACCAGTAGGCCCTTTCTCCTCACCTGTCTTTTTTCCACAAAAATATAAATGATGAACATTTATATTTTTTACAATTTTTTTGACCAAGAACAAAGCTGCTTGAGTATTTATGTACAGGATTTTTTTTGTGGAAACAATTTCAATTCACTTGAGTAAATATATACAAGTGGGGTTAAAACACCATTTGTTAAGTGTATGATTTATTTTATAAGAAACTGGCATTTTCTTCCAAAGTGGCTGTATTGTTTTGTCTTGCATTTACATGAGTAATAAATATGAGTGCCTGTTCTGCATTCATGCCACTATTTGGCATTCTCATTTTTTTTTTTCAAACGTGTGTAGTTGTATTGCATTATGTTCTAATTTGCATTTCCCTCATGACTAATATGTTGTGCTTTTCTTATATTATTTCCCACCCATATATCTTTTAAATGAGGTAGTATTAAGATCATTTATCCCTTTTTAAATTGGAATGTTTGTATTCTTATGGCTGAGTTTTAAGTGTTCTTATATCCTGTATTCAAGCTCTTAATTATATATTAGATTTACATATACATTCTGTAAATCTGTGGCTTGTCTTTTCTCTCGAACATTGTCTTTCTCTGACTGTCTTTAATTTTAATCAAGTCAATTTCATCAGTTTTTGCTGTTTATGTCATTTGGTGCTCCTTGTCCTCTGAACAAAATCTTTAAGTATTATCAAGTAAAATTTTCAATTTCAGTTTCCAGTTTGGACTCCCTGTCAGGGACCTTTTTGACTTTTTCTGTGAGCAATGGAGACTCACAAGCAACCATTTCTTTTTCTCTAGGGTGCCCCAATTGATCTTGGGGGTGTCTGTTCTCACCAGCGTGCTGGTGACTGGATCATGTGTGATTCTTTGAACACTAGTTGTTGAAAAGCTTATTCTTTGTGCACTGAATTGTCTTAGTATATCTATAGAAAACCTATTGGCCATATATGGAAGCCCACAGGGTCCTCAACTCTGAACATGCTTATAGACACCTACTAAATTCTAGATGCTTTCAAAGTTGTACTTCAATTGGTATTTTAGGCAAGGTGTCAGTGGTAGTGATATATGTGGGGCTGGGACAAAAACCACAACTGCTCTTCCATATAGTTCTGCTAGGGATCTGACCCTGACTGAGAAAGTGCTGGGGAGGCCTGGGGAAAGAGGATGGTGGGGGACATTCCTGGGAGGCTCAGCCAATGGCTACTGCCCAATGCTGAGAACTCCCTTTGCTGAAAGGTGCAGCAAGCACAATTCCTCAGGTCAGGAAGAAAGGCAGATGGGGACCAGCTATGATTTTATATATGCAATTGTCAGGGTTTATGTGTATTCCAGGAAATGTGTTAAGGTATCATCAATACCTATGGGGGAAAGTAAGAGCACAAGAGAATACCACTAGGTATCACTGTTTTATAAGAATTTTTCCAATAATCACAATTTCCCAGGAAGAAGGGGAGTGGGCATTTAATATGAAGAAGGAGGAAGGGGCTGTGTGGCCACGTGTTGGGTGGCTGCCTTGGCCTGATCTGTGACTAATATGAGACCATCTCATGTCTTACCAATAGTTCTCTTGGTCTGTAGCCTTACTGTTAGTAGATGCCTTGGTGGAGCAAGGCTGCCTAGTAACTTACAGGAGGGTTTCCCAGTAAAAGTAATCTTCCATTACTCTGAGTCAAAAGGGCCTCCCCAGTGTTGTTAATGCACTCTGCATCTCTTCTAGCTGAAAGGTCAAAGAAATGCTCTCCCCATTCTATAATCTCCATCATTTTAAGTAAAACTCTGGCCTTATGAATTGTTTGCCTGTAGGCATCTGCCTTGGCTATCAGCCAGCTCTGGACAAGCCTGTCTCTCTCCTTTTTAAATGTAAATAGATGAGGGTCTCTGAGTCTCTAACATTACCAGTCAATTACCTCTTTCTATTTTTTCTAGGAAGATTGGGGCAGACCCCTTATTATTCTCACCAACACTCTGTCCCTTTCTTCTTGTCTTCTTGAACAAAGTTTTTTAAGTATGGTTGGCATCACCAATCAAATAAAATTTTAGGTTTTAGCTTCCAGTTTGGGCTCTGTTTTTGCTCCCTTTTGGGGCCCTGCTTGACTTTCCATGTGGTGAAAGAAAATCTGTGGTTCCTGCTGACCAGACCCAGAGGTAACTGTCTCTCTCTCTATGATCGGGCCTTATAATGCCTGTTTATTTATTTTTGTAAGAGACTGCAATTTTTTGTCAAAGTGAATGTAGCACTTTACATACCCACCAGCATTGTGTGAGGGTTACAGTTCCTTTACATCTTGGCCAACACTTGGTGTGTCCAGTCTTCTTAAATTTCAGCTATTGGAGTTAATGTATTGTGATTTTAATTTGCATTTTCCTAAAGACTAATTGTTTTGTGCATCTTTTTTAGGTGCTTATTGACATTAATGCATTTTCTTTTGAAGTGGAACACTTCATACAAACTCCCAGGAGGAAAATTTTAATGGAACTTTTATTACTGGCCAGGGCATGCTCCTTTGTAAGAGTAGCACCTAATGTCCTGAGGCTGCAGCTTTTACAGACTTTCTTCCCTCATGTGCCAAATTTTCCACGCACTCCAAGAGACAGGATTGGTAGGTTTAAACATATGCATTTCTATATAGGGCTATGAGTGAAGCAAGCAAGCAGAGTTACAGAAGTGGATGTTTGCCATTAGCATCTCAGTGGGGGGGGGGGGAGTGATTGACCTTTTTCCAGTATGAGTGGTGCCATTCCCCCATTAGGCCCGGATGGGTGTCCGATTTTTAAAGACCACAAATACTTTATAAGCTTGGGGTTCCTGCTGGGGATAATTGGTGTAGCTTTGTTTCATTTTTATTCCCTACTCCTGTAATGGCATTAGTCAAACCATTGACTCTGCATTAGTAGAAAAAGGCATGTAATGAGAGCATAGCACCTTTAGTTTTATAGCCTGTATTCTTTTTTCAGATATAGGGAGTGAGACAGTTAATGAAAAGAGGGCCCACTATAGCCTAGCATAATGAGGGCAAGTGGGGCCGCAGCAGTGGTGATTAAGATAGGTAGCCATGGAGACCATGAATACAGGCTTTCGTACCAGTTTGTACTTTTTGTTCTGAGTTCCTCTCTTCCTGTAGCCTATTGCTGACTAATGAGAGGCTTTCCTTAATCACTCCTGAGTGGTTAGTGTAGAAACAGCAGGTTTCGCCTAGGGCTATACATAGTCCTCCCTGTTTTAAGAATAATAGATCTAACCCATGCCTATTTTGCAGAACCATTTCAGCCAGAGAGGATAAGGAATTTTTGAAATGACTAACTGATTTTTCTAACTCTTTAGGTCTGAGTCAACTTGAGTAGATAAGGTGTTAAAATTTTCTTTACTGTGATCATGGTTACCATTCCTAAGGTTGTTGACCCCCCAATCCCAAGGCCGACCATAATGGGGATGAGAATGGGAACTCGTTTAAACAGACTCATAGTTCTGAAATGCTCATGGCCTCCTTCACCTGAATACCAGTATACCTGTGGGATGATATGCACCAGGATGCAAACGACTGGGTCTCTTTCAGCCTGAGATTATGACAGGGTTTGGGGGGAGAGACAAGGGGTGATTCCTCAAGTACAGGCAAACCAGGTGCTATTGGGGGCTTTCCAGTAATAGGATTCATCAGTTTCATCAGAGAAGACAACTGTTGAACAGTGGGGGCCTAGGAAGGTTGCATTAACTTTGGTTGAGGAGGGGGTGAAACAGGTGACATTTCCTTATAGGTCCCCCAGAGTTAGAATTGGCTCATGACCACATCTACATAGCCTTTGGCTCTCATTTACTGATATCTTTTGAACATACAGTGATGCATTGGGCATAGTGCTTCCATTTTCTCCTATTCCAATATAATAAGGGGTTGGGGGTTTAGGCAGAGCCAGCAATCATTGGTGGCATTTGGCTGGCTATTGTTTAAGAAGGTGAAGACAAAAGACAACATTGACAACAAGGGAGCCCTGGTGGGTTTTTGATTGGAGGACATTAAGGGTCCTGATTTTCTTTTGGGTGGAATTACCAGTTCTGGGTTAAGGAGAATGTCCCAGTTGGGGCCAAATGGATTAGGTGGAAGGGGTTTTAGAATACCCCATTGGATGGTAAACTCAGCTCTGGGGTCTTGACCAATTACATATAGTCTGAGGCCCTATGTCTTGCCTCCTTCCCAGACATTATTGAACCCATCAAGAATACAGATGTGAATGGGGTTACCGGACCCTATGGTTGGGTTCTGAGGCTATGCTCCCCTGATGAGGCTGATAGCAGCATCTCTGGAAGTCCATGGGGCTAGGGTTTCACAACCCCATTGAGCACAGTGGTACTGCCCCTGAGTATTGCATTCTGGGGACCCATCTGTGGGGCAGGCATAGAACTTGATCTGGGTTAGTCATCTTTCTAAATCTTTGTCTCCACATCCCATACTTGCATGAGGGCCCTCTGGCTCTATGTCTGGGTTGTTCCAATTCTCCCCAAGGAGGGCACACAGATCAAAAGAGAACGTAGGATTTTTCCCAGTAGTTTGAGTGACATTTAGAACCTTCCCATCCCTTGTCCTTATAATATTCCAGTTATAGGAGGTTAATTGAAAACTATTGATGCACACACTAGTGACCAAGAAGGGCAGCAAACTCATTTGCCAGGATGTTGCCATATCCCTCCCTCTTCCCTACACTTAGTCTTAACTTGTTCAGTGAATCTTGATCTTTAAGGGGTCTTTTGTCCTGGCAACTGTCCACTTTTCTGCCTCTGAGTTCCCTGTAACAGTCCTGATGACCTTTAGCTGGGACACATATATCCAGTGTCTTTTCCCTGTGACTTTTACTGCCATGGGCGTTGTGAAGATCACCACATATGGGCTGGTCCACCGTGGCTCAAGTGTTCCAGCTTGGAGCTTCCATATCCAGACTAGTTTTCCAGGCTGTGCCTGAAATAAAGGAGGGTTAGTACTTGGACGAGGGGGATGGGTTTCTTGGACTGTTCAATTGACCATTTACCTAATTCAGTCCAGTTCCTATAGAGTAGAGAAAAGATATTGGTTGTCATATTCAGCTATTTTTTCCAACCCCAACTTGGGCAACAGGGTTTGGGGTGTGCCAAATAATATTTCATAGGGCATAATGCCCTGCACGTAGGGGGTACATCTGGCCTTAAGGAGGGCAAAAGGTAGGAGACTCACCCAGTTTTCACCAGACTCCAGAGCCAACTTGGTTAGGGTTTCTTTCAAGGTGTGGTTCATCCTTTCAACCTGTCATGAACTTTGGGGCTGAAATGCACAGTGCAGTTTTCAATTTATATGCAGGGCTTTAGCAAATTGTTGAGTCACCTGTGCTATGAAGGCTGGACCTTTATCTGACCCTATTCTAAGAGGAAGCCCAAATCTCAGAATGATTTCTGCTATCAGCTTCTTAACTACTACTGTGGCTGTTTCATTTTTAGCTGGGTAGGCTTCCACCCATTCTGAAAAATCTACCAGCACCAGGAGATACCTATACCCATATTTTCCCAACTTTATTTCAGTAAAGTCTATCTCCCAGTGCTCTTCTGGTTCCATCCCTCAGAGCCTAGTTCCCACTGGAGCTTGGGCACCTCCTCTTTGATTTACTTTGGTGCAGATTTTGCATCTTGATGTGATACTTTTGCTGATTTTAGACAAACCTGAGAAATAAAAGTCTCTTTATTAGTTCTATTAATTTGACACTGCCCATATGCATGGTGTCATGCAGCCTTTTGAGTAATTGCCTTCCCACTGCTTCAGGTAGATATATCCTGCCATCGGGCAGGACTAACCAACCTTCTGGGGAAATTTTAGCCCCTAGACTTTCCCCCTGCTTGATATCTTCTGGGGAGTAGCATAGTACTGGGGGTTCCTGGCTGGGGAATGTAGGGGGTATTTAGACAAGGGTGACTGGTAGGAAGGCAGCAGCTTGCGTGACTTCATCTGCTAGTCAGTTGCCTTCAGCCTGTGGGGAGTTTCCCTTCTGGTGTCCCTTGCAGTGAACAATGGCTACTTGGTCAGGGAAACAAATGGCTTCTAATAGTGCTAGGACTTCAGCTCCATTTTTCAACTCTTTTCCTCCAGATGTTAGGAATCCTCACTCTTGGTACAATGTACCATGTACATGGGCTGTAGCAAAGGCAGTTAGGAATCCTCACTCTTGGTACAATGCACCATGTACATGGGCTGTAGCAAAGGCATAGTGATTGTCCATATAAATATTGACAGTTCAGTCTTTTGCCCATCTTAGAGCCTGGGTTAGGGCTATTAGTTTGACTTATTGGGTGGAGGTGCCATGGCTTAAAGATTGAGCCCAGATAGTTTTGGGTGGCTCTAGTACAGCTGCTCCCACGTAACAGATTCCATCCTTAACAAAACTGCTGCCATCTACGTAGAGATTATGGGATGCCTCGGGCAACAGCACATCTGTGAGGTCTGGGCATAGCCCCCTCAGGGTTTCCAGCAAGTGTAAGCAGTCGTGTACCACCAGTGGGGGTGTGCTAGAGTCAGGGAGCAGGGTGGCCTGATTTAGTGCCTCCATTTTTGAGAATACCACAGAGGGTGGTTTCAACAATAATACTTGATATTGTGTGATTCTGGCATTAGATATCCAATGATCTGGGGAACTGCAGAGGAGGGCTTCTACCGAATGTGGGGCTGTTACCACCAGATTTTGGCCAAAGGTTAACTTTGAGGCTTCCTTAACTAAAAGGGGAGTGGCCGCGATGGCTCTTAGGCATTTGGGCCATCCGGCAGCTACAAAGTCCAGTTTTTTTGAGAGGTACACTACTGGTCGCCACCAATGGGTTAAGACTCCTTTGCTAACACCATGACTTTCATCAATGAATAGATCAAAGGGTTTGGACAAGTCAGTTAACAAGAGGGCGGGGCAATCACCAGAGCTGTCTTCAGGCATGGAAAAGCTTCCTGCTGCTTTTTGGCCCACAACAAGTCACTTCCCTTGCCCATCGTGGCCATGTAAAGGGGCTTAGCAATTTCTGCAAACCCAGAGTTCCATAGTCTGTAATATCCCACCATGCCAAGAAATTTGCTTACCTGTCATTTTGAGGTTGGCACAGGGATGCCCAATATGGCTTGTATCCTGTCGCATGAAAGTCGCTGATCCCCTTTTTCTAAGATGTATCCCAGATATGTTATGGAGTGGGAGCAGAGCTGAGCCTTTTGGGCAGATACATGATATCCCATTTCTGCCAAGCTTTGAGTAGGCTGAGACTTGCCGCTTTGCAAGAGTTTGAGTCTGGTGCTGCTAGGAGGAGGTTTTCTACATACTGGAGTAGGGTAATACTTGGATGCTGCTCCCTGAAGGGGGACAAATCCCACCCCAGAGCCTCCCCAAACAAGGTGGGGGAGTTTTTGAATCCATGGGGAAGCCTGGTCCACGTCAACTGGCTGAGGGTCTTCAAAGGCAAAGATGGGTTGGCTAACCAGTGCCAAAGGTATAGAAAAGAATGCATCTTTTAAATCCGGGACAGTGTAGGTATTATGTTCCAGAGGGAGCTGGCTTAAAAGCATGTATGGGTTAGGGACAGTGGGGTGTATTGTTTCAACACTCTTATTTACTTCCCTAAGATCCTGTACTGGCCGATAGCCTGTGCTCCCCTGTGCTTTGGCACAGGAAGTATAGGGGTGTTCCATGGGTTCTGGCAAGGAACAAGAATACCTGTATTTGAGTAGATAGTTGATGTGTATTTCAATTCCAGTCCTGGCTTGTGGCTGATTGCATACTGCCGTACCCAGATGGGGAGAGATGTGCTGAGTAGTTGCACCACCACAGAGGCCTGATGCTGAGCCAGCCCGGGGGTGGGTTGTTTCGGCCCAGACTCCTGGAACCAGGTGCTGGAAACCTTGCAGCAATGAATTAGCTGCTGGCAGTGTCTCGAGGCCTGTTAGGACATATTCTTCTGAGATAGGGCAGGTTACTAGTAGAGTCTGGGGCTGAGCACCGAACTTTAGTTTCATTTCACCATCCCAGAAGGAGATGGTGGCTTTGAATTTTTGTAGCAAGTCTTGTCCCAGCAGGGGGTAGGGACAGTCAGGCATAACAGAGAAAGAGTGGATGATGGTCTCAGATCCAAGATAAATGGTCCGGGTGGTAGTCCAGGGATAAGAGTGTATCTTCCTGGTGGCCCCTTGAACCAGAGTATGTTCAGCTTTAAAGGGACCAGGGTCCAATTTTAGGGTGGAGTAGGTAGCCCCCGTATCAACCAGGAAGTTAACTGGGCTGCCCCTGACTGTTAGTTTCACAATGGGCTCCTGAGGGCCTGGCAAGTCCTGGTCCCATCAGTCTAGCAACTGCAGGGCTGGTCTGGGGTCTGCCCGGCATTGGGGGCATTCATTTTTCCCATGTCCCTTTTCTTTGCAGTAAGAGCACTGGTCTTTCTGCTGTCCTGATCTACCTTGCCTTGGCTTTTTCTGGTTCCCAGAGAATCCATGGGAGGAGGAGGCCCTAGTGCTCTCTGTCACCATTGTGCTCAGCAGGACTTTTGCCACCTTCTTGGTTTTTAGAGTATCGGCATCCTCCCTATTGTTTTACACCTTCTGAGCCACCTCCATTAGTTCATATAATAGCTTCCCTTCAAACCCCTCTAGCCTTTGCAATTTCTTTTGTATGTCAGGAGCAGACTGTGTATGAATGCTATATTTATAGCCCTATGGTTTTCAGGTGCCTCAGGGCTTATAGGGGTGTAATTTCTATAGGCCTGCATTAGAAGCTCTAAGAAGGCAGAGGGTGACTCATCATGCCCTTGGGTAGTTTCACTCACCTTAGAAAGATCATTGGCTTTCTGGCAGCATCTGAAAGGCCACCTAGGAGAGTCTGGTGAAACTGCTCAAGAGTCTACTTACCTTGATCCTGATTGTAATTCCAGTCTGGTCTGGTTGAGGGAAACACAGTTTCTATTCGGATAGGGTCATTAGTAGGTTGGCCATCTCGACCCATGATGATTTTTACAGCCTCCCTCTGGATAGGATCTCTCTCCTCTGAAGTGAATAGGACCTGTAACAGTTGCTGGCAGTCATCCCAGGTGGGACTATGGGTGAAAAAGATAGTTTCTAGGAGAGAAATTAAGCCATGGGGTTTTACAGAGAATGGCGGATTTTGATTTTTCCAGTTATACAGGTCTGTAGATGAAAAGGGGGGCATATACCAAGAATGGGAGACTGCCACTCAGACCTGTACCTGCTTGGAAAAGGGGCAGTAAGGGGACTGGGTCAGGCAAGTTGTGGGGAGCTGCAGAAGCCTGATACCGGGTGCCCCTTTGTGTATGGGGGGGGCTGCTTAGAGAGGTATCAGGGGGTGTGGGAAGTGGAGGGTAAAGGCTGTCTGTAGGTGATTGGTTTAGAGGGAAAGGAGAAGGAGAGGATGGGGAGGGGGCAGACAGAGGGGGGCAAGGGGTAGATTGGGGGGTGGGTAGGTAATAAGGTGGGGTTCATCAGGAGCATCCTGCAGGACTGAAGGACTGGGGTTCTTAACAGGATATTTCAATGGAAGTTGAGGCTCTGACTGGGCTGGGTACCTTTGTCCTGCAAGACAAATTTTAAGTTTCTTGGGAGTGTCTGTAAGAAGATCTATCCACACATCAATGTAAGGAATCTGGTCCAGGTGACCAGGTTTGCCATAGATGACTCTCTGGACATTGTAGACTGTTGGGAGGTCCATGGTTCCTTCAGATGGCCAGCCCACATGAAAGGTGGGCCACTCCAATTCACAGAGGGTTCAGAGGGTCCCAAGGTTGACCTTGGCTCCATATCCAGCTGTTGCCTTCTTGAATTCCTGAAAGTTCTTTAGAAAAAATGCAAGGGGTGTGGTAGGACAAGAGGAGGATTGACCCATGGCAATAAACAAGAGAAGCACAGAACAGAAACTGAACAGAAACATTTCAGACAGACAGCTGGCTACACACACAGACACATGACCCTTGAGCCTATTCTGAGACCCCAGGTGACGTCTCACCCGGTGACCAGGCCATGAGAGTGGCACCACTTCCAGCAACCCAACAGCCTCCCCTGGATCTAGACTTACCAAAACAGAACAGAACTGGCAGTTCCTTAGGTCAAATTATTAATCTCCCATGGAGTTTTTGGCCAGACTGAAGACCTACCAGGGCTGAGGAACATCTCTCAGAAGCCTTCCCCTAGAAGCCTCAGTGTGGCCGGCTCCGGTCTATCTCACTGGGGCCTCCATATGAAGTGGAATACTTCATGCAAATAACAACTCTCAGGAGGAAAAATTAAATGGAAACTTTATTACGGGTTGGGGCGTGCTCCTTAGTAAGAGTCGCACCTAACATCCAGAGGCTGCAGCTTTTATAGACTTTCTTTTTTTTTTTTTTTTTTAAAGAGTTTATTTATTTATTCATTTATCCCCCCCTTGCTACTTGTGCTCGCTGGGTCAGCTAACCAACCACGCCGTGCGGGTGGGCTTGCCTTCACCAGGAGGCCCCGGTAACCAAACCCGGGGCCTCCCATATGGTAAATGGGAGCCCTACTGATTGAGCCACAGCCACTTCCCCTTTTATAGACTTTCTTCCCACGTGCGCCAAACTTTCCCACGTGCACCAAGAGACAGGATTGGTAGGTTTAAACATATACATTTCTATATAGGGTTATGAGTGAAGTAAGCAAGCAGAGTTACAGAAGCGGATGTTTGTCATTAGCATCTCAGCACGGAGGGGAGTGATTGACCTTTTCCCAGCACGAGTGGTGCCATTCCCCCATTAGGCCTGGATGGGTGTCCAGGTTTTTAATGACCACAAATATTTTATAAACTTGGGGTTCCTGCTGGGGATAATTGGTGTGGCTTTGTTTCCTTTTCACTTTTTATTAAAGTGTTTAACATTTTACCAATAAATTTGTTATTTTTGAGTTCTGTCAGCTCTCACAATATTTTGGATATAAGTCATTTAATAGATATATGATTTTCAAAACTTATATCTGAGCCTGTGCCTTATTTTCTAATTCTCTTCATGGTGTCTTTTGACACCAACAGAAGTTCTTCATTTGATGAAGTCCAATTTTATTTATTTAGAAATTGCACTTTTGCTGCAATGGCTATGAAATCTTTGCCTAAGTCAAAACATGAAGATTTTCATGTTTTCTTATGGAACTCTTACAGTTTATATTCCACATTCCAGTCTGTTATCAATATGTGATTGTTTGAACACTATTTTTTGGCAAGCCTATATTTTCTCCAGTGAATTGTCATAGCATATCTGCAGAAAATCTCTTACTCAGATTATGAGGATATTTCCGGTCTCTGTATTGTGTTTCATGGATTGACTTTGCTATTTACTTGCCAAAATCACATATTCTTGAGTCATGGAACTTTAAATTCTGTCTTGATATCAGGTAGTTTAGATCTTTAAATCTATTTCTTTAATTTCAAAGTTATTTTTTGGCTGTTCTAACTTATTTTCATTTCCATATGAATTTTAAAATCTGTTCCTTAGTTGCAGAAAAATCTGATGACATCTTACTTGGGATTATAATTAACCTATAAATCAATTTGGTTACAAATGAGACCTTACCAATACTGTGGTTGGTGCCCATTCACACAGTTTACTTTTCCATTTACTTACTTTTCCTTTCTTTTAGAAAGGTTTTTAAAATAAGTGATCAATGTATTCATCTTGTTCATCTTTCAGATTCATTGAAGTATTTATTTTAGATTTTTTCTGCTCTTGTAAATAGTATTTTTATTTTGATATCATTTCATTGTATTACATTGTAATGCAATTTATTGTTTTTATTTTTATTTTGAAATAATTATGGATTCATAGGAGTTTCTAAAGATAGTATACAATGATGCTCCATATCCCCTTTACCCAATTTCCACTAATAGTACCTTCTGACATGAAAATAGAACAATATCAAAGCCAGGGAATTGAAATTGATACAATGTGTACATGCTTCTTTTTTCTTTTCTATTTTATTCACAGGTGTCAGTTTATCTAACCACTATGTCATCAAGGTACAGAAATATTCAGTCCTTACATCTTACCAGTTTCCTCAGATCCCCACCCCATCTTCGTCCTTCCTAATCCCTGGCAACACTGATTTGTTTTCAACTCTATAATTTTGTCATTTCAAAAGTGTTATATAAATGGAATCACCCAATATGTGACTTTTTAAGGTTGACTTTTTCCCTTGGCATGGGCCTTTTTTTAACTAGGAAGTTTAAAGCCAATAATTCATGTTTTTCCTTCCTTATCAGATGAAGTAACACAGAGAGTTTCAGTAATTATCCCCAGGCCCAAGTGCTCAATGTGAGGCAGAACTGGGCTTATGGAAGGTCTCCTTGCTTTCATCTACTCCTCTTTGATATAAAAGGTGGTTTGTGTATATAAACAAGTTTTCAGTAGGAAATGGACACAAGGAAAAATATCATTTTAAACTATAAAGTAGAATGGAATACAACCATGAATGAGGTTCCTTGTTCAAAAGATGTTAGGAAAGCACATGAAATTTTGTGAAAACAGAAATGAATTCATGCACATTGCTAGCTTTATGTTAATTTACTTCAAATGTTTGCAGATAGTGAATGTATGAATGTAATTCTAAGTATAAGTGAGCTGGGCTTTTTAAACACTTGATTCTATAGGGACATGTATTTTATCATTGCATCTACAAAATTGTCTCCTCTACAATGTCAGCTTCATCACAATTACTGAACTCTGCACATTGTCTACTAGCAATTTGCTGAAAATAAATTTGTAAAAGCTAAATTTCCCAAACACAGCAAAGTTCCACATTTACCAACATCACTTATATACACTTATTTTTTGGTAAATCATAAGCAAATTTTAAGACCATTCATATTTGGGTTGAATTGTTTTTAACACCATTAAGGCTAACCGGAAGTTCTAATTGAGTAGTTTCAATTTTCTTGAATGGTACTATTAAAATGATTATTTGTTGACTGTCAGACTGGTTGAGTGGTCTAATAAATATAATGTTTATCTAGAGATGTATACTTTGTCACCATTGTTCCAAAATGATTTACACA
>JAKSZT010054023.1:173017-223037 GCA_026826555.1 Tolypeutes matacus | reverse complement strand
TCTTAGTTTGTCAGGTATGCTAATGAAATATTATAAACTTATTGATTCACATTTTTTTGACACTATAAGCCTGATATCCATATATTGGCAGGGTTGACTTACCCAAAGAGTCTGCAGCTTTCTGGAAATCTCCTGTCACATGGAAAAATCTCTCCTTGATTCTGTTCCTTTGGTTAGTACTGACTTTTGGCTTCTACTATGTCCAATTTTCTTTTGCATTTAAGGACTCCAATCATATAGATTAAGGCTCAACCTGATTCAATTGGGACTCATCTAAATAGGGTCTTCAAAGATAACATTCACAAATGAATGCACACCTTAACTAATAACATCTTCAAAGATCCTGTTTATAAATTGGTCTGCACCCACATGACCATTGGGTCAGCATTTGGATATGGCTTTCGGGGATTCAACCCAAAAAAAACAAAGAAAGGCATGCAGGGCTAGACAGAGTCAGGAATCTAGGTTCCAAAATCATTCTTGGGGCAGGGTCTCCTAAACACACAGGGATCTATGGAAATGGGATTATGTTTGAAAGTTTGCTCACACAGAGTGGGAAAGTAGAACTGCTTGACCTTACTGGCCTCTAAAGGTTGATGTGTCTTCCTTACCCTGCATATACCCTGGATTAAAATGTCTATCTTTTTTCTTCCTTCTCAATGTGGGGTTTTCTGCTGTGATGGTGGAAGGCATTGTGGGGTGACAGATCAGCATACTTAGGAGGATGTTAAAATTGAGGGATATTGTAGAATGTCTTTGCCAAATTGATGAATTAGGCCTGGACCTTAATGCTACCCTTATTTCAAGTTTATGGTGGCTGTGCTCAGTGATTAAGAGACCCTTATCTCCTACCAGAAATCAGTGAACTCTCCCTGCCACTTGCTTGCTGTCTCAGTCTCCTTGTCTTCATGTTTCTCCCTTCCTCTCTCACTCTCACATTTATTGACCAATTTATTGAGGGTGCAAGAATGGCTTAGCCTCACACATTTCCAGCTGGTCCTTATGGCCAGGAAGAAGAAGGCTTCAGTCTGAATATGCTGGTAGCAGTAAGGGCTGAGTTTGAGTGAGGTTTCCCAGGAATCCTCTGACAGAAATGAATATAAGTTTTCCACACTACAACTCCCCTTTTTGCTTTCCATTATTCTTTTCCACCAGGTTTCAGATGCCCACATAAGACTTGTGAGAAGTTGATCCTATGACCCATTTTCTCATAACCAGGTGATAATCTAAACATCCCAGGGATCCACACAAAAGGTCCGCATATATATTGTGAGCTACACTGCACAAATTCATAGGCAAACTCCACCCCCTTACATTCTATTCTTTCACCCTCCAGTTATAGAGGGAGCCTAAATCTGTAGGACCAGAGATTAAGCAACAAAGTTACACTCATTGTTCCCTCTCACAAATGCTTAAGCTGCAGGGATGAACCTTCTTTATAGGTTGCTGTTTGGAAACATGAAAAATATCAAAATAAAGTTAAACAGTACTCTTGACTATTCCATAATTATAAATAGCAATTCATAATTTTATTTTAATTTTTCAATGGATGTAATAGTCACTATAATAACACTCAACAATTAAAAGTGCTTAAACTCTGGAGCAAAGTGGTTAAGTAACTTAGGTAATGTCACACATACACTAAGAGGTGGACACTCCCACATTTTGATTAATTCTTCCCTCAAAGCTAATATATGATAAAAGTTTTGATCATCCCAGTCCTCACCAGCAGTCCTTAAAAAGCTGAGATTAGTTGGTTTTATTTTCTCTACAGTTTTAGGAACAGATCCCCTGACCTTGCCTCCTTTCTTCATCTTTGCTCTATAATTTTACACAGCATTTACATATACCAGATATCAGGCACCTGGGATTTTTTCTTTATTTTGTGATTCTTATCATTGCTTCTGCCATCCCTCAAATTACATAAAGCAGTGTTTCTCAATCAGGGGTAATTTTTCCCCCAGAGAACTTTTCACAATGTGTGGAAACATTTTTCATAACTTCAGTTTGTGGGGATCATCAGGTGCTTTTGGCATCTGGAGTTCTGCTTCCAAGATTGCTGCTAAACATCTTCTCTGAAAGAAAGCAAAAGAATTATCTGGACCCAAATGTCAATTGTGCTGAAAGTGAGGAACCATAACATAAAGGAAGGAGCACTCTGTTCCTCTCCTGTGGATTAATTGCGAGTTGAAGTGTTGGGGGATTTCCTGATATAGAAGTAAAAATTAATAACAATGACCATTCAGACACCCTTTTCTCACATACCTGCCCCATTTCCATCAAAATGATGCATAACTGCAGGACAAATGAAACGGTGTGTCCTGACATCCTGTGGGACTGTCATCTTCATCCAAACAGAAAACTGGCTCTCTGGACACATCCACCTTCAACTGATGTTCCCAAATTTATACTGACTTTGCAAATTCTTTTCTGGCCTCTGTCCCATTCTCCAGAACCAAAGTCCCAGAACAAGTTTTTCCTCAAGAAAATTTGCCCCCAAACTGTCAATCTAAAAAAAATGGTACTTCCTACAAGGAAATACATGGTTCCTGGTCATGGAAAGAAATCTCTTCGGTGTAAGGCAGAGGAAATGGTCATGGCTAAATCCACATGCTGAGTATCTCAGAATGAAACTGGATTGTGGGACCCTGTTTGCCTGGGGAGCAAGAAAATGGGAAAGGAATGTGCATCCACATCCTAGGGACTAAGTATAATATTTCTAATGACACCACAGGACTGATACATTTTATCCTTCATGTTTCTCTTAACAGACAGGATTGTCATCCCACTGCTGCATGTTCTGAGGAATCTTCTCTGCACTAAAGAACTGTCAACATGTGCAAGTTTTGGGCCTGAATCCAAATTCTGTCACCTCTAGATTCTCATGTAGGGTACACAGACCTTGAAAATGGGGAGTCTGAGAAATCAGCACATAATGTTGGAGAGAAAGTGGTAACTGAATATATGATTTTGTCTCTAAAACTCCTCTACTAGATATTGGGGCATGGTCTCTTGTACTAAGCTTTCAATGTCCTGCTTGCTGGCAAATGTGGCTGATCAGATGGATCTGTTGGTTCTCTGAATGCCCAATGAGTTCTTGACCCTCATTAGGACATCCCCAGGAGCTGACACAGTTCTCCAGCACCACCCCAATGTGATGGAAATATTTCTTTAATTGAGGCAGAGGCCTTGAGAGATAAAGACATCATATCTCAAAGACAAGGAAAGTTTAGAGAAAGTATGGAATGGCTATGTCTCATTTGGAAGTCAAGTTCTTTTCTCTGATGCTCTCCTGAGCTCATTGGGCAGCAGCTGCTCACTTTCTTTTACTAATGCCTGATGTTTTGGTATCAGGTTTTGTCTTGTATTCTTTGTTTTTGTATCTGGCCTCTTCGTCTTTACTGTATAAAGTGAATCTTTGTCCATTTCTCATAAGGCACTTTCTCAGTGTCATTTTCTAGCTATCAATTTTCTAATTCTTGGATTTCCCATTAACCACTGTGTTTAGTGACAACTCTTTTTTCTCCTCTTTTTTTTTCTGTTGCCATTTTCATTGTACCATCCCTAATGGAATAAAAGGATGTTACCCTTTTTCTTGACCAGAGGACATCTCTGAAATGTAGGGTAGTAGAAGATGATAATGAAATGTCACTTCAAGATCCCTCTTCTCACAAACTATCCCTCTACAACATTCAGTCCTGACATGTTGGCCACAAGAGAGGGTCTGTCTTAGCAGTGTGAGGCATCCAATATCTATTGCTCTGTGGCCTGCTCCTCTGAGAAACCTCTCCCTGACCACATGCAGTCACATTCTCACAAAGAGTATACAAAGCATTTAAGTTCTAAATTTAATCTCTTGTTCTTTCCTAAATCTGTCTCATTCCTTACAATCAAGATCCTAATATGCTGTTTTCGCCTAGCCATATCTACCCCATACTCATCAGTTAGAAATAGACAGTGCTTCAAAGGAGTGGGAATTGATTTGGGAAAAAAGTTCAAAGCCACAGAAGGTTCTTTCAATCCAAGTACAGAAAAAGATCAGCACCAAAAGTAAGTACTGAATGTCTACAATTGAGATAGCAGTGTGGTTCTGCCTTTTCTGGGCATCAGCAGAATATCCTATTAAAGACCCTGCCCTGCTTCAGGCTAAGGACAATGATTATGTGTGAAACCTCAGGGCTACATAAGACATTTTCCCCCTTGGTGGCTCTCTTAGCAGTCTGCATCTTTGTCATCTCACTAATATTTGTTGTGAGGAATCTCTCCTCTGCACTCAAGAAATGTGCACATCTGCTTGTTTGGGGCCCAAGTTGCAATCTTCTAATATATGATGGACTGAAGCTGCTATGTGAGAAGTAGGACCCTTACTATATTAGAAATTAAAAGTGACACAAGCATACTTATTTAATTTATCAAAACTAATGAATCCTTTATACATTAATGCATTAATACATTAATTGATTTTGTGTAAAGTGTAGTCATTTCTACAACCTGCCTTGTTAAGAAAAAACTGGAATTTCCTATTTGCTTCTTCATTCATACTGTGAAGAAAATATGGCCTGACACAGATATATTACTAAAAATGGAAAGTATTTGATTAACTTTGTAAATTACTAATATTCTTTCATAACACTAATATTCTACAAAAATTTCAATAAGTGATTTATAAAGAATAGTTGCAGTTTATAATCTGAGGCCATCTTAAAGAACTGTTCATATTACATAAAATTTATATCCATTGAATTAGAAGTATTAAATTTTTTCAAAAATAAAAAATAAAAAAATAAATGACCTAAGCCAAAATGTGGAGGGAAAGTTTGGCATTGGGGCATTATCACTCATATAACACCCCGAACTGGAGGAGAATGGAGACCGAGTCTGCATCAGAATCTTGGCAGTGTCTCTACCACACACATTTTTCCATTGATTTCTGGGAATTAGGCTTCATTTAAACATTTCCAAAACATTCAAAGGATGAGAGTTTGGGATGATGAGAGGTGAGTGTTTATTGCTTTCAAAAAACCCTCCTGCTGTGCATATGCAACAAAAAACATTATTGGATAAGTATGTTTTTAAGGATATAAAAAGATGGAGTGAACCCTCAAAGGTGGATTTCTGATTATAAAATGAACTCTGATGAGGTTGAGTAAGATTATGACAGAATGCTTTAAATATTCTGGGTAAATGCAAGACGACTGAAAGAAGGCAGGCAGAACAGACAAAGACAACCTATTCAGGATTTGTGGATAAGAATGAAATTGTTCCCTAATATCCTAAAGTACTTATTCCTAGAGAGGAAAGTCCAATCGAACAATCTCAAGTCACAATGTGGAAAGCCATGTTGCCCACCAGGAAGAAATGCTCTGACATCAATACAATGGTCTGGGACACAGGTAGACTGGTTTGCAGGAGGATGTCTGACTCCTTAGAAGGGCCAAAGAGTTCTGCCCAGGACCCAGAGATAGCTGCTTAGAATTCGGTAATATAATTATCTTTTTTGCTTGAAAGAAAACTAGTGCCTCATTCTAAACAGAAACAAAAGCAAAATTTTTAAACTTAATATATTCATCATGCCCCAGTCCCTTGAAATGGACTTTTACATCATACATGTGATTCCCCCTTCTGATCTCAGCTAAAATTCATCCCTATAGGGAAGCATTTTTCACTCTCAGTCTGAAACAAGATCTCCTCTTCAAACCTCCCCAAAATTCATATTAATTCATTTATCTGTGATTATTTTATGACTATGTTTCTTCTCCCACTAATCTTGTCTTGTAACCCTGAGGGCAGGGACTTTTCAAAATTACATGTCTCAATTTCCAAATTTTGGGATGAAACTCAGGGCCCATCAACAGATGAGTGGATAAGTAAAGTGTGGTAGATACATTCAATGCAATTTTATTCAGCAGAAAGAGAATGAAGTATGGATGCATGCAAAAATATGGATGAACCTGTGTATTACTCAGGGTTATCCAGGAAACAGAGTCAACAGGAATTATCTGTAAATAGCATGAGAGTTTATAAGAGTCTCTCATGTGACTGTGGGGATGCCCAAGTCAAGGTTCTGCAGGCAGGCTGCAAACCAGGAGCTCTGATAAAAGTCCAATGAAAGTACTTGATGAGTTTCCAGGAGATATTGGCTGTCCAAAGATGAGTTGGGAAATTATTTCTGGATGCTGAAGTCACTGCCCCTTTTAAGGCATTCAGCTTATTGGATAAAACATCACTCATTGATGATGGCAATCTCCCTGGTTGATCATAGATGTGATCAGTCATCTATGCAGTAAACTCACTGATTACTAAAGGCCACAAATGTCCTTGAATTACAATTAGTCCAGTACCTTCTTGACCAAACAACAGAGTACAATTACCTGGCCTAGTTGACACATTAGCCTAACTATCACAATCCACTCCTTGTCAACTCAGCAACCATACACATTAACTTAAACCAAACTTAGCCTCTAAGTAAAAACAATAACAGATATGCATATATTTATATTTCCACCTAACAATGATCAATTCTCCTGCATACAACCAGAAATGCAGTAATTCCCCACAGAATAAGTTGCAAGTCATTGGGTAATATTCACTCTTAAACTGACATATTAAATATTAAGACATGAAACTAATACAACTTGTCATATGATAAGGGAAAAGGTTGGGGAAGAAAAATAAATTTGTTTTTTGTACATATACATTCATACTCATAAAGAAACAAGAAAGAAAGATTCTTGACTATTACAGTTCTCATTTCTGTAAATGGTCACATAGATGAAGTTCATATTTCTCACAACCTTCTACTACCCATTTCATGTTCCTGTTATCCTCAGCAACAATTTAGCTGGCCATGTTCCTTTGCCTGGTGAGATGACCCATATATTCATTCCTGGAGATTCTGGGCAATTGTTAGTCCTGCCTGGATTTGGTTGTTGAAATTTTCCAATGACTTTAATCACAGAGCATGGCAGTACTAGGAGACAACCTAGAGGATCTTTTTTATTCCAGGCAAATTCTTCTCTATTCATTATGTAGATGCAGTCCTATTTCCCCTTGATAGGATCAATCACCCCAGCCAGTAGAGTAATTCCCTGCCTTGCCTGTTGATTCAGAGGTAAGAGGAGTCCAAAGTGGACAGGTGGTAGCCTTAACTTCCAGTTCAATGGAAACGTTGTTGTGTTCCCTGGTGGCAGCACTCCTCCTTTTGGGACTAAGACCTGTAGACCAGTAGAGTTTAGCATTGCAGGGACAGGAAACAAAAATTTTCCTAGAGGGTCACTAGGAGTAATAGTGAGTGGTGCCACTCACATTTCCATCCCTTGATTCCTGGACAAATGAATTCTGGTTAAGGGAGAAACAGCACCATAGAGTGGATGCTGATTTAGAACATACACAGCCTCCTGGAGAACAGTGCCCCAGCCCTGCAAAGTAATGCCACCTAGTTGGCACTGTAATTGAGGTTTCAAAAGGCCATCCCACCATTCTATCGATCCAGCTGCTTCAAGGTAATGGGGAACAAGGTAAGAGCAGTGAATTCCATGGGCATGTGCCCATTCCTGCACATCATTTGCTGTGAAATGTGTTCCTTGATCAAAAGCAATGCTATGTGAAATGCCATGATGGTAGATAAGATATTCTGTAAGTCCACCAATGGTAGTTTTGGAAGAGGCATTGTGTGCCAGAAATGAAGCCCTCTATCTGGTGTATGTGTATATTCCAGTTAAAACAAATTGCTGCACCTTCCATGGTAGAAGTGGTCCAATGTAGTCAACCTGCCACCAGGTATGAGGCTGAACTCCTCAGAGAATGCTGCCATATTGGGGGCTGACTGTGAGTCTCTGCTGCTGTCAGATTGGGCACTCAGCAGTGGCTGTAGCCAAGTCAGCCTTGGTGAGGGGAAATCCATGTTGCAGATCCTCTGCATACCTTCAACCCTACCTCCATGGCCTCTTTGTTTATGAACCCACTGGGAAATTACAGGAGTGGCTGGTGAAAGAAGCTGAGCAGTAGCCACAGAGTAGGTCAACTAACCCACTTGATTATTAAAATCTTCCTCTGCTGAATTCACTCCCTGGTGAGAATTCATGTGGGACACAAATATTTTCATGTTTTTGCCCATTCAGAAATGCTTATCCAAATACCTCTTCCCCAGACCTTTTGTCACCTATTTTCCAATCATGTCCCTTCTTAGTCCTTGACCATCCAGCCAAACCATTGGCAACAGCCCATGAATCAGTGTACAAATGCACCTCTGGCCATTTCTTCTTCAAAGCAAAATGAACAACCATGTGCATTGCTCAAAGTTCTGACCATTTGGAGGGTTTGCCCTCACCACTCTCCTTCAAGAATGACCCAGGAAAGGGCTTCAGTGTTGCAGCTGTCCACTTTTGGGTGGTACCAGCATATTATGCAGAACCATGAGTTTTCTATTCCTCAGTGAACTGATTGTAAAGGAGTCCCCAAGAGACCAAAGCTGTGGGCTGGAAAGAGAAAGTAACATGGCAAGGGTGGTGACCATAGACATTTGGGCTACTTCCTCATGTAACTTGTTTGTGCCTTCAGGACCCACTCAAGCCCTATCTCATATATACTACTTCCACTTTATTGTGGACTGCCACTGTGCATGTCCAACCTTATGGTTTGGTGGGTCAGACAATACTCACTTATGATAGGCAACTCCAGGCTCATGGTAACTTGATGGCCTATGGTTAAACATTCAGTCTCTACTAAGGCCCAGGAGCAGGCCCAAAGTTCTTTCTCAAAAGAAGAATAGTTATCTGCAGGGGATGGAAGGGCTTTGCTCCAAAATCCTAAGGGTCTGCATTGTGATTCTCCTATAGCAGCTTGCCAAAGTCTCCAGAGAGCATCTCTATTTGCCACTGAAATTTCCAGCAACATTGGATCTGCTGGATCATATGGCCCAAGTTGTAATGCAGCTTGTACAGCAGCCTGGACCAGCCACAGAGCCTTCTTTTATTCCAGTCTCAAATCAAAACTAGCAGTTTTTCTGGTCACTTGGTATATAGGCTGGAGTAGCACACCCAAATGAGGAATGTGGGCACAATTACAAGGCCAAGTTGACACATTAGCGTACCAACAAAACTTGGAAGAAATTATGTTGGATGAAATAAGCCGTATGCAAAAGGACAAATATTTTATCATCTCATTAATATGAAGTATAAAAAGCAAAGTCACAGAAATAGAATCTATAGTATAGGTTACCAAGAGAGAGAATGTAGGTAGAGGAAGGAGAGCTGATGTTTAATTTGTGCAGAATTTCTATTTAGCTTGATTTTAGATGTTTGAAAATGGATAGAGTAGATGGTAGCACATCACTGTCAGTTTAATGCACAGAACTGAATGATTTGTAAATGAGGGTAAAGGGAAAAGTTTTGGGTTGTATATGTTACTAGAAGGAAACTTAAAGACTAAAAAATGGGACTGTAAAACATAGTGAACCCTGTGGTGGATAATATCTGTGGTGAATAATACAAATAAAAGAATGTTCTTTCATGAACTATAACAAATGTATGTCACTATTTCAAGGTGTTATTAATAAAGGGTGTATATGAAAAAATGCACCTAATTTAAACTGTGGACTATAGTTACAAGTATTATTTAAATATTTTAAAATATAAGTGAATCTATGGAGACAGAATTAGATTAGTGGTTATGTAGAGTTGGGGAAGGATGTAGAGATTGAGAGGTGTATATTTTTCTTTTTGGAGTAAAGAAAAGGTTCTGAAGTTGATTATGGTGATGAATGCATCACTCTGTGATTATGCAACAAGGCATTAAGTGCAAACCTTGCATCCTTGCATGGATCATGTGGAATGTGAATATTTCTTAATAACACTTCTTAAAAATTTAGATTTCTCAAACAGAGAAACATGTGAGCCTATAGTTATACCACAAAACAGAGCAGAGTGGATTATCTTCTAAATATGTATTGAATTAACCAAGTAAATATGAGTTCTTTAAAGAAAACAACTGCTCATTTAGGAAATAGTGAAAAATATCAGATGTGACCTTTAAAGAAATATTTGAGAAAACTGAATAATACAACTCATTTTTTATGTATGCTTCTATTTTTAAATGAGATACTCCCATAATAGTAAGTATAATAAATCTATCTTTAATTATCCTCTCTGGTGACACATGCCCAAAACCAAAAACTTGAAGCAAATTAAGAGTAACAAGTATCAAATTCATAGAGCTCAGTATCAGCAGTTTACATATACATGTACTATTAAAAGGAAACACATCTCAAGCATTGGGATTCAGTCATTTTCTAATCAATTTCTATAAATAAATATTGATCTGTACAATATCCTAGAAAATTCAAACTCCCCCTCTCCAATGAAATTACTATGTGTTTTTTTTTCTGTAGCCATCATGAAAATATATTATGTGGGCACAAAATCATAATTAGAAATAGCTTTAGGTTCCTTTCCATGATAAATGTCTAATCTTAAAGTAAATTGTTCCATAATATATTTTGAGTAAATTTTTCCGATTATTGTTGCCCAAAATTATTATTCTTTACCTTGACCAAATTGCCTGGCTTGCTCCTGGAGGACTTTACCCACTCTCTCCCACTTCCTGACTACCTTTAAACTTCTCTTGCAACTGTAGATTTGCCAAGAAAAAAATTAAGATTGCAAGAAAACAAAGTGGGGGAGACACCTTCAGGTACTAGCTCTTCCAAGTTATCAACCTCACACCATCCTTCCCTTCTTTGACCAGATTGCCTGGTGATAGTTTCCCACTGCCCTTACCCTGATTATAAAACTCAACCTCCCCCTTCCTTCTTCCCAGTTGAGTTCTACCCTCTCTCCCTTACCAGGGTAGCTATAAATAAAATCACCTTGCTTGTAACAGTGTCCTGCATAATCTTTTCTTGAAAATATGCAGAGGTAAATCATTACCTGAAATATGTAGCTGTCTACAACATTTTTATATCAAAATGTGCCATAATATGATTGTACCATATTTTACATAAATTCTCTTCTAATGATCATTTGTGATTATCAATTATTTTCATTTAGTTGAGACATTTTAGTGAACTCATACAGTGCTTTATTTTGTAAATGTTCCCTGTTTAGAAGAAAAGATTATGTATTTTTATTGGTGGATTTTATAAATTTATATTAGATCAAGATTGTAAATCATATTTAAATGTTCTCTAAAAGATATTCCTTTTTATCTGGTAATGATAAAAATCTTCCACCATGACTATGGATTTTGCTATTTCTTATGATAATACTATCAGTTTAATTTGTGCAATTTCTAGAAGATACCTGAGATGAATCCAGGATTTCTACATGTTGAGCTTGCCCTCAACCACTGAACTGCATCTGCTCCACTATCTGTACATTTTGATGCTCCTCTTAAATGCTTAGGAACTCATTCTTGGTTGTAGTTTTTAAGAATGAATTACCAAGTTTTCTTTAAATTATTTTGATGTTAAATACAATTTTTATAGGAGGTACTGGGGATTGAACTCTGGAATTTGGATATGAGAAGCAGGTACTCACTCAATCACTGAGCTATCTTCTTCCCTAAAATACTATTTTTAATGTTATTCTTGCTACACCAGTTAGCAATATTTATTTACAACCATGTTCTGTCTTTTTGCATTGGGTGTCTTTATGGAAAAAATAGCATATTTTTGAATATTTTTAATGCAGCCTGAGAGTCCATCATATAAAACATTTTAAACAATTTACAAGAGGAAATCACTCTATGTGTTTTGGTTGTTTATAAAAATATGGTGAGGAAAGGGGATGATTAGTTTCATATTTGCATCATTTTTCTTTTATTTTTTTAAAGATACTTAGAGTACATAAATATTACATTAAAAATGCAGGGGATTCCCATATACCCCATTCCCTACACCTCCCACACTTTCCCACACCAACAACATCCTCTATTAGTGAGGTATATTTGTTACAATTGATGAAAACATATTGGAGTATTGGTCCTAGGTGTGGATCATAGTTTACATTATGGTTTAATCTCTCTCCCACACAATTTTGTAAGGTATGACAAGATATAAAATGGCCTGCATTTGTCATTGCAGCATCATTCAGGATAATCCAAATGTCCTGAAAATGCCCCCATATTACAGCTATTAATCCCCTCACCCTCCCCTCAGAACCTCCAGTGGCCACTGCCTCCACATCAATAATAAAAGTTCTTCCATTACTAGAATAATGATAAGTCTGTAGTAAAATAGCATTAAGTCTACTCTAGTCCATTGTTCATCCCCCAATCATGAGGATTCTGGGATAGTGGTGACAACTCTACATCTAATTGAGAGGGGGCTTAAATCCCATGGGGCCCTTGGGATGGTGACTGTCAATCATCATTTCCTTGTTCATTGTCCTGAGTGAGTCCAATGATTATGTATTGCAACTCTGTTAAGATTCAGGGGGCAACTGGCACATGATAAGACCTAAGATTTAAATCTCTTGGACAGGGAAGTGGCTGTGGCTCAATCAGTAGGGCTCCCGTTTACCATATGGGAGGCCCCGGGTTCACTTCCCGGGGCCTCCTGGTGAAGGCAAGCCCGCCTGCATGGCGTGGTTAGCTGACCCAGTGAGCACAAGCAGCAAGGGGGGGATAAATGAATAAATAAATAAAATCTTTAAAAAATAAATAAATAAATCTCTTGGACATAAAACTATCAGTTCTAGTACTAACTATAGGTTCAAATAGAAAGAGCAGAAGAGCCATGTGTCAGGAAACCACAACTGAATCCAACTCTGTCACACTGACAGTGTAAATTCCAAACTAAGGCCCTCTGTGAAGGCACCAAATTCCTGAGCTGTCAGCCCTGCCTATAGTGTCTGGATGTCTCCAAAGCCCTTAGGAACCTTACTATATAAGATAATATATACTGTGGCAGTCAATGAGATCCTACTGAGGCATGCTTAAGTGTAACTTCTGGAATGAACTCCCAACTCACTTTAAAATCTTTTAGCCATAAAAGCTCATTTGTAATTGCACTTTTCCCCTTTATGTCAAGGCCTTTTTCCAGTTGCTTTGTTAGTTGGTGCTTGGCAGTAATCCCTTGGTGCCAGGGGGGCTTATTCCTGGGAGACATGTCCCACAAGGGGGGCAGGTAATGCATTTATATGTTGAGTTTGACTTAGAAAATGGTTCCATTTGAGCAACAAGGAGTCTCTCAGGAGGTAACTCTTAGGCAACCTATAATACTAGGTTAAATTTCAATTGAAATGTTTTCCATTACCTTACAGTAATGGACACAGGACATGGTAAATATCATCAAAAATTATTAAACTGTACCAAGTAAATTGTAAACTATACTATAAACCATTGACAATGTTTAGTAGCTATGTTTCACTATCTGTATAAAAGTTATAACAATGCTACTTTCCACACACACAAAAAAAGGTTTTAATATGGGGTTGGGAAGGGGGAGGGAGGTTGGGTATACAGGAATCTCTAGTATTCTATGTGTGACTTTCCTGTGACCTAAAACTTCTTTGAAAACTAAATGAACACTTGGGAGACACTGGGGAATGAGAGGGGGAAGGTGTCACAGTACACACAGGACATCTGAGAATGCAGTGATAAAAGGAGAAAAAAAAATTTTTTTAATTCTTTTGTTTTTTCCTATTTTCTTTTTTTGACTGTCCCAATCCATTAATTATATTTTATTTTTAGTTCTTTTTTTCTGAGTTTCCTTGTATTTTTATCTCTTGCATTTAAGCTTATCATTATTATTTCATTTTCCTATTAATTGGTTATTACATGGGCTTCATCTTCAGGGAAGGTTTAGATCACAGTAGGGTTACAATGGGGGCTGCAGAGGATCATTGGTGGGGGGTGTCTGGGATGGGGGATTCATGGGAGTAAGTTCATCTGAATATACATGAAAGATATACAAAATTGTTCAAATGATCGAGGGATGGGGCATGGTCATGGTGGGTGGACAATCACTCAATAAATGAGGGAATACTGAATTCCCAGCCTGGAGAGCTCTGCCACATTCTCCAAGGGAGCAGCAATTGTCCCCTGAGTGCAGGGGCAGTGTCTGACAAAAGAGGATGGCCCACTTTTGGGTTCTTGTTATTGATGACTAGCCTTATGAGTCTTTGCTCTTGTAATTGAAACTTGGCCTGCTCTTATGTGGCCTAAGAGTTGCCATCTGAGAGCCTCCCTGTTGTTCAAATGTGCCTTCTTTCTAAGCCAAACTCAGCATATGAATGCATTACCTGCCCTCAATGTCGGACATGACTCCTGGGGATGAGCCTCTCTGGAAATGAGGGATTACCAAGTGCCAACTGGAAACATGACTGGAAAAAAACCTTGAATAAAAAGGGGAAAAGGTAAAGACAAATGAGTTCATGTGGCTAAGAGACTTCAAAGAGAGTCGGGAGGTCGTCCCAGAGGTAACACTTATGCACACATCAGTAGGATCTCATAGAACACCGAAGTGTATATCACCCCACATAGAGGGGCTCCTGAGGGCTCTGGAGACACCCAGGTTCTATATAAGGGGAGATAGCCCCAAAGATTGATGCCTTATCAGTGGGCTTTACTTTGGAATCTGTGCTCCTGAGAGTGACAGAGTTGGACTCAAATAAGTCCTCCCTGCACATGGTCCATCAGTCCCTTCTATTCAAACCTAGATGGGAGGCTGGAGTTTGTAGGTGTGCTTCCAGAGACTGCAGCCTCTGGACTGCCTGTGTGCCAGCTGGGCCTGGAATCTCGGTGGAGCTGCAACTCCTACTTTACAGCTCAAGGGACTCACCCAAGTCACCTGGTGAGGAGACAATGATGGACAATGGCCATCCCAGGGAATGGAGAGAGCCTGAAGCTGAAGGCAGGATAATCCCATCCACCAAATCCATGGGATATAAGCCCACTCTCACTTGGCAGTGGAGTGGACATCACCATTCCAGTCCCCTCAGGACTGGGGGAAGAGCTATGGACTAGAGTGGACTTAATGTTATTCTGTTGTATACATATTGTGATTCAAGCAATGGAAGAAATTATAACAGTGAGGTGGAGCCAGTGGCCACTAGAAGCTTTTGGGATGGGGAGGGGAAGGGTAGTTGTAATACAGGGGCTTATTCAGGAGTGATGTTGTGGTGACAGATACAGGCCATTTTACATCAGCATATACCATGCATAACTGTGTGGGAGAGAGTGTGGTCTACTATGTGACCTGTGGTCTATGCTTACTGGCAAAACCCCAGGATGTGTATATCCATTGCAGGTGATGTTCCACACTAATGAAAGATGTTTATCTGAGATGTTATGGGAGGTATGGGAGGTGGAGATCATAGGAATCCCTGTAATTTTTGTGTAACATTTATGTAATCTAAGTGTCTTTTAAAATATATATGAAAAAAAAAAAAAAAAAACAAAAAAAAAAAAAAAAAAAAAAGTAAACGGTTCTCATTCATCTCCTTATTTTTGACACTTTGCATTTGTGTAACACATTCCTTACAATTAATTAAAGATTATTAAAAAGAAAAAGGGGGAAGCGGCTGTGGCTCAATCAGTAGGGCTCCCATTTACCATATGGGAGGCCCAGGGTTTGGTTCCCGGGGCCTCCTGGTGAAGGCAAGCCTGCCCGCACGGCGTGGTTAGCTGACCCAGCGAGCACAAGCAGCAAGGGGGGGGATAAATGAATAAATAAATAAAATCTTAAAAAAAAAAAGAAAAAGAAAAAGAAAACATCACAGGAACATGATATTATATATCAAGCATAGTTTACATTAGGTATAATTTATTTCCCTATAACACCTTATTGTTTACACCCTTTATTTGTTATGCATTTGTTATAATTCTTGAAAGAATATTCCTTTACTTGTGCTCTTAAGTGTACTCCATCTTCCATAAAAGGCTTCACTGTAAAAAAGAAAAAAAAAAAAAAAAGCTTCACAAGTATGGTCATCTATACCAAGGTCCCATCAGTCATCCATCCCCCTTCACTATTCATTGCCCCTGTACTAGGGGGATTCTTGCTATCCTATTAGAGAATGTGGTAGAACTCCCCAGGATGGGAATTGGATATTCTTTTCTTATTGTGTGGATCTCCACCAACTGTGACTATACCTCTAAGCATTTGAACTTACTCATATGCCTTATAGGCATGCCCCAGGTGAACCTAGTCCCATGCATCCCCATTACTGATACCCCACACCATTGATTCTAAACTGCCACAGTTGTAACACCTCTGTTCCAAAACTTCTTAAAAAATGAAGCCAAAAATTAAACCAAATAAAATTAATAAGAAAATGAAACAATAATGATAGTTTAAAAATAACAAATAAATTATACAGAAATTAAAAATTAAAATAAAAGAAATAATAAATTTTAAATTTAATTTTAAAAATTTGGCATTATGTCTTTCATCACTGTAAGATCTATTGTCTTGTATGTACAATGACATCTTCTTCCATTCATTCCCCAGTGTCTTATTTTTTCCACTTTATCTTCAAAGAAGCTTTAGGTTACAGAAAAGTCACATAGAGAATATAGAGGTTTCTCATATATCTGACATCTTCTCACTTTTCCCCTTTCCCCTATTAATAACTATTTACATGTGGATAGTGCATTTGTTGCAACAGATGTATAAATATTGAAGCATTGCCACTAACCATGGTCAATGATTTACATTATGGTTTACATTTTGGACCATATACTTCTATAATTTTTGACAAAATTTAACATGTCATGTATCCATCATTGCAAGAGCATGTAGAACATTTCTAATGCCCCCCAAATACCCCATATTCTATTTATTCTTTTCTTCCCACATCCTCTTCTCAGGACCCATGCCACACACCAAGCTTTACTCCTTGAAGAACAAGATTCATATTTACAACAACACTGATGGTTTGACATACTGGGATGTCTGCCTCTATTAGGCACTGTCTATGCTCTCAAGAGACTCCTGCTCCTCCATTTGAGAACATAGCATGACCCTACAGGATAGGAGTTAAACACCTTACTGTTCCTTTTGTGGGTCTCCACCCACTGATACAATACAATATCAGAGGATGAACACTCACCTTCTCCCTAGAAGCCTGCCCAAGGTACACCCTATCCCACATGCCCCCAACATCCAAAACCCTACACCAATAACCTCCACTGCTGTATTTGCCAAAAAACGATGTTGTTCTTTCAACCACATATGTGCAAATACCTGGAGTTCATCTGCTCCCTCCTTGGACCTCCCACCATTTCCATGGGCAGAGCAACTCACTCTCCACCTAACCCTTCACTGACAGCACTGCTGAAACCAATAGCATCAATGTTCCATGGTTATGCCCATCCACTGCACAACTACACCTTCCCAACTTACCATAGATTTTGCCCATATGGGCATTGGCTCACAACCCTCTAGTCCCTTTCTGTCCCCTGTAAACCCATCTTTCAGACTCTAGCTCTGTGAGTCAGCAGAATTTGCTTAATTCATATCAGTGAGGTCATGTAACATTTGTCCTTCTGTGCCTGGGTTGCTTCACTCAACATAAGGTCTTCAAGATTCATCCATGTTATACCAAGTGTTCTTATTGCATTCCTTCTTACAGCTGAGAAATATTCCATTGTGTGTATATACCAGAGTTTGCTTATCCATTCATCTGTTGATGGACATTTGGGTTGTTTCTAACTTTTGGCAATAGTTGATAATGCTGCTATGAAAACTGGGGTATGTATACCTTTTTTTGTCTCTGCTTTCAATTTTTCTTGATATATACCCAGCAGTGGGATTGCTGGATCATATGGTAGTTCTAGAATTAGCTTCCTGAGGATCCACCAGACGGTTCTCCACAATGGTTGCACCATTCTGCGTTCTCATTAGCAGTGGATAAATATTCCCATTCCTCCACATCCTCCCCAACACTTGTAGTCCTCTGTTTTTTAATAGCCACCAGTCTAATGGGTGTAAGATGATATCTCATTGTACTTTTGATATGTATTTCCTTAATAGTTAGTGATGTTGAGCATCTTTTCATATGCTTTTTAGCCATTTATATTTCTTCTTTGGAAATGTCTGTTCAAATCTCTTGCCCATTTTTAATGCTTCGTTTGCCTTTTTATTTTCAAGGTGTAGGACTTCTTAATATAAGCTGGATATTAGTTCTCTATCAGATAGATGGTTACCAAATATTCTCTCCCATTGAGTTGGCTGCCTTTTCACATTCTTGACAATCTCCATTGAGGTGCAAAAGGAGATCCCATTTATCTATTTTTTTTTTTTTTTTGAGGAGATCCCATTTATCTATTTTTTCTTTCATTGCTCATGCTTTGGATGTAAATTTCATGAAGCCATTTCCTACTAAAAAACCTTGTAGATGTTTTCCTACATCTTCCAAGATCCTTATGGTCTTGGCTTTTTTATTTATATCTTTGATCCATCTTGAGTTAATTTTTGTATAAGGTATGAGATGGTGTTACTTCCTCAATCTTTTGGATATGGATATCCATTTCTCCAGCACCCCTGTTTGAAGAGGCCATTCTCTCCTAGTAGATTGGGCTTGGTGTCCTTGTCAGAAATCCATTGACTGTATATACAAGGATCTATATGAGAACTCTTAGTTCAGGTCCAGTGGTCAGTATGTCTATCCTTGAGCCAGTACCATACAGTTTTAGTGTGGGTTTATTTTGTTTTATTTATTTTTTCTTTACATTGGAGTTTTAATCACTGTAGATTTGTAGTATGATTTAAAGCCAGGTAGTGTGATTCCTCTGATATCATTTTTCTTTTTCAATATGTCTTTGACTATTCAAAGACTTTGCCCTTCCTAATAAATTTCATGGTGAGTTTTTCCAATTCAGTAAAAAATGCTGTGGTAATTTTTAATGGAATTGAGTTAAATCTGTAAATCAGTTTGGGTAGGATAGACATCTAAATGATGTTTAGTCTTCCTATCCATGAGCAAGTATTATTCTTCCAATTATTTAAGGCTTCTTTGATTTTCTTTAACAGTGTTGTGTGATTTTCTGCATACTAGTCATTTACATCTTTAGTTAAATTTATTCCTAGGTATTTGATTATTTTATTTACTATTTTAAATTGGATTTTTTTCTTGTTTTCCTCCTCAGATTGCTCGTTATTAGCATAGAGAAAAGCTACTGATTTTTGCACATTGATCTTTTAACTTGCCACTTTCCTGAACTAATTTTAAGCTCTAGAAGCTTTTCTGTAGATTTCTCAGGCTTTTGAGGGATAGAATAATGTCATCTGCAAATAGTGAAATTTTTACTTCTTCCTTTCCAAGTTGGGTGACTTTTATATGTTTTTACTTGCCTAAGTACTCAAGCAATTACTTCTAACACAATGTTCAATAAGGACAGTGACATTGGGCATCTTTGCCTTGTTCCAAATCGTAGAGGGAAAGCTGTTAGGATTGAACCATATAATATGATGTTAGCTGTGGATTTTTCACATATACCCTTCATCATATTGATGAAGTTTCCTTATATTCCTATCTTTTGAAGTGTTTTTGTCAAGAAATGGTGCTGTATTTTTTTAATGCTTTTTCTGCATCAAAAGAGATGATCATGTGAATTTTTCTTTTGATCTGTTTATGTAGTGTATTACATTATTTGATCTTCTTATTTTGAACAATCCTTGTATTTTAGGGAAGAAACCCAATTGGTATAGTGTATAATTTGTTTGATGTATTGCTGAATATGATTAGCAAGTATTTTATTTTAACATCTAGGTTCATTAACTTATTGGTCTATAATTTTCCTGTTTTGTGGCATCTTTGGCTCTGGTGTTAGGGTGATGTTGGTATCATAGAATGAGTTAGGCATTGTTCCCTTCACTTCTATATTTTAGAAGAGTTAATGCAGGATTGGTGTTAGTTCCTTCCAGAATTTTTGGTACAATTCACCTGTGAAGCCATCTGTTCCTGGGCTCTTCTTAGTTGGAAGGTTTATGATGACTAATTCAGTCTTGTTATTTGTGATTGGTCTGCTGAGTTCATTAGTTACTTCTTTTGTCAATATAGGTTGCTTGTGTGTTTCTAGGAATTTGTCCATTTCCTCTAAGCTCTCCCCTTGTTGGCATATAATTTTTCAAAATGTCCTCTTAGGATACTCTTTATTTCTGTGGGGTCAGTGGTGATATGCCCTTCTTCAATTATTATTTTATGTATTTGCCTCTTCTCTCATTTTTTGTTTATTAGAACAGCTAAGGGTTTTTTAAATTTTATTAACTTTCTCAAAGAACCAACATTTTTTTTTCTAGTGCTTTTTTATTTTCAATATCACTTAACTCAGCTCTAATCTTTGTTATTTCCTTCTACTATCTTTGGGTTTAGTTTGCTTTTCTTTTTCTAATCCTTCAGGTGTGCAGTTAGGTCTTTGATTTTAGCTCTTTCTTCTTTTATAATATAGGCATTTACATTTATGAATCTCCCTCACAGTACAGCTTTTACTGCATCCCATAGGTTTTGATACATTGGGTTGTCATTTTCATTTATTTCAAGGTAGTTATGAATTTCTTTTGTAATTTCCTCTTTTACCCACTGATTGTCTAAAGAGTGTTATTTAACTTCCATATCTTTGTGCCTAATCTGCTTCTCTGCCCCTTACTGATTTCCACCTTCATTCTATTGTGGCCAGAGAAATTATTTTGTACAATTTCAACCTTTCTGAGTTCATTAAAAGATGTTCTGTGACCTAGCATATGGTCCATCCTGGAGAATGATCCATATACTCTTGAGAAGAATATATATCCCACTGTATTTGGGTGTAATTGTTTGTATATGTCTATTAGGTCCAGATGCCCTTATGTATTATTCAAGGTCTTTGTTTCTTTAATTTTTCTGTCATAATCTGTTGAATGGTGATAATGTATTAAAGTACCACACTATAATTGTAGAAGCATCTATTTCTTCACTTAATTTTTTCAATGTTTACCTCATGAATTTTGAGGTGTCCTGGTTAGGGGCGTAAATGTTTATGTTTGTTCTGTCTTCTTGATATCTTATCCCTTCTATTTTTATATAGGAGCCTTCTTTCTCTCTTACAATAGTTTTGCATTTTACATCCATTTTACCCAATACTAGTATTTCTACTCTCACCCTTTTTTGGTTACTGTTTGCTTATTAGATTGTTTTCCAACCATTCACTTTCAGCCTCCTTGCATCCCTGGGTCTAACATGGGTTTTTTGTTAACAGCATATAGATGGGTCATATTTTCTTATCCATTCCACCAATCTGTATCTCTTGACTGGTGAATTTAATCCATTAACATTCAATGCTATTACTATCAAGGAATGACTTACATTAGTCATACTTTCTTTAGGTTTATGTATGCCATATGTTGTTATTTCTCTTTTTATCTTTTTAGTTGTTCTTACACTATCCCCAACTCTCTGTGTCTCCTATTTTTCTCTTTTTGACCTGCAGAATTTCCTTTAGCATTTCTTGAAGGCAGGTTTCATGTTAAAATCTATTAATTTCTGTTTATTCGTGAATATTTTGAACTCTTCCTCAGTTTTGAATGCTAGATTCACTGGATGGTGAATTTTTGGTTGGAATTTTTTTTTTTAGCACCTTAATTATGTCATACAACTGGATTCTTGCCAACATGGTCTCAGTTGAGCAATCAGCCCTTAATCTTATCAAGCTTACCTTGTATGTGATGGATCTCATTTCTTTTGCTGCTTTCAGTATTCTCTTTTTGTCTTGAGAATTGGAATAACTCTACAAGTATATGTCTTGATGTAGGCCTATTAGGATTATACTGTTTGGGGTGTGCTGCACTTCCTGGACATATACATGCATGTCCCTCAAAAGAGTTGGGAAATTTTAAGCCATTCTTTCCTCCAAAACACCTTCTGCCCCCTTTTTCTTCTCTTCTCTCACTGGAATGCCTATAATGTGTATGCTTGTGCATTTTGTGTTGTCATTCAAGTCCCTAATTCCCTGCTGGACTTTTTCTATCTTTTAATCTATCTGTTCTACTATCTCTCTGATTTCAGCTACTCTGTCTACCACATCACTGATTATTTCCTCTGCCTGTTCAAGTCTGCTGTTATGTCCTTCCATTGTATTTTTTATTTCTTGTATTGTGCCATTCATAACCATCATATCATTATCATTTATGAATGTTGAAAATTTCTTCAGTATGTTCTCCCACTGTCTTCTTAATATCCTTAATCTATTCCTTCATGTCATTAAGTTGATTCATGATATTTTTTTCTCTGATTAGTTGTTCCATGTTCTGCATCTACTCCTGTTTTTTAGTTTATTCATTAGACTGGGCCATGTTTTCCTGTTTCTTAGTATGGCTTGCCATTTTTTGGTGTCTAGGCATCTGTTTATCTTGGTAGGTTTATTCAGTTGGTTAGCTTCTTTTTCAGGGTTTTATTTGGTTGTTTTCCTGTATGTGGTAAAGGTTTCATTTTGACACTTAATTCCTCTTATTTTATTTACTTCTTGTTGTCTAAGTTCCCTTAAAAAAAATTAGGAGCAAAGAAAAGTAAAGAGATAAAAAGAGAAAAACAATAATAGTAATAATAATTTTAAAAGGTAGAAGAGGAACCATACAAAGCATAGGAAAATAAATAAACATGCATAAGAAATCATAAGAAGTACAGAGGAATAAGAAAAAAAGTGGAATAGAAACAATGAAATGAGAAACAAAATAGAAAAAGTATAGACTGAATTAAAGGCTGGGCTGATGAGAAGAGAGAAAGAGGAAAAAGAAAGAGAAATTTTTTAAAAAAAAGAAAGAAAAAAGAGAAATAAAAATAAGAAAAATTATATATCAAATGAAAGGAGCTAGAATGAAAGAAAGAAATGGAAAACAGAATATAGAAAATGAAGGAAAGAAAAAATGTAGCATAGGTAAAGAAATCAGTCAAAAAAGGGGGATACAAAGAAAAGGGAAACACAACAAACAAGAAACAAAACAGCAGCAACTAAAAAAAAATTCCACCAAAGAAAGCTTTCCATCATAGGCCCATAAGGAGCTTATCAGGCTGTTGGAGTTCATCAATCAATCACTCTGCAGCCTGCCCTCTGCAGGTGATACTCCAGGTTTTAGTGAGTAAAATAAGAAAAAAAAAAGAACCTTTTAAATAAATAACAGATCCAAGAAAATCTAAAACAAAAAGAATGTTTATATGTACCCTTTCATAAGGTAACAGCTGGATGCCTGAGAAACCTGTGGATCACACCTCTAAGGGGAGTCAGGAATCAAACCAGGTACCTCACATATACAAGGTGGGAATTCATCCACTCAGCTAAGCTGTTTCCTTGGGTTAATTAACCTTCAGAAATCTATCTGCCACCCTTTCCTCTGACATTTCAGACCTCTACAGCTTACTAGAGTCCTGCTGATTAGGTGCCTCTCCCTGTCCCCTCTCTAATCTAGTTGCTTTCTTTCCATGGGCAGCTGGACATGACAGCCTGCCTGAGAGGATTCTACTTCTCATATCCCTGTCTGTTCAGTGTCTCTTCTGAGATTCAAAGAAGGCTCAGCTGGCCAAACTCACCACAAAGAAACCACTCTCTACCATCCCTGATGCTTCTTCCTCATAAGGAATGCCCCTTCCAACTGTGTTGGTAGCAGTGTGAGGCTACTTTGCCCTGACAGTGGATTATATGTGTCATTTCCAGCCACAGGGGTGAGCAACTCATGTTTTTATTTTGATTTTCTTATCTTTCCAGTACCCTCCTAGATGATTCAGAGCATCTTCATGTTCTATATATACTGCAAGCAGCTCCTTTAGATAGATCCCTGCCTTCTCTCTCCTCTTTTTGTGAGAGGGTCAGACACAGTCTACCTACATTGGCACCATTTTCCCAGAATCCATATTTGCATTTTGCAAAAATCATTCCTGCTGCAGGATGTGTTCAAAATCTAGAGAAAGATTAGAATGGTTGAAGAAGAATGACAAGTGATATGAAACAAATTCTTATGGTGGAATGAGGCCTGCTTTTGTGCTGGGATAACAATGTGTCCCTTTCTCAAGTCATCCTGCACTTGGTGCTTATACAGAGAAGTTTTCAGAGAGCTGCTTTCAACCTATTTTTGTGGAAAATGTATACAGTTCAGAATCCTGTGAAACCCTGCAGAGGTAACAATGCTACCCTGAACATATGCAATGGCCCATGGCCATATTCTCTGTGTCTGGAAGTCATTATTTATTCATCTCAAATATATTGTGCTGCTGTATCAACTGTAATGAAGGAAATGCCAGTTGTGGATACTCCCTTCAGGAAGGGGCTTGAACAGGGGCCTCTCTCAAGCATCAGAGCTCTTCTTGGTCCCCAGGAAATTCTAATGGTGATGAATAGATTATGCTTAGGATTATAGTTATGCTTCTTTCCTCACCACCCTCCAATATCTGGAAAGGATTCATTCCTCAGGAAGTTGCTCTTCCAGAAAGGGCTTCTTTCTCTTCACACTCTCCTACATTCCTACTGTTCAATGTCTGTCTATAAAACTTCTATTCAGTTGGCTTTCCCTTAATTTGAAACAGTTATTTCAACTATATATCCTCACCACCTTCCCCCATTTGTGATCAAGATTTCCCATGCTCAGCTGATGGGTTTATCATAAAGTGCATTGAGAAAAGAGAGATATTCAATCAGCAAAGAAGTCCCTCAGCACCCTATCTTCAAACTGACCAATTCAATATATCTGGTCCCAGTGACCCTGTGGATAGTCAGAAACCTGAGAGTGATTCCAAATCCCTCCCTGTCCCTCTTATCATAATCAAATCCTATCATTTCAATTACAACCCACACCACTCAATTGACTCCTCTGTATTTTCACCAACACCTACCTAGTCCATACTACCATTCTCTCTCTTGCATGAAACACTCTATGAGCTGATCCCTACTTCCATTTTTGCCCCATTCTGACTACTTAAGTGAACAAGAACCATCTTCTTTTGAACTCTCAAACATAGTTCATTTTGTAAACAAATCAATGCAACTATTACCAACTATATCTTCTTTATTTTTCTACACTTCATAACACATGGTTTGGTTCCACTGCTAATGACTACCAAAAAAATATTTCCCTTGTTTACTGTGGACATCCATGGATGTATTATATGATGATCCTAAAGTTGAAAACAATAACATGTTAAGTTTTAATAAAAATACTCATTATGAAAGAAAGTTTTGCTCTGTGTAATGAATAAGGCTTAAATCATTTAAAATGTATGTGGTTATTGGCATGAAATTAATACCCCTAACAGAAACAAGAATATATATTATATGCAAATTAGTTTGGATTTGATTTCAAATGGTGAGGTATTTTTTAGTAGATAATGTCATGTTTGTAGCAATAATATGTAGCCTATGATCTATTGTGGCTTATCATTTTGAAGATTGCATTATTAAGAAAGATACAATACATAATCAAAGACTTAAATTTAGAAATGAAATATACCACTTTTCTCATTGGAGGAAAATAAGCTTTACTATAATCTTCCATACCAGAAAAAAAGTTGTTAAAAGTAATTACTTTGAAAATAGTTTTATTTACTGAATGTCTGTAAACAAATCATTTATCCATTATCAGCTTTGCTTTGCTTATTCAGAAAATTCTGAAATTGTCTTATCTTTCTCACAGAGCCTGATGAGCATTACATTAGGTCTGCAGTATAAAATACTTAGAACAATACACATTTTGAGTGCCTTTCAACAGTTATTATTTATAGCTTTCTCTTTGTTTCTCATAAAATTCTCTTTCTGACAACATTCCCTTCCTCTGGTGGAAACCAGAGTGTGGTTGAGGCCATGATGGTGGCAACTTGGAAATTCAGTGAAACTTCTGGGCCTCAGCAGATGTAATGACTCAGAAGACACAAGGAAAACCACCTACCTCCATGAATTCCAAATAATAAAGTATCAAAGAAGAGGAAACAGGCTTATAAAAGTCATCTTAGAGTGGGAGAGGGCTTTCATTGGTCTTGACTGATTGAGTTACCATTCAGGATTATAAAGGTTGAGCCTAATCCAATCATGAGAATGCTGGATATGATTAAATCTCCAAAACCACTAATTCTCAACATGGCTAGTAGCCACCCTAAGGAGAGCACATTGAAATCTTGAGTTAGCCCATTTGGTGCTTGAAAACATTGGAGGCTGCTATTATCAACAATAGCCAACACTACCAGGCTACCTGGAATGTGGATTCATAACAACACATCTAAACATATTGCATATTTTACTCTTGAATTCAATTTATCAAGAAAACCTAGAAATTGACACAAGATTCTTTGTTTTTTAATATGTCTTCAATTACAGGGCATCTAAAGTTTACATACTGAAATACAATATGTGTAAAATTATTTTTCATTTATTGCTGTTCCTAGTTTATTAAAGGAATCAGGTAGACTTAAAAGTATGTAAGAGGATCAAAAAATAATAATCATGGGAATTCATAGTGATAAAGGGGAAAATCTATCTGCAAAGCTACAGAGTGTATTTTTCTACATTACTCCTAATTAGGGTTAATCTTATATTGCAAATATTTCTAAATGATTAAACAGATGAAAGCTGTACTTCTCAAAGTTTGGCCTCCAAATAATAGCCTCAGTATCAACTGGGAAATTTCTAAAAAGCAAATTCTCAGACTTTGCCACAGATCTACCCAATCAGAAACTTTGGTGTGGAGTCCAGTAATCTATTTTTTTTAAAAAAACAAATCAATTTTATTTATACATATTAATAAAGCATAAATTCATCCAAAGTATACAATCAATGGTATTTGGTATAATCACATATATGTGCATTTATCACTTCAGTCATCTTTAGAGTATTTTCATTATTCCAGTAATAATAATCTAAAATACAAAAACCTAACAAACTAAACTCATCATCTTTCAATCTCTCTTTGTTTCCATAACTGCTATTCTGTTTCCTCCTCTCTAGTTTATTTGTAATTATATTTTATACAACCACCCTTATGTATGCAATATCACCCATATTCATATTTTACATGAAGTTTCACTGTTATACAGTCCCATGTTACATTTTTTTAGCTTTTCTTCTAGTAATATAAATATCCTTAGGCTTTCCCTTTCAACCATTGTAATATCCATATAATGGCTCTCCTAGTCTCAAACACCATGATGTGCTCTCACCATTTCCATTCATTTCCAAAGATTTACAAACAACCTTTTAACCAATTCTTTTTTTTAATACAACAAGAAACTTTTGTTTATTTTCAAAGGTATCCTTCATAAAAGGAAATGGACAAATAGATTGAAAGGGGGACTAAAAGAAATTGACTAGAGTATGGTAATTACCTAAAAAAATAATTTCCTATACCACCATCCTTATTTGCTTGGAAAATGCTTTTAACCAATTCTGCACTGATTATCAATCAACTTTCGATTCCATACCCTCATTCTACTTTCTAGTGATCTATATTTTAATTATTAATTCCATGAGTTTACATAATATATTTAGTTCATAATACTGAAAACATACTATACAATGTAGTCAAATTCTTAGAAACAGATGAAACACCTACACTGACCCTAGAAGAAATAGAAGACTTCAACAAACCAATCACAGGTGAAGGGATTGAAACCATCATCAAAAACCTCCCAAAGATGTAAAGCTTGGGACCAGATGGCTTCACAGGTAAACTGAACCAATCTTCCAAAGATCATCAATAATACTCTTGCTCAAGATTTTCCAATAAAAATGAACAAGAAAGACACCACCAAACTCATTCTATAAAACCAACATCACCCTAATAGCAAAACCAGATAAAGATATTCCAAAAAATGAATATGAAAGAAAAATATGTCTAATGAATATAGATGCAAAAAATCCTCAATAAAATACTTACAAACTGAATCCAAAACCACATTAAAAGAATTATACACAATGATCATTATGGTTTTATCCCAGTTAGGTAAGGGTGGTTCAACACAAGAAAATCAATTAGTGTAATGAACTGCATTGATAAACTGAAGAAGAAAAAATATCACATGAATCTCACAATTGATGCACAAAGGGCATTTGTCAATACACAGCACTCTTTCTTGATGAATACAAATTTAAAAGATAGGAATAAAAGAAAGCTGTCTTAATATGGTAAAGTGCATATATGAAAAACCTACAACTATCATTGTAGTCAATTGGGAAAAGCTGAAAGCTTCCCTACTGAGATCAGGAACAAGCAAGGATGCCCACTGTTATGACTGCTATTCAATATTTTGCTAGAAGCTCCATATAGAGAAATTTGGCTAGATAAAGAAATAAAAGACACTCAAATAGGAAAGAAAGAAGTAAACCTTTCACTATTTGCTGATGATATGACCCTATATCTAGAAAATCCTTAAAAACCCACAACAAAGCTATGAGAATTAATAGACAAGGTCAACAAAATGGTGGGATACAAAGTTAATACACAAAAATCAGTAACGTTTCTTTACACTATTGATGTTAAATAAGAGGAGAAAGTCAGAAAAAAATCCATTCATAATAGCGACTAAAAGAATCAAATATTTTGGAAAAAAATTAGCCTAGGAGATAAAGGACCAGTATTCAGAAAACCACAAAACATTGCTATAAGAAACCAAAGAAGAATTAGATAAATGGGAAAACATTCCGTGTTCATGGATTGGAAGACTAAATATCATTAACATGTCAATTCTACCCAAAATGACTTACAGATTCAATGTAATCTCAATAAAAATCCCAACAGCTTTTTTTGCAGCAATGGAAAGACCAATAGTCAAATTTGCTTGAAAAAGCAAAGGACCACAAATAGACAAAAATATCTTTTAAAAAAGAATAATGAAGTTGGAGGACTCTCACTTCTTGACTTTAAAGCATATTATTTAGCTACATTAGTAAAAAACTTCAAGTTACTCACATAAAAATAGATTTACCAATGGAACAGAATCAAGAACTCAGAAATATACCTTCCCATCTACAGTCAAGTGATTTTTCACAAGGCACTTAATTTCACCCAGCTGGGCCAGATGAGCAATCTATTTTATATATATATATTAAGATTTTATTTATTCATTCATTTATCCCCCCCTTGCTGCTTGTGCTCTCTGGGTCAGCTAACCACGCCGTGCGGGCGGGCTTGCCTTCACCAGGAGGCCCCAGGAACTGAACCCGGGGCCTCCCATATGGTAAACGGGAGCCCTACTAATTGAGCCACAGCCGCTTCCCTTAAATATATTTTTTAATTCAAGTATATCATTTGTACATAAACATACATAAAAATAAGTTTATAGTAAAATTTGTGAGCTTACAAAATAAACATGCATAACATCATACAGGAGTTCCATACATCACCCTTCTACTAATACCTTGCATTGTTTGAAACATTTGTTACAAACTGTGCAAGACATCATCAAAATATAACTAACTATAGGCCATATCTTACATTTGATCCATTTTCCCCTAAACCACCTAAGTATTTTATATATATAGTTACTACAGAGGGTGTGAACATACAAAACAATCATGCATGTGTGTAGAATTTCCATACAGCACCCCTTCACCAACATATCACACTGTGGCATAACATTTGCAACAGATTATGAGACAACATCATCAGACTTCCACCACCAAACATGGTCCATAGTGCACATCTGGCACACCCACTCCATACCCCCCATGATCAACACAGTACATCTTTGGCACCAGCAAGATATATTTTAAAACCCTACAGGTGAATCTGTACACCAAAGTTTGAGAAAAAGTGCCTTGAAGAAGAAGTTTCTGAAACTTGACTGTACTTTCAAAGTACATAGGCAGTGATCAAAATCTGTTAGCTCCAGGCCAAATTTGATACTAATTGAACCTGGGTCCTGGTGGTGGGAACTAGGGACTATCCACGTAATTCTAACATACAGCCAACTTGAAAATTATTGCCCTAATACAAATAATTTGCATGCAAATAACATGAGGATCATTTTTTTTTTTGTACAAAAACCACATATTATTCTCTACCCCCCTCCCCTCACAAAATTGGGTGGCTGTATTACAGGAAAGAAACCGGATGATAGATATGAAAACAAAAAGTCACCACTCAGGTGTTACCTCTAACCAGGTGGTCCTGGTCGCACCATCTGAGTACTGGGAACCAAGCAGACCTTATTCCTTTGTGTATGCATTCTGGACTCTTGGGGTGGACATGATCTTGTCCCTACTGGAGTTTAGTTCCAATGCAGTTGCCTCCAGAGAGACCCCAGTGCCTTTTGAGAATGGCCAGGGTTTTTCTTACTTCCCAATCAATTTCTCCCAAAGGAAACTCATTCCAAATACCTTTCCCCTGGGGTCTTAGAAGGAAAACATGAGGATCTTTTAAACATGCCAATTCTGATTCATTGCTGTACGGTAGGAGCACTTCCAAATTGTATCTAGATGTTGCCAAGCATTAGGCTGAGAAATACCACACTGAGTGGCAAACAAATAAAAGTTATACTAAAGAAAGCAAACACAGCAGGCCAGCTCAAGACAGTGCAAATATGCTTCAAAATTAGATCTCCTAAATGAGATGTTTTCTCCCTAATTTCCCTTCTTGATGTACTCTCTCAAGTCTCTGCTACTGCTCTGACTCATTATAAAATAGAATCACAAAGCAGAGAGAGAAAGTAATATTTTTAAAACACTAATCTGATCAGGAGGCACCCTTGCGTAAAAATTTGGAAGTATTCACTTTGTTGAAAAATAAGAAAAGAAAAAGGAAAAAATTCTAACCTTGAAAGCTAGGAAAATATTCTGTGGGACATTTAGACCTTTTTTGTTCTTTTAAGATTTCATTCTTGGTCCAGTTTCTGCATCTTTGTACAGGCTATGTCTGTTCTCTCCCCACAAAGATTCCTGAATAATCTGCAGTCACAGACACATTGGAAATCATCTATACATCTTTCAGATGACAAGTGAGAGGTCATTTCCCCCAGAGTATCCCATTGCCCATTCCCCAGTCTGAAAACTTAATTTTCCTTTCTAATCCCAAAGCAAGGACTTCCAGGAAGATGGTGGACCAGTAAGACACAGAACTCTCTTCTCCTCCAGAAAAATAGCCAAAGAACAGACTGAGACAGCCCAATAAAGATCTTCTAAGATTTAGGATACCGGACAAAGGCTGGACACTGCCCAGAGGTGAGAAGGACAAAGGAGGGAAATGATAATGATAGAACTCTGAGTTGAAATGAGTGGCTGCTGCTGCTGGCACCCTCCCCCACACTAAAGACACATTAGAATTCTCAGGCTTCTGGGCCTGTGACAACAGACAAAGTGGGATCCAGGGATGGACCACCCCAGGAAAAGGGAGAAAGAAGGACACAGCCTAAAGCTGAATCAGCTTCTGACCCACACATTTGATCTGCTGTGTCCCATGAACCCTTCCAGGCCAGTGAGGCCACACAGTGGTTCCCCTGGTAGCCAATGAAGGACTGGAGAAATCCAACGCTTGCAATCTCCCTCTCCTAGCTGGGACTAATTGTTGAGGGTGCCCCAGGAAAGGGGAGAGAGAGGGGTACAGCCAAAGGCTGATTCAGATTTTGACTCACATATTTGGTCAACAGTGTCCCAGGAGCCCTTCCAAGCTGGGTGGGGCTGTGCCATTCTTTGCTTTGCAGCCTGCAAGAGGCTAAATATATACAACCTTCCCAATCTCCTCCTCTACTAACAAGGACCGATTGTTGAGGAATCAGAGGGGAGTAGCAATATTTCCAACCCAGGAAAAAGGAGGGGGCTGCCAGAGAAAGCTGAAGAACTGTCTTGGAGAAAGTTTGAATTGCAAGGCTTATAATCTCCAGACAGGAAGCTCTATCACATTGATCTGGTCTGTGTTGCAACAATTACACTCCTGCCAGTAATCAAATTGAGAAGTGCTGTCAGACCAAGGAAATGCACAAGAGAAAATTTAAAAATAAGTAAGATAGGTTTTTACCAGCCTCTATAGCCTCCCTCCCCAAGACCCTAGGAAGCAACTTTACAACCAATTACTGGGTCCAGTGTCCAGTTTTGAGCAACCAGCAGGACAATCCTAACAATCCAGCTTGGGCAAAGAGCAATGGTAACACACAGCCTTCTGCCACTAAATCCTTATACAAGAGAAAGAAATTGAGCATCTGAATAAACTACATCCTAATCAGCTGCCTAGAGATCAGCAAAAAATTACAAGCCATGCTAAGAAAATAGAAGACATGGCTCAAGAAAAGGACTATATCAAAGCCCCAGAAGAGATGCATAATTTGAGAGAACTAATCAGTGAGATGCACACAAATTACCAAAACCAAATTACTGAGTTGAAAGAAAATATGATTACAGAGATAAATGACATCAAGAAAACTTTGAGTGAGCACAAAAAAGAATTTGAAATCCTGAGCAGAAAATTAACAAAAATCATGGAAATGAAAGACACAATAGGTGAGAACAAAAACACATTTGAGGTATACAACAGCAGATGCAAAATGATAGAAGAAATAATAAGTGATACCAAAGACAAAACAGGTAAAATTGAAGAGAGAAAAGAACAGAGAGAGAAAAGAATGGAAAAAATTGAGCAGGCACTCAGAGAGTTGAATGACAAAACAAAATGCAACAACATACATGTCATAGGAGTTCCAGAAGGAGAAGAGAAGAGAAAAGGGACAGAAAGAGTATTTGAGGATATAATAGCTTAAAATTTCCAAACTCTCATGAAAGAAATGAACTTACATGTCCAAGAAATGCCTCATACCCCAGCCAGAATAAATCCAAATAGATCTACTCCAAGACACATACTACTCAGAATGTCAAATGTCAAAGATAAAGAGAAAATTCTCAGGACAGCAAGGAAAAAAAAAACCATATAAGGGATGTCTGGTAAAACTTAGGGAAGATTTCTCTTCAGAAACCATGGAAGCAAGAAGACAGTGGCGTGATACATTAGAATACTGAAAGAGAAAAACTGCTAGCTGAGAATTCTTTATCCAGCAAAATTGTCCTTCAAATATGAAGGTGAGTATAAAATATTCACAAACAAACAGAAACTAAGAGAGTTTTCAAAAAAATAATCCACCTTTGCAGGAAATATTAAAGGAAACCTTAGGACCTGAAAGAAAAAGACAGGAGAGACAGCTTGAAAGACAGTATTGAAGAAAGAACAGCAGAACAGATAACCAAAGGAGTTAAAAGAAAAGCAAAATATATGACATGAACACCAAAAAATAAAATGGAGGAAATAAATAGTACATTTACAGTAATACAATTGAATGTCAATAGATTAAACTCCCTAATGAAAAGATACAGGCTGACAGAATGGATAATGAAACATGAGCCATCATATGCTGCTTACAAGAAACTCACCTTAGACCCATTTATACAGACTAGCTAAAAGTGAAAGGTTGGAAAAAGATACTCCACGCAAATAGTAACAAGAAAAGAGCCAGGGTAGCTACACTAATTCCAGAAAAAAAACAGAATTTAAATGCAAAAAGTTATGAGATACAGAAGGCCATTATATATTAATAAAAGGGACAATCCACCAGAAAGCTATAATAGTCATAAATATCTTTGCACCTAACTAGGGTGCCCCAAAATACATGAGACAAGCTCTGAGAAAACTGAAGGGAGAAATAGACATCTCTACAATAATCACTGGAGACTTCAACACCCCACTCACAACATTAGATAGAACAATTAGATAGATCATCAAGAAGGAAACAGAGAAATTGAACAATATGATATATGAGTTAGACCTAACAGACATATACAGAACACTGCATCCAAACTCAGTGGGTTATGTATTCTTCTCAAGTGCCCATGGATCTTTCTCCAGGATAGACCACATGTTAAGGAAAAATGCAGCTCTCAATAAATATGAAAAGATTGAAATTATACAAAGCAACTTCTCAAATCATAATGGAATGAAACTGGAAATCATTCATAGACAGGAAAAAAGTAAATTCACAAATGTGCGGAAGCTAAATAATCAGTGGGTCAAAGAAGAAATTGAAAGCGAAATCAGAAAATATATTAAGACAAATGAAAATGAGAACACAATGTATCAACCTTATGGGATACAGGAAAGGCAGTCTTGAGAGGGAAATTTATAGCCCTAAATGCCTATATTAAAAAAGAAGATGGAGCTAAACTCAAAGATTTCACAGAACAACTAAAGAAATATGAAAAAGATCAGCAAACCAATCTCAAAGCAAGCAGAAGGAAAGAAATAATAAAGATTAGAGCAGAAATAAATGAAATTGATAAAAAAAAAAAAACGATAGAGAAAATAAACAAAACCAAAAGCTGCTTCTTTGAGAAGATCAATAAACTTGACAAACCCCCTACTTCTAGACAAACAAAGAAAAAAAAAAGAGAAGATGCTAATAAATACAATCAGAAATGAAAGGGGGAATTTACAACTGGCTCCCCAGAAATAAAAAGATCATAAGAGGATATTATGAGAAATTGTATGCCAACAAACTAGACAACCTAGAGGAAATGGACAAATTCCTAGAAATGCCCAAACAACCTACACTGATGCTACAAAAAATACAAGTCTTCCCATAACCTGCAGAAATGTGTCAGAGAGAGTGTAAACTACAATGTGAACTATGGCCATTGCTCAGTGGCAATGCCCCAGGATACATTTTTCAATTGCAATGAATGTGCCACACTAATGAAGGATGCATTTTATGTAGGAGGGTGTGGAAGGTGTGGGGAGTGGGGCATATGAGAATCCCTACATTTTTTTGTGTAACATTTATGTAAACAAGTATTTTTAAAATAAAAAATATATTTTAAAAAAATCAATTGATCATTGTGGTGAGGGTATATTAGTCAGCTAAAGAGGTGCAGATGCAAAGTGCCAGATATCTGTTGGCTTTTACAAAGGGTAATTAAGTGAGGTCAAAACTTACAATCCCAATGCCATAAAGAGGAATTTACTTCCCACACCAAAGTCTGTTGCCACATGTTGGAACTAGATGGCTGCCAGTCTGGGTGAGGGTTCAGCCTTCCTCTTACTCCTAAGTCTCATGGTGCCAGCTTCTTCTGATCTCAGCTGTAGGCTAGCAAGCTGCTCATCTCTGTCCCTGAGGCTCATTTTTTTCCAGGTTATCTCAGCTGTCCAGGGCTCTGGTGTCTTCAGCTGTTATCAGTTGAACAGCTCAACATTCTCCCTAGGGCTCCAGCATCCAAAACTAAATTCTGTGTTCTCCATCTCTATATATTTATTCCCCCGCCTTTGTTTGAGCATCCATTTACATAGACCACAAAGGGGTGGGGTTGCAGACTCAAACTTTTTCACCCTAATGATGTGGCCAAATGAAAGCCCTAATCTTGATTTAATAAAGTAAAACTGAAACTTCTGAATCCAATACAATCTAATATGTCCAGAGGAACAGACCAGTTTACAAACACAACCAATATCTATTTTTGGAATTCATAAATACTACCAAACTGCCACACTCCACCCTCTGAATTCCAAAAAGACATTACAATATTAAAAAAAAAAAAAAAAAACTAAATCAGAGCAGTAACAATACTAGGTAAAAAATCATATCACAGACCCTGGGGGAGAGAGGGGCCAAGATGGCGTTAGTGTCTGAGGGCACACACTGCAAGCTCCCAGAGCAAGGCGGACTGTGGACGGGGTCCTGCCCGGGGGTCTGTGCTGTGCACACGTGGAATGAGAAGCTTGGGACATCTATCTGCATGGATCAACGGCGTGGATGGAATGGTAGAGATTCGTGAGACTTAAGCCTGCCGTTGGTGGCTGGCATGGACAGCTGAGCCCCGTGGTTAGGGAGAAAAAAGTAAATAAAACGGCCAGGTGGAGCCACGAGTGGGGCGAGAAAGTTTTATTTTCTGGGGATTTGGCTACCTGGTGCCCCTTAGACGCTGGGGGAACAGAACAGCTGGAGCGAATCGGCACCCGGTGGAGGGGAAGGGTGATTCTGTTCAGGGGAGGGAGTTGATTTGCCTAGCTGCCCAGGGATAAGCCCTGGGCCACCATGGAGCCAGGAAGAGGGGACACTCTCCAAAAGAGGGAGGGTCCTGTTGGAGTACAGGGAAGGGTTTTTTTGTGTGTTTTTTTGCCATCAATCTGGCTGCCTGAATGGCCCCATAGCTTTGGGGAGCAGATAAGCCGACCCGAAGCAGCATCAGGCTGAGAGGAGATGCGAATCTGCAGAGTCAAACTGATTTACATAGCAACCCGGTGATACTGGTACTCAGCTCCTGAAGGGGCAGAATCGGCCTTCTTTAGCACTCTGCACTGACTAACATCAGAGCTACAGCTGCCCTGGGGAGTCAAGGAAGTGGGATGTGTTGATTAATTTCCATGAGCCCAGCTAGTATCCCTTCCATAAGGAGGTTGGTCTAGAGGAGTAATTATTTTGAGTCCTGTATTTCACCAAAAAAAAAAAAAAAAAAAAGTGAGAAGGTCACTTCAATAACTGAAAAATAAATTCTTTTTAATTTAGTTTAATAGCTAAAAGCTGTTTCAGGACCTGCATATAGAACCTGGCAGGGAAATTGATTGATAAACACAAGCAGGCAGAGAGGATCCACGTGGACCCTAGGGGAATCATTGACACTCCTTAGTTCTGTTTGACTGCTTGCCTGTGTGGATCTTTGATTTTTCTCTGTTTATTTCTGGTCTCTTGCTTTTCTTTACTCTTTCTTCTCCCCTTTATTTTTTCTTTCATTTTTTAAAATTAGGTGCTGCTAGGTTGTCGCTTCTTTGCTGTGCTTCTTCAGTAATTTCCCACTCACTGTCTATATTGATTTTGTATTTCAAACTATCGTTTATCCTTCCTTCATCTTTCTGCCTTCTGCTTTCTGTTGTGGCTCTTACATACAACATTTTTTCATAGGCCCACAACTTAAGGGTGTCAATTTCTATTCCATCTGTTTTGTTTTCTTCTTCTTTTTTTTTTATTAGTATTAACTTTTTCCTTTCAGCCCTTTCTTTACTGTTTTTCTCCCTCCTCATAATTCTAGCCTTCAAAATCACTATATATATATTCCTTAATTTGTTTTCCCAGTACACTGTAGGAACTCCCTTTTTTCCCTATTACTCTACACTGCCTACACAATTTAAAAATTCATCTCATTAAGTCTCATTTGGCCCATTTCTAACTTTTATCAATATTACTATTATCCTTTTGCCTTCCTTACATCTTTTGATTCCTCTGACCCTAATCTATTGCCTTCAAGGGAACATAGAAAGAAGCAAGGAAATAAAATAAGGAGAAAAGGTGCCAAAGAGAAAACTTAACTCACACGCAGAATCACCAGCTAAATAAAACTCTAGAGCATAAAGAAAAGCTAATCAACTGAACAAACCCACCAAGATAATATGATGACCAGAGGGCAACAAAAAAATACAAATGACTCTGAGAAACAGGAAAACATGTACCAGTCCAATGAACAAAATGAAAACCAGGAAGTGATGCAGAACATCAAACAACTAATCAAAGTTTTCCAAACAAATATCATGGACCAACTTAAAGAAGTGAAGGAAGAGATTAAGGATGTAAAGAAGATACTGGGAGAGCATACTGAAGAAATTGCAAACATGCCTAAAAAGATAATGGATATGATGGTGAACAATGGCACAATCGAAGAAAAGAAAAAGGCACTGGATTCACATAACAGCAGATTTTAACAGGCAGAGGAAAGAATTAGTGATATGAAAGACAATACAGCTGAAATCAAAGATATAGTAAAACAGAAAGACAAAAAGATAGGAAAAATCCAGCATGGACTCAGGGAATTAACTGATAACACAAAATGCACAAACATACACATTATGGGCATCCCAGAAGGAGAAGAGAAGGGAAAGGGAACAGAAGGAGTGTTGAAGGAAAAAATGACTGAAAACGTCACAACCTTATTGAGAGAGATGGATGTTCAGATCCAGGAAGCACAGCGCACCCCAAATAGTATAAATGCCAACAGGCCAATTCCAAGACATATACTTGTCAAAATGTTCAATGCTCAAGACAAAGAGAAAATACTCAAGACAGCAAGACAAAAGAGAAACATCGCATACAAGGGAAGCACAATAAGATTAAGTGCTGATTTCTCAGCTGAAACCATGGAGGCAAGAAGACAGTGGTAAGACATAGTCAAAATACTTAAAAAAAAAAAAAAATTTCCAGCCACGAATCCTCTATTCAGCAAACCTGGCATTCAAAAATGATGGAGAGTTCAAAATATTCACAGATAAACAGAAATTAAGAGAGTATGTCAAGAAGAAACCAGCACGTTAAGAAATAGAAAAGGAATCTCAACAAGTTGACAGGAAAAAACAAGGGAGAGAGAGTTGGAGGAGAGTTTAAAAACAACTGAAAAGACAAAAAGAGAAACAAAACAACATATGACATACATTAACCCAAAGAAAAAATGGCTGAAGTAAGAAATTCATTACGAGTAATAACACTGAATGTTAATGGCTTAAATTCACCAATCAAGAGACCCAGATTGGCAGGATGGATAGGGAAATATGATCTATCTATATGCTGTCTACAAGAAACCCACCTTCGATCCAGGGATTCAAGGAAGCTGAAAGTGAATGGCTGGAAAAACATTTTACAAGCTAACAATAGCCAAAAAAGGGCAGGAGTAGCTATCCTAATATCAGACAAAATAGACTTTAAATGCAAAACTATTGTAAGAGAAAAAAAATGGACACTACATATTAGTAAAAGGAGTAATCTCTCAAGAAGAGAGAACAATCATCAACATTTACGCACCTAATTGGTGTGCCTCAAAATACGTGCGGCAAATTCTGGAAAAACTAAGAGGAGAAATAAATGCCGCTACAATTATAGCAGGGGACTTCAACACACCACTATAATCATTAGACAGAACATCGAGGCAGAGAATCAATAAAGAAACTAAGGCAATCAACAATACATTAGAAGACCTGGACTTAATAGACATATACAGAGCACTACACCCAAATACAACAGGATTAATATTTTTCTGGAGTGCACAGGGAACATACTCCAAAATAGACCATATGCTAGGCCACAGAACAACTCTCAATGAATTCAGAAAGATTGAGATTATGCAAAGTAATTTCTCTGACCACAATGGAATGAAATTGGAAATCACTAATGGCCAGAGAAACAGGTTAGGCAAAAGAATATGGAAGTTAAACAACACACTCTTAGACAAACAGTGGGTCAAAGAGGAAATCTCAAAAGAAATCAGTAACTACCTTGAAACTAATGAAAACGACAGCACAACATATCAAAACCTATGGGATGCAGCGAAAGCAGTCCTGAGAGGGAAGTTCATAGCCATAAATTCATATATTAAAAAAGAAGAAAGAGCTAAAATTGAAGAACTAACTGCACACTTGGAGGAAATGGAAAAACAACAACAAACTAAACCTAAAGGAAGTAGAAAGAAGGAAAAACAAAGATTACAGCAGAACTAAGTGAAATAGATAATAAGAAAGCACTGGGAACAATAAACAAAACCAAAAGCTGGTTCTTCGCGAATATCAATAAAATCGACAAACCCTTAGCCAGACTAACAAAGAAAAAGAGAGAACAGATGCAAATACATAAAATAAGGAATGAGCAAGGGGATATCACTACTGACCCCACATAAATAAAGAGTATCATAAGAGGATACTCTTATGATACCCAGGTTTCGTCCTGGGTATGCAAAGATGTTTCAATATAAGAAAATCAATCAATGTAACACACCAGATAAACAGATTGAAAGAAAAAAATCACATCATCATCTCTATAGATGGAGAAAAAGCAATTGACAAAATACAGCACTCTTTCCTCATAAAAACACTATAAAAGATAGGAATAGAAGGAAACTTTCTGAATATGATAAAGGATATATATGAAAACCCAAAGCTAACATCATTTTCAACTGTGAAATCCTAAAAACCTTCCCTCTAAGATAGGGAATTAGACAAGGATGCCCAAAATCACCACTCTTATTTAACAATGTCTTAGAAGTACTTGTGCGAGCACTGAGACAAGAAAAGGACATAAAATGCATCCAGATTGGAAAAGAAGAAAAATGTCATTATTTGCAGATGACATGATCCTATAGAAAGCCCTGGAAAATCTGCAACAAGGCTTCTAGAACTTATAAAGGAGTTCAGTAATGTTGCAGGCTATAAGATCAATGCTCAAAAATCAGTAGCATTTCTATTCACCAATAACAAGCAAACTGAGGAGAAAATTAAGAAAAAAAATACCATTTACAATAGTAACTAAAAGAATCAAATAATTAGGAAAATATTTAACTAAAGACTTATATACAGAGAATTGCACAACACTGTTAAAGAAAATCAAAGAAGATTTAAATAAATGGAAAAAGATTCCCTGTTCATGGATTGGAAGACTAAACATCATCAAGATGTCTATCCTAACCAAACTAATCTACAGATTTAATGCAATCCCAATAAAAGTCAACACTGTATCTTTTAAGGAATTGGAAAAACTAACCACAAAATATATTTGGAGAAGCAAGAGGCCCCGAATTGCCATAGACATATTGAAAAAGCAAAATGAATTTGGAGGTATCACACTACCTGACTTTAAAACATAAACAAAGCTACAGTGATCAAAACTGTGTGGTATTGGCACAGTGATAGACCTACTGACCAATGGAATTGAATTGAGAGTTCTGATATAGATCATCGCATAATCACTTATCTGATATTTGATAAGGCCACAAAGCCCACTCAGTTGGATGAGAATGGCCTGTTTAACAAGTGGTGCTTGGAGAACTGGATAACCACATCCAAAAGAATGAGAGAAGATGAACATCTCATACCTTATACAAAAATCAACTCAAGATGAATCAAAGATCTAAATATAAGAGCCAAAACCATAAAGACCTTGGAAGATAACGTAGGGAAGCATCTATAGGACCTTGTAATAGGAAACGGTTTCATGAACTTCACAGTCAAAGCACGAGCAGCAAGAGAAAAAATAGATAAATGGGATCTCCTCAAAATTAAAAACTTCTGCACCTCAAAGGATGTTAGTAAGAAAATAAAAAGGCAGCCTACCCAATGGGAGAAAATATTTAACAACCACATATCTGATAGGAGCCTAATATCCTGCATATATAAAGTAATCCTACACCTTGAATATAAAAAGACAAAAAACCCATTTAAAAAATGGGCAAGTGACCTGAAAAGACACTTCTTCAAGGAAGAAATACAAATGGCTCAAAAGCACATGAAAAAATGCTCAACATCGCTTGCTACCAGGGAAATGGAAATCAAAACTACAATGAGATACCATCTTACACGCATCAGAGTGACAGCTATTAAAAAAAACAGGAGACACTAAATGTCACTAAATGTGGAAGAATAGGAACACTTATCCACTGCTAGTGGGACTGTGGTATGGTCCAGCCACTGTGGAGCACAGTTTGGCGGTTCCTCAGAAAACTAACGATAGATCTTCCATATGATCCAGCAATTCCACTGCTGGGTATATACCCAGAAGAACTGAAAGCAAAGACATAAACAGATATATGCACACCAATGTTCATAGCAGCATTGTTCACCATTGTCAAAAGTTGGAATCATCCCCGGTGCCCATCAATAGACGAATGGATAAGCAAAATGTGGTACATACATAAAATGGAATATTACTCAGCTGTAAGAAGGAATAAAGTGCTAACACATGGAATAACGTGGATGAATCTTGAAGACTTTATGTTGAGTGAAACAAGCCAGGCACAGAAGGATGAACAGTATATGACATCACTGATTTGAACTGAGGAAAGTGAGCAGTCTCTGAGAACCATTGTCTGAAAGACAGGTTAACAAGGGAGAGAAAGAGAAGAGCAGGCTTTAAGCCATCACCCATATGGACATAATCTATGGTAAAGGGATAGATTATAGTTGCATATTGAAGGATAAGACAGATGGGTAGTGATATTACTGGGTTTGGTGGTGCAGCATTGACAGGTGGGTAGATTAGGAAGGGCAGGTTCAAATACCCAGGGCATGTAACTATGTATCTTGACATTCCATGAGTCAAGACAGGGGAGTGTCATATGCCCCAGGGGGGTGTGGAGGAAGGAACAGTCAAAATCTAATGGGGTATTTAGTGGTCATGGGAAAGGTTTTTCTTTGCCTTACAGTAAAGAACACAGGACATGGTAAATATCATCAAAACTTATTAAACTGTATCATCTAAAAATTGTAAACTATACTGTAATTCTTTGACAATGTTTAATTGCTATATTTTGCTACCTATATAAGAGTTATAACAATGCTAACATGAAAAAAAATGGGGGGTTAATATGGGGTGGTGAAGGGGGGGATGGCTTGGTATCTGGGAGTCTCTGGTATTCCGTGTGTGACTTTGCTGTGACCTAAAACTTCTTTGAAAATTAAATGAAAATTTGGGAGACCCTGGGGATTGAGAGGGGGAAGGTGTCATGGCACACCGAACATCTGATAACACAGTGATAAAAGGAAAAAAAGAATATATATATATATATATGTATGTATATTGTTTAAAAAGGCATTTCTTTTGCTTTTTACCCATTTTTTTGAATGTCCAAATCCGCTAATTATATTTTGTTTTGTTTTGTTTTTTGTTTGATTGATTGTTTGTTTTTTATTGTTTTTTTCTCCCTGAGTTTCCTTATGTTTGTCTCTTGCATGTAAGCTTAACATTGTTGTTTCTTTTTCCTATTAAGTGTATTTGATTATTTTATGGGCTTCATGTTCATGGAAGATTTACGTCACAGAAGGGTTACAATGGGTACTGCAGAGGATTATTGTTGGGGGGTGTCTGGGAGGGGGGATTCATGGGAGTAAGTTCACCTGAATATACATTAAAGATATACAAAATTGTTCAAAAGATCAAAGGATGGGGCATGGTCACGGTGGGTGGACAATCACTCAATAAATGAGGGAATCTGAATTCCTAGCCTGGAGAACTCTGCCACATCCTCCAAGGGAGCAACAACAGTCCTCTGAGTGCAGGGACAATGCCTGTCAAAAGAGGATGGTCCACTGATGAGTTCTTTTTATTGATGAACTACCCTTATGAGTCTTTGCTCTTGTAACTGAAACTTAGCTTACTGTTATGGGGTGCCTAAGGTTTGCCACCTGAGAGCCTCCTTGTTGCTCAAATGTGGCCTCTCTCTAAGCCAAACTCAGCATATGAATGCATTACCTTCCCCCCAACGTGGGACTTGACTCCTGGGGATGAGCCTCCAAGGCAACAAGTGATTATCACCAAGTGCCAACTATCAAAACAACTGGAAAAAGACCTCTAATAAAAGGGCGAAAAGGTAAAGTCAAATGAGTTCAAGTGGCTAAGAGACTTCAAAGAGAGTCGGGAGGTCATCCCAGAGGTAATGCTTAAGCACATCTCAGTAGGAGCTCATAGAACATCAAAGTGCATATCATCCCACATAGAGGGGCTCCTGAGAGCTCTGGAGACACCCAGGTCCTATATAAGGGGGGATAGACCAAGAGACTGATGCCTTATCAGTGGGCTCAATTTTGGTATCTGTGTTCCTGAGAGTGACAGAATTGGACTCAAATAAGTCCTTCCTGCACATGGTTCATCAGTCCCTTCTATTCAAACCTATATGTGATGCTGGAGTTTTTAGGTATACTTCCAGAGACTGGATCCTCTGGCCTACCTATGTCCCAGGTGTGCATGGAATCTTGGTGGAGCTGCAACTCCTACCCTACAGCTCAATAGACTCATCCAAGACACCTGGTAGGAAACAACGATGGGCAACGGCCATGCCAGGGAATGGAGAGGGCCTGCTTCTTCAGGCAGGATCATCCCACCCACCATATCCCATGGATATAAGCCCTCTCTCACTTTGAGGTGGAGTGGACATCACCATCCCTGTCCCCTCAGGATTGGGGGAATTCTATGGACTAGAGTGGACTTGTTGGTATTGTGTTGTACACATATGGTGATTCTAGCAATGGAAGAAAATATAACAGTGAGGTGAAGCCGGTGGCCACAGGACACTTTTGGGCCAGGGAGGGGATGTGCAGTTGAAATACAGGGGCTTTTTTGGGATTTGGAGGTTTTCCTGAGTGCTGTTGTGGCAACGGATGTAGGCCATTTTAAATCAGCACACACCATTCAGAACTGTGTGGGAGAGAGTGTGGTCTAGATGTGAACTGTGGTCTATGGTTGATGGCAAGACCCCAGGATATGTAAGTCCATTGAGGGTGATGGGCCACACTTGTGGGAGATGTTTGTGTGGGATGTGATGGGAGGTGGGGAACATGGGAATCCCTGTAGGTTCTGTGTAATATTTAGGTAATCTAAGCACCTCTTTAAAAAAATGTATATATATATATAACATTTCTGTAAGCAATTGCACATATATGCATATATATTATATATCATTTTACAAATTAAAAAAAATACAAAAAAAATCATATCACAGATTTTTCAGTTCCTTAAAAAATACAGTGTTGATTTTTATTGGGATTTCATTAAATCTGTAGATTAGTTTGGGTAGGATAGACATCTTGATGATGTATAGTCTTCCTATCCATGAACTGGGAATATTTTTCCATTTATGTAAGTCTTCTTTGATTTCTTTTAACAGTGTTGTATAGTTTGCTGTATATAAGTCCTTTACATCTTTAGTTAAATTTATTCCTAGGTATTTGATTCTTTTAGTTACTATTGTAAATGGTATTTTTTTCCTGATTTCCTCCTCACATTGCTTGTTATTGTTGTACAGAAATGCTACTGATTTTTGAGCATTGATCTTATAGCCTGTAACATTAGTGAACTCCTTTATAATTTCTAGAAGCTTTGTTGTAGATTTCTCAGGGTTTTCTACGTATAGGATCATGTCATCTGCAAATAATGAAAATTTTACTACTTCTTTTGCTATCTGGATGCCTTTTATGTCCTTTCTTGCCTCAGTGCTCGTGCAAGTATTTCTAAGACAATGTTAAATAGGAGTGGTGATAGTGGGCATCCTTGTCTTGTTCCCGATCTCAGAGGGAAGGCTTTTAGGATTTCATCATTGAAGATGATGGTAGCTTTGGGTTTTTCACATATATCCTTTATCATATTCAGAAAGTTTCCTTCTATTCCTATCTTTTGTAGTGTTTTTATGAGGAAAGAGTGCTGTATTTTGTCAATTGCTTTTTCTAGATCTATAGAGATGATGATGTGATTTTTTTCTTTCAATCTGTTTATGTGGTGTGTTACATTGATTGATTTTCTAAATATTGAACCATCCTTGCATACCAGGAATGAAACCCACTTGGTCATGGTGTATAATCCTTTTGATATGTTGTTGAATGCGATTAGCAAGTATTTTTTTGAGGATTTTAGCGTTTAAGTTCATTAGAGAAATTGGTATTTAATTTTCCTTTCTTGTGGTATCTTTGTTTTGTTTTGGTATTAGCGTAACGTTGGCATCATAGAATGAGTTAGGCAATATTCCTTCTACTTCTATTTTATGGAAGAGCTTAAGCAGAATTGTTGTTAGCTCTTTCCATAATGTTTGGTAGAATTCAGCTTTGAAACCATCTGGTACTGGGCTCTTCCAACTAGGGAAGTTTTTGATGACTGAGTCTATCTCTTTACTTGTAATTGGACTGTTGAGTTCATCAATTTCTTCTTTCATCAATGTAGGCTGTTTGTGAGTTTCTAGAAACTTGTCCATTCCCTCTAAATTATCATTCTTGTTGGCATATAATTTTTCAGTCTCCTCTTATGATATTCTTTATTTCCAAGGGGTCAGTAGTGATAACCCCTTTCTCATTCCTTATTTTGTGTATTTACAACTGTTCTCACTTTTCCTTTGTTAGTCTGGCTAAGAGTTTGTCAATTTTATTGATATTCTCAAAGAACCAGCTTTTGGTTTTGTTTATTGTTTTATAGTGCTTTTTTATTCTCCATTTCATTTAGTTCTGCTCTAATCTTTGTTATTTCCTTCTTTCTACTTCCTTTTGGTTTAGTTTGTTGTTGTTTTTCCAATTCCTCCAAGTGTGCAGTTAGGTCTTCAATTTTAGCTTTTTCTTCTTTTTCAATATATGTATTTATGCCTATGAACTTCCCTCTCAGGACTGCTTTTGCTGCATCCCATAGGTTTTGATATGTTGTTTTGTCATTTTCATTAGTTTCAAGGTAGTTACTGATTTCTTTTGAGGTTTCCTTCTTGACCCACTGTTTATCTAAGAGTGTGTTGTTTAACTTCCATATCTTTGTGCCTAACCTGTTCACTGGCCCTCAGTGATTTCCAATTTTATTCCATTTTGGTCAGAGAAATTTCTTTGTATAATCTCAATCTTTCTGAATTCATTGAGAGTTGTTCTGTGGCCTAGCATGTCGTCTATTTTGGAGTATGATCCATGTGCAATTGAGAAAAATGTAAATCCTGCCATATTAGGGTGTAGTGTTCTGTATATGTCTATTAATTCCAGGTCCTCTAATGTATTCTTGAAAGCCTTTGTTTCTTTATTGATTCTCTCTCTAGATGTTCTGTCTAATGATGATAGTGGTGTATTAAAGTCCCCTGCTATAATTGTGGAGGCATTTATTTCTCCATTTATTTTTTCCAGAGTTTGCCTCTTTTATTTTGAGGCATCCTGATTAGGTGCATAAATGTTTATGATTGTTCTCTCTTCTTGAGTGATTATCCCTTTTACTAATACATAGTGTCCATCTTTGTCTCTTACAATAGTTTTTCATTTAAAGTCTATTTTGTCTGATACTAGAATAGCTATTCCTGCCCTTTTTTGGCTATTATTAGCTTGTAAAATGGTTTTCCAGCCATTCACTTTCAGCCTCCTTGAATCCCTGGGTCGAAGGTGGGTTTCTTGTAGACAGCATATAGATGGATCATATTTCCCTATCCATTCTGCCAATCTGGGTCTCTTGATTGGTGAATTTAAGCCATTAACATTCAGTGTTATTACTCGTAATGAATTTCTTACTTCAGCCATTTTTTCTTTGGGTTAATATATGTCATATGTTGTTTTCTTTCTGTTTTTGTCTTTTTAGTTGTTTTTAAACTCTCCTCCAACTCTCTCTTACTTGTTTTTTCCTTTAAACTTTTATAACTTACTTTAATATTTCTTGAAGTGCAGGTTTCTTATTGACATACTATCTTAATTTCTGTTTATCTTTGAATATTTTGAACTCTCCATAATTTTTGAATGCCAGTTTTGCTGGATAGGTAATTCGTCTTCGGAAGTTTTTTTCTTTTAGTATTTTGACTATTTCATACCACTGTCTTCTTTTCTCCATGGTTTCAGCTGAGAAATCAGCACTTAATCTCATGTGCTTCCCTTTCAAGTGATGGTTCTTTTTTCTCTTGCGGCCTTGAGTATTTTCTCTTTGTCTTGAGCATTGGACATTTTGACAAGTATATGTCTTGGAGTTGACCTGTTGGGATTTATACTATTTGGGGTGTGCTGTGCTTCCTGGATCTGCACATCCATCTCTCTCAATTGGGTTGGGAAGTTTTCAGCCATTATTTCCTTCTACACTTCTTCTGTTCCCTTTCTCCTCTCTTCTCCTTCTGGGTTGCCCATAATGCATATGTTTGTGCGCTTTGTGTTGTCGGTTCATTCCCCGAGTCCCTGCTGGATTTTTTCTATCTTTTTGTCTATCTGTTCTACTCTCTGTTTGATTCCAGTTGTATTGTCTTCCGCATCACTAATTCTTTCTTCTGCCTGTTCATATCTGCTGTTATGTGAATCCAGTGTCTTTTGATTTCTTGGATTGTGCCATTGATCAACACCATATCCATTATCTTTTTGAGTAAGTTTACAATTTCTTCAGTATGTTCTCCCAGTTTCTTCTTACCATCCTTACTCTCTTCCTTCACTTCTTTAAGTTGCTCCATGATATTTGTTTGGATAGCTTTGATTAGTTGTTCAATGTTTTGCATCACTTCCTGGTTTTAGTTTTTTCATTGGACTGGTCCGTGTTTTCTTGTTTCTCAGTGTGGTTTGTAATTTTTTGTAGCCCTCTAGTCATCATTTTTTCTTGATGGGTTTATTCATTTTATTAGCTTCTCTCTATGCTCTAGAGTTTTATTTAGTTGGTGGTTCTGCATGTGAGTTAAGTTTTCTCTTTCACATTTTTTCTACTTATTTTATTTCCTTCCTTTTTCTATGTTCCATTGAAGGCAAAATATTAGGGCCAGAGGAGTAAAAGTTATGAGGAAGGAAGAAGGATAATAGTAATATTCATAAAAGTTAGAAGAGGGTCCAAATGAGAGTTAATGAAATGAATATTTAACTCATGTAGGCAGTGTAGATAATATGAAAAAAAGTGGAGTACCTACAATGGACTGAGAAACAAAATTGAGGAATATATATATAATGATTTAGAAGGCTAGAATTATGAAGAGGGAGAGAAGGAGTAAAGAAAAGGCTGAAAGGAAATGGTTAATATTAATAAATAAAGAAGAAAACAAAATAGATGCAATATAAATTGACACCCTTAAGTTGTGTATATATGAAAAAAATGTGGTATATAAGAGCCACAACAGAAAGCAGATGGCAGAGGGATGAAGGAAGGATAAGAGCTAGTTTGGAATACAAAATTGATATAGACAGGGAATGGGAAATTACTGAAAAAGAAGCATAGCAAATAAGAGACAAGCTCACAGCACCTAATTTTTAAAAAGTGAAAGAAAAAAGAAAGGGGCAAGGAAGGAGGAAAGAAAAGCAAGAGATAACAAATAAACAGAGAAAAATGAAACAACCACACAGGCAAGCAGTCAAACAAAGCTAAGGAGGATCAAGGGTCCCCGTGGATTCTCTCTGCCTGCTTGTGTTTATGAATCAATTTCCCCCCAGTGTTCTATATGCAGATCCTGAAACAGCTTTTACCTATTAAACTAAATTAAAAAGAATTTATTCTTCATTTATTAAAGTGACCCTCTTTTTTTTTTTTTTTTTTTGGCAAAATACAGGACCCAAAATAAGTCCTCTTCTACACCACCACCCTCATGGAGGGACCCTAACTGGGCTTGTGGAAACTAATCAAGCACTTCCCACTTCCTGAACTCCCCAGGGGAGCTGGAGCTCTGATGTTAGTCAGTGTAGAATGCTAAAGATGGCTGACTCTCTGCCCCTTCTGGAGCTAAGCCCCAGCATCACAGGGCTGCTGGATAAATCAGGTTTCCTCAGCAGATTCGCCTCTCCCCTCAGCCTGGCACTGCTTCAAGCTAACTTATCAGCTTCCCAAAGCAAAGAGGGGGTCCAGGCAGACAAATTGATGGCAAAACAAAATCACCTCCCTGTCTTCCACCAGAACCCTCCCTCTCTTGGAGAGCGCCCCTTCTCCCTGGCTCCATGGGCTTGGGGCTTATCCCTGGGCAGCTAGGCAAATCAACTCCCTCAACAGATTCACCCCTCCCCTCTACCAGATGCCGATTCACTCCAATTGTTTTGTTCACCCAAGCTGCACAGGGATCCACGCAGCCAAATCTCCAGAAAATAAAGCTCTCTTGCCCCTTTGCCGTATCCCCCCCCCCACTCTCAGATATCATCCCCTCCCACTGGGCTGGTTGGAGCTGTGACTCCCAGGCTGGCAGCTGGCTTTTTTTTACCCCCTAAGTGTGTGGCTCAGCCATCTGTGTTAACCACCACAGGCAGGCTTAAAACTCATGAATCTCTACTGTTCAGTCCACGCCATCAATCTGCTCAGACCGATGTCCCAAGGTTCTATATGAGGGGGGATAGCCCCAGAGATTGATGCCTTATCAGTGGGCTCTTCTTTGGTATATGTGCTCCTGAGAGTGACAGAGTTGGACTCAAATAAGTCCTCCCTGCACATGGTCCATCTGTCCCATCTATTCAAACCTATATGTGAGGCTGGAGTTTGTAGGTGTACTTCCAGAGACTGGAGCCTCTGGCCTGCCTGTGTGCCAGCTGGGCCTGGAATCTCAGTGGAGCTGCAACTCCTACTCTGCAACTCAATGAACTCACCCAAGTCACCTGGTGAGGAGACAACTATGATGGACAATGGCCATCCCAGAGAATGGAAAGAGCTGCAGCTGAAGGCAGGATAATCCCATCCACCACATACATGAGATATAAGCCCACTCT
>JAKSZT010054023.1:131347-173007 GCA_026826555.1 Tolypeutes matacus | reverse complement strand
AGGACTTGGGGATTGTCCTAAGTGATGTTGTGTTGATGATATAGACCATTTTACATCAGCATATACCATGCAAAACTGAGTGAGAGAGTGTGATCTACAATGTGAACTGTGATCTCTGCTTAGTGGTAAAGCCCCTGGATGTGTATATCCATTGCATGTGATGTGCCTCACTAATGAAAGATGTTTATGTGAGATGTTATGGGAGGTATGGGAGATGGAGATCATGGGAATCCCTGTAATTTTTGTGTAACATTTATGTAACCTTAGCATCTTTTAAAATATATATGAAAAAAAATAATAACATTTATGTAAGAAAATGCATATATATGCATATATATGTATAAATCATTTTCAAATATTGTTTTGTATTGTGAAAAATTTTATTTTTACCCAAAATAAAAAAAAAATCATATCACAATCAGTTTAAAGAAATACAGTTTGTCTTGGGGCAAAGTTTTGTTTGGCTGTAGATCTCCAAATTTACAAAATCATTTATCTGCTTCCAATACACAAAGGGACAGACAAAAGTTAAACATTTGCTTTAACCTAAAGAGAAATTGGGAGGGAAACTTCAGTCATGGGTCCCCTACAGTTCTGTAAACCTGTAGGGCATACTTCATTAGATTTCAAAGTCAGAGAGTCAATCTTAAGATGATGGTTTCTTCTTCCCATGTTCCCCACCTCCCACACCTCCCACAACATCCCACACAAACATCCTGCATCAATGTGGCACATCACTCGTAATGGCTATATACATCCTGGGGTCTTGCCACCAAGCATAGACCACAGTTCACATCATAAACCACACTGTCTCCCACACAGTTCTGCATGGTATATGCTGATGTAAAATGATATACATCTGTCAGCACAACACCACTCAGGACAACCCCCAAGTCCTGAAAAAGCCCCTGTTCTTCAACTGCCCTTCCCTTCCCTGCCACAAAAGCATCGAGTGGCCACTGGCTCCACCTCACTGTTATAATTTCATCCATTACTTGAATCACAATATGTCTACAACAAAATACCATTAATTCCACCCTAGTCCATAGCTCTTCCTCCAATCCTGAGGGGACTGGGAAGGTGACATCCACCCTAACTCCAAGTGAGAGAGGGCTCATATCCCATGGATACAGTGGATGGTATTATCCTGCCTGCAGTTTCAGGCCCTCTCCATTCCCTGGGATGACTGTTGCCCATTGTCATCTCCTTGCCAGGTGACTTGGATGAGACCATTGAGCTGTATGGCAGGAGTTGCAGCTCCACTGAGATTCCAGGCACAGCTGTCACATAGGTAGGCCAGAGGCTCCAGTCTCTGGAAGTACACCTAAAAACTCTAGCATCACATATAGGTTTGAATAGAAGGGACTGTTGGACCATGTGCAGGGAGGACTTATTTGAGTCCAACTCTGTCACTCTCAGGAGTACAGATTCCAAAGTAGAGCCCACTAATGAGGCATCAATCTTTGGGCTATCACCCCTTATATAGGACCTAGGTGTCTCCAGAGCTCTCAGGAGCCCCTCTGTGTGGGGTGATATCCACTTTGCTGTTCTATGAAATCCTACTGAGTTCTGCATAAGCACTTCCTCTGGGATGACCTCGCAACTCTCTTTGAAGTCTCTTAGCCACATAAACTCATTTCTCTTTACCTTTTCCCCTTTTATTCAAGGTCTTTTTCCAATCATGTTGCCAGTTGGCACTTGGTATTAATCCCTCATTGCCAGGGAGGCTCATTCCCAGGAGTTATGTCCACACATTGGGGGGAAGGTAATGCATTCATATGCTGAGTTTGGCTTAGAGAGAAGGCACATTTGAGCAACAAGGAGGCTCTCAGGTGGCAACCCTTAAGCATCCCATAACAGTAGGTTAAGTTACAATTACAAGAGCAAAGATTCATAAGGCTAGTCATCAATAACAACAACCCAACAGTGGGTCATCCTCTTTTGCCATACACTACCCCTGCAATCAATGGACAATTGCTGCTCCCTTGGAGAATGTGGCAGAGATCTCCAGGATGGGAATTAAGATTCCCTCATTTATTGAGTGATTATCTACCCACCGTGACCATGCCCCATCTCTTGATCATTTGAAAAATTTTATATATCTTTCATGTATATTCAGATGAACTTACTCCCATGAATCCCCCACCCCAGACACCCCCCACCAATGCTCCTCTGTAGCCCCCATTGTAACCCTTCTGTGATCTAAACCTTCCTTGAACATGAAGCCCATATAATAACCAAATAAAATTAATAGGAAAAAGAAATAATAATGATAAACTTAAATGCAAGAGATAAGTATAAGGAAGCTCAGAAGAAAGAAAAACTAAACTAAAAATAAAATATAATTAGTGGATTGGGACATTCAAAAAATGGGAAAAAAAACAAAAAAAAATTCCTTTTTAAAAAAATTTTTCTTTTTTCCTTTTATCACAGTATTATCAGATGTCCAGTGTACCATGACTCCTTCTCCCTCTCATTCCCCAGTGTCTCCCAAATTTTCACTTAATTTTCAAAGAAGTTTTACGTCACAGCAAAGTCACACACAGAATACTAGAGACTCCCACATACCCAACCTCCCTCCCCCTTCCCCACCCCATATTGAAACCTTTTTTTAAAAAATGGATTTTAGCATTGTTATAACTGTTATGCAGATAGTAAAATATAGCAACTAAATATTGTCAATGGTTTATAGTATAGTTTACAATTTAGAACATACAGTTTTATAAGTTTTGATGATATTTACCATGCCCTGTGTCCATTACTGTAAGGTAATGAAAAACCTTTCCCATGACCACTAAATACCCCTTTTAATCTAAAGTGTTCTTTCCTCCCCATCCCCCTGGGGCATATGACACTCCCCTGTCTTGACTCATGGAATGACAAGATTCATAGTTACATGCCCTGTGTATTCCAACCTGCCCATCCTAATCTACCCACCTGTCAACTCTGCACCCCCAAACCCAGTAATATCCCTAACCATCTGTCCTATCCTTCAATATGCAACTATACTCTATCCCTTTACCATAGATTATGTCCATATAGGTGATGCCTCAAAGCCTGCTCTTCTCTTTCTCTCCCTTGTTAACCTACCTTTCAGACAATGGTTCTAAGGGACTGCTCACTTTCCTCAATTCAAATCAGTGAGGTCATATATTGTTCATCCTTCAATGCCTGGCTTGCTTCACTCAACGTATGGTCTTCAAGATTCATCCACCTTATTACTAGTGTTAGGACTTTATTCCTTCTTACAGCTGAGTAATATTCCATTGTATGTATGTACCACATTTTGCTTATCCATTCTTCTGTTGATGGACACTGGGGCTGATTCCAACTTTTGGCAATGGTGAACAATGCCATTATGAATATTGGTGTGCATATATCTGTTTATGTCTTTGCTTTCAGTTCTTCTGGGTATATACCCAGCAGTGGAATTGATGGATCATACAGAAGATCTATTGTTAGTTTTCTGAGGAACTGCCAAACTGTCCTCCACAGTAGCTGGACCATTCCACAATCCCATCAGCAGTGGATGAGGGTTCCTATTTCTCCACATCCTTTCCAACACTTAGAGTCTGCTGTTTTTTTAAGAGCTGCCATTCTGATGGGTGTAAGATGGTATCTCATTGTAGTTTTGATTTGCATTTCCCTGAGAAACAAGCAATGTCGAGCATTTTTTCATGTGCTTTTGAGGCATTTGTATTTCTTCCTTGAAGAAGTGTCTTTTCAGTTCACTTGCCCATTTTTTAAATGGGTTGTTTGTCTTTTTATTTTCAAGGTGTAGGATTTCTTTATATATGCAGGATATTAGGCTCTTATCAGTTATATGGTTGTCAAATATTTTCTCCTATTGGGTAGGCTACCTTTTTATTTTCTTACTAACATCCTTTGAGGTGCAGAAGTTTTAATTTTGAGGAGATCCCATTTATCTATTTTTTCTCTTGCTGCTCATGCTTTGGGTGTGAAGTTCATGAAAGCATTTCCTATTGCAAGGTCCTGTAGATGCTTCCTTACATTATCTTCCAAGGTCTTGATGTTTTGGCTCTTATATTTAGATCTTTGATCCATCTTGAGTTCATTTTTGTATTAGGTGTGAGATGGTATTCCTTTCTCATTCTTTTGGATATGGATATCCAGTCCTCCAAGCACCACTTGTTAAAGAGGCTGTTCTCTCCCAACTGAGTGGGCTTGGTAGCCTTGTCGAATATCAGATGACTGTGTATGCGAGGATCTATATCAGAACTCTCTATTTAATTCCATTGGTCAGTAGGTCTATCCTTGTGCATGATCAATACCATGCAGTTTTGATCACTGTAGCTTGTAATATGTTTTAAAGTCTGGTAATGTGATATCTCCAACTTCATTTTTCTTTTTCAATCTGTCTGGCAATTTGGGGCCTCTTATCTTTCCAAATATATTTTGTGGTTAGTTTTTCCAGTTCCTTAAAAAATATAGTGGTGATTTTTATTGGGATTGCATTAAATCTATAGATTATTTTTGGTAGGATAGACATCTTGATGATGTTTAGTCTTCCTATCCATGAACAGGGGATATTCTTCTATTTATTTAAGTCTTCTTTGATTTCCTTTAACAGTGTTGTGGAGTTTTCTGTATATAAGTCCTTTACTTCTTTAGTTAAATTTATTCCTAGGTATTTGATTCTTTTAGTTACTATTTTTTTTTTCTTTTTACTAGATACTCTTTATTTCCTACCTAAAATCAAGGCCTCAGTCACAACTGTTAGGTTTGTCTCATCGATGGAATTTGAATAATATGTAATTCTAAATAAAGATAATAATGGGTCTCTTAGAACTTTTTTCAAATTGTCATAGGATAACAAGATTGAGAAATGCTACATCTTTTTTGTTTTTGTAAAATGATATATAAATATATATGCATATGTGTGCATTGGCCTACCTAAATGCTATTTATATATATATATATATATATATTTTAAAAAGGTGCTCAGTTTACCTAAGTATTACACAGAAATATAGGGATTCCCAAGTTCCCCACTTACCACACCTCCCACAACATCCCACACAAACATCCTTCATCAGTGTGGCACATCACCTGCAATGGATATACACATCCTGGGGCCTTGCCTCCAAGCATAGACCACTGTTCACATAATAGACCCCACTCTCTCCCACACAGTTCTGCATGGTGTATGCTGATGTAAAATGGCTTACATCTGTTACCACAACACCACTCAGGACAAGCCCTAGGTCCCGAAAAAGCCCGTGTATTTTAACTGCCCTTCCCCTCCCTGCCTCGAAAGTGTTCAGCGGCCACCACCCCCACTGCACTGTTATAATTTCTTCCCCTGCTTGATTGTAAATGGTATTTTACTCTTGTTTTCCTCCTCAGATTGCTCATTATGGGTGTACAGAAATGCTACTGATTTTTGAGCATTGATCTTATAGCCTGTGACATTACTGAACTCCTTTATAAGTTCTAGATACTTTGCTGTAGATTTCTCAGGGCTTTCTATGTATAGGATCATGTCGTCTGGAAGGAAATTTTTACTACTTCTTTTCCAATCTGGATGTCTTTTATATCCTTTTCTTGTCTCAGTGCTCAAGCAAGTACTTCTAAGACAATGTTAAATAGGAGTAGTGATAGTGGGCATCCTTGTGTTTTTTGCGATCTCAGAAGGAAGGTGATTTCACCATTGAAGATGATGGTAGCTTTGGGTTTTTCATATATATCCTTTATCATATTCAGAAAGTTTCCTTCTATTCCATCCTTTGCAGTGTTTTTATCAGGAAAGAGTACTATATTTTGTCAAATACTTTTTCTGCATCTATAGAGATGATCATGTGATTTTTTTTTTCTTTCAATCTGTGTATGTTGTGTTTTACATTAATTTATTTTCTTATATTGAACCATCCTTGCATGCCCGGGATGAAACTCACTTGGTCATGGTTTATAATCCTTTTGATATGTTGTTGAATGAGATAAGCAAGTATTTTGTTGAGGATTTTAGCATCTAGGTTCATTAGAGAAATCGGTAATTTTCCATTCTTGTGGTATCTTTGTTTGGCTTTGGTATTAGGGTAATGTTGGCATCATGGAATGAGTTAGGCAATATTCCTTCTACTTGTATTTTTTGGAAAAGCTTAAGCAAAATTGGTGTTAACTATTTCCGGAATGTTTGGAGAATTCAGCTGTGAAGCCATCTGGTCCTGGGCTCTTCTTAGTTGGGAGGTTTTTGATGACTGAGTTTATCTCTTTACTTGTAATTGGACTGTTGAGTTCATCAATTTCTTCTTTCATGAATGTATGTTGTTTGTGAATTTCTTTGTTAGTCTGACTAACAGTTTGTCAATTTTATTGATCTTCTCGGAGAACCAGCTTTTGGTTTTCTTTATATTTTCTAGTGCTTTCTTATTCTCTATTTCATTTAGTTCTACTCTGATCTTTGTTATTTCCTTCTTTCCACTTCCTTTAGGATTTGTTTGTTGTTGTTTGTACATTTCCTCCTAGTGTGCAATTAGGTCTTCAATTTTAGCTCTTTCTTCTTTTTTAATACATGTTTTTATGGCTATGAACTTCCCTCTCAGGACAGCTTTTGCTACATTCCATAGGTTTTGATATTTTGTGTTGTCATTTTCATTAGTTTCAAGGAAGTTACTGATTTCTTTTGAGATTTCCTCCTTGACTCACTGTTTCTCTAAGAATGTAGTTTAACTTCCATATCTGTGTGGCTTATCTGTTTCTCTGGCCTTTATTGATTTCCAATTTCCTCCATTGTGGTCAGAGAAATTACTTTGTATAATCTCAATCTTTCTGAATTCATTCATTTGTTCTGTTGCCTAGCATGTGGTCTATCTTGGAGTATGTTCCATGTGCACTCGAGAATAATGTAAATCATGCTGAATTTGAGTGTAGTGTTCTGTAAATGTCTATTAGGTCCAGGTCCTCTAATGTGCTGTTGACAGTCTTTGTTTCTTTATTGATTCTCTGTCTAGATGTTCTGTCTAATGGTGATAATGGTGTATTAAAATCCCCCACTATAATTGTAAAGGTATTTATTTCTCCACTTACTTTTTCCAGGGTTTGCCTCACATATTTGAGGCACTTTGTTTAGGTGCATAAATGTTCATGACTGTTCTCTCTTTTTGAGAGATTACCCCTTTTACTAATATATAGTATCCATCTTTGTCTCTTACAATAGTTGTGCACTTAAAGTCTATTTTATCTGATATTAGAATAGGTACTCCTGTCCTTTTTTGGCTATTGTTTGCTTGTAAAATTGTTTTCCACCCATTCACTTTCAGCCTCCTTGAATCCCTGGGTCGAAGTGAGTGTGTTCTAGTCAGCATATAGATGGATCATATTTCCTTATCCATTCTGTCAATTGGTGCCTCTTGGATGGTGAATTTAATCCCTTAGCATTCAGTGTACTTACAATGAATTTCTTACTTCAGCCATATTTTACTGGGGTTATTTATGTCATATATTGTTTTGTTTCTGTTTTTATCTTTTTTAGTTGTTTTTAAACGCTCATCCACTTCTCACTTGTTTTTTCATTTCAACTTGTATAACTTCCTTTAGTATATCTTAAAGTTCAGGTTTTTTATTGGCATATTCTCTTAATTTCTGTTTATCTCTGAATATTTTGAACTCTCCATCATTTTTGAATGTCAGCTTTGCTGGATAGAGAATTCGTGGCTGGAAGTTTTTTTCTTTTAGTGCCTTGACAATGTCATACCATTGTCTTCTTGCCTCCATGGTTTCAGATGAGAAATCAGCATTTAATCTTATTCTGCTTCCCTTGTATGTGATAGCTCTCTTTTCTCTTGCTACCTTGAGTATTTTCTCTTTGTCTTTAGCATTGGACCTTTTGACAAGTACATATCGTGGAGTTGGCCTGTTGGGAATTTTAATTTTTGGTGTGTGCTGTGCTTACTGGATCTGCACATCCATCTCTCTCAATAGGATTGGGAAGTTTTCAGCCATTATTTCCTTCTACACTTCTTATGTTCCCTTTCCCTTCTCTTCTCCTTCTGGGATGCCTATAATGTGTATGTTTGTGCATTTTGTGTTGTCGGTGAAATCCCTGAGTCCATGCAGAATTTTTTCTATCTTTTTATCTATATGTTCTACTATCTGTTTGATTTCAACGTATTGTCTTCCTCATCACTAATTCTTTCTTCTGCATGTCCAAATCTGCTGTTATGTGAATCCAGTATCTTTTTGATTTCTTGGATTGTGCCATTCATCACCATCATATCTGTGATATTTTTATGTATGTTTAAGATTTCTTCAGTATTTTCTCACAGTGTCTTCTTAATATCCTTAATCTCTTCCTTCACTTTATTGAGTTGGTCCATGATATTTGTTTGGAAAAATTTGATTAGTTGTTTGATGTTCTGCATCTCTTCCTGGTTTTTAGTTTGTTCTTTGGACTGGTCCATGTTTTCTTTTTTCTTAGTGCTGTTTGTAATTTTTTGTTGCCTTCTAGTCATCATTTTATCTTGATGGGTTTATTCAGTTGATTAGCTTCTCTCTCTCTCTAGAGTTTTATTTAGTTGGTGTTTCTGCGTGTGTGTTAAGTTTTCTCCTTCACATTTTGTCTTCTTATTTATTTCCTTGCTTTTTCTATGTTCCCTTGAAGTCACAAGATTAGGGACAGAGGAATCAAAAGATGTGAGGAAGGAAGAAGGATACTAGTAATATTGAAAACAGTTAGAAGAGGGGCCATATAAGACTTAGCAAAATGAATATTTAATTCATGTAGGCAGCATGGAGTAATAGGAAAAATATGGAGTACCTACAAAGGACTAGGAAACCAAATAAAGGAATATATATTTAGAAGGCTAGAATGATGAGCGGAGACAGAAAGAGTAAATTAAGGGCTGAAAGGAAAAAGTTAATATTAATAAAAAATGAAGAAAACAGAATAGATAGAATAGAAATTGACACCCTTGAAGTTGTGTATATATGAAAAAACGTGGTATGTAAGAACCACAACAGAAAGCAGAAGGCAGAAAGGTTAAGGAAGGAAAAGAGATAGCATTGGAAGACAAAATCAATATAGACAGAGAAAGGGAAATTACTGAAAAAGAAGCACAGCAAAGAGAGAAGAGAGTAGCCACTAATTTAAAATAATTAAAAAAGAAAGAAAGAAAAAAGAAGGGGGGAAGAGGAAAGGAATGCAAGAGACAGGAAATAAACAAAGAAAAACCAAACAACCACACAAGCAAACAGTCAAACAAAGCTAAGGAAGAACAGTGTTCCTTCTTGGGCCCTTGTGGAACCTCTCAGCCTGCATGTGTTCACCAGTCAATTTCCCTGCAATGTTCTATCTGCAGGTCTGGAGGCAGATTTTAGTGATTAAACTAAATTAAAAAAGAAAAAAAAATTTTAAGAGAATGTCTACTCTTTTTTTTTTTTTTTTGACAAAATAAGGGACCCAAAAAAATCCTCTTCTAGACCACCCCTTTCACCAAGGTGACCCTAAATAGGCTTTTGGAAACTAATCAAGCTCTTCCCATCTTCTGGCCTCCCCAGGGGAGCTGAAGCTCTGATGCTTGTCGGTGCAGAAAGGTAAAATTGGCTGATTTCTCCCCCTCTGGAGCCAAGCCTCAGGACACCTGGGTTATTGGGTACATCAAGTTGCCTCAGTATATTTGCCTTTCCCCTCAGCCTGGTGCTTTTTCAAGCTGGATTATCTGCTCCCCAAAGCTATGAGGGCATTCAAGCAGTCAAATCCACAGAAAGGAAACCCCTGTCCACCTTCTTTCACAACCCTCCACTCTCAGAGAATGTTCCCTCTCACCGGTTGCTGGCATGAGTTGGGGCGTATCCCTGGGCAGCTAAGTAAATCAACCTTCCTTGTCATATTCACCACTCCCCTCAGCCTGGTGCTACTTCAAGCCAGCTATTTTGTTTCCCAAAGCTACAAGGGTTTCCAGGCAGCCAAATCCACAGAAAGGAAACCCCTCTCAACCCTCCACCAGAATCCTCCCACTCTCAGAGAATGCTCCCTCTCACCGAGTTGCAGGCGGGAGTTGTGGCTCAAACCAGCCTTTTTCCCTGAGGGTGGGGTTCAGTTGTCTGTGTTAACTACCACAAGCAGGGTAGAAACTCATGAATCTCTCCCAAGCAATCTGTGCCATCCAGCTCCCTCCATAGTGATGTCCCCAAGGTTCTCACTCCATGCACCCCCAGCACAGATCCCTGGGCAGAACCCTGTCCCCAGTCAGCCATCCTCAGAGAGTGATTCAGTGAGTGCCCTCCTAAACTGATGCCATCTTGCCTTTCAGTTACTATTTCTTAACATCCAACCAAGCCCTTTTGACTTACACATATCAGCAATAATTTCCTCATAAATGGATCTTGCTGTCTTCACCAGTGATCTCCCTACAAATAAATCTTTATTTGGAACCAAAGAATTGAACTATAACCACGTTTTGACAATTTTCTTTTTCCTTGTTTTCATTTTTCTCAAAATATACAACCATTTAGGAAAACTGGTTAATCCCCATTCCACAGTCATTTGCAAATAGAGGTTTTAAGTTGTATAACCCAAATGTAACAAAATAGATATTAGTAGTCTTAGAATGTGGTGTAATGAAAGACTAAGAATCAAAGAAGTCATTTACTTACTGTGATACAGCCACTCTTCTAATTTTTATCAATATTACTATTATCCTTTTTCCTTTCTAACATCTTTCTATTCCTCTGGCCCTAATCTTTTCCTTCAAGGGAACATAGAAAAAAGCAAGGAAATACAAAAAGAAGAACAAAGTGTCAAAGAGCAAACTTAACACACACACAGAACTACCAGCTAAATAAAACTCTAGAGAAGAGAGAAGCTAATCAACTGAATAAACATATCAAAATAAAATGATGACCAGAGGGCAACAAAAAATTACAAATCATACTGAGAAACAGGAAGACAAGGACCATTCCAATGAAAAAATTAAAAACCAGGAAGAGATGCAGACCATAGAACAACTAATCAAAGCTGTCCAAACAAATATCATGGACCAACTTAATGAAGTGAAGGAAGAGATTAAGAATATTAAGAGAGTGTAAGAGAGCAAAAGAACTACTAAAAACAGAAATAAAAATAACAAATGATATACATAAACCCAAAGAAAATATACCTGATGTAAGAAATTCATTGAAAGTAATAACACTGAATGTTAATGTAATAAACTCACCAGTTGAGAGATACAGATTGGCAGAATGATAAGGAAATATGACTCATCAATATGTTGTCCACAAGAAACCCACCTTAGAACCAGGGATTCATGGAGGCTGAAAGTGAATGGCTAGAAAACAATTTTACAAGCAAACAGTAACCAAAAAAGGGCAGGAGTAGCTATACTAATATCAGAAAAAAAAAATAGACTTTAAATACAAAACTATTGTAAGAGAAAAAGATGGACACTATGTATTAGTTAAAGGGGTAATATCTCAGGAAGAGAGAACAATCATAAACATTTATGCACCCGATCAGGATGCCTGAAAATACATGAGGCAAATTCTGGAAAAACTAAGTGGAGAAATAAATGCTTCTACAATTATAGTGGGGGACTTTAATATACCATTATCATCTTTAGACAGAACATCTAGATGGAGAATTAATAAAGAAACAAAGGTTCTCAACAATACATTAGAGGACCTGGATTTAATAGACATATACAGAACAATGCACCCAAATACAGCAGGATTTACATTCTTCTTAAGTGCACATGGATCATACTCCAAGATAGCTAGGCCACATGCTAGGTCACAGAACAACTCTCAATGAATTCAGAAAGATTGAGGTTATACAAAATAATTTCTCTGACCACAATGGAAAGAAATTGGAAGTCACTAAGGGCCAGAAAACCAGATTAGGGAGAAAGATATGGAAGCTAAACAACACACTTTTAGACAAACAGTGGGTAAAGGAGGAAATGTCAAAAGAAATAGGAAACAACCTTGAATCGAATGAAAATGACAACACAATATATTAAAACCTATGGGATTCAGCCAAAGGTATAATGAGAAGAATATTCATACCCATAAATGCATATATTAAAAAAGAAGAAATCATTAAAATTGAAGACCTAAATGCACATCTGGATTAATTGGAAACATAACAACCAAATAACCCCCAAGAGAGTAGAAAGAAAGAAATAACAAAGATTAGAGCAGAATTAAATGAAATAGAAAATAAGAAAGCACAAGAAAAATGAACAAAACCAAAAGCTAGTTCTTCGAGAAGATCAGTAAAATTGACAAACCCTTACACAGACTAATAATGAAAAAGAGAGAGTAGATGCAAATACACAAAATAAAGAATGAGAAAGGGGATATCACTACTGGCCCCACTGAAATAAACTGTATCATAAGAGGACACATTGAAAAAATATATGCCAAGAAGAATGATAATTTAGAGGAAATGGACAAATTCCTAGAAATTCACAAACAGCCTACATCGACAAAAGAAAAAAATTGGACTCAACAGTCCAATTACAGCTAAAGAGATTAGACTCAGTCATCAAATACCTCCCAACTAAGAAGAGCCCAGGACCAGAAGGCTTCACAGCTGAATTCTACCAAACATTCCAGAAAGAGCTAGCACCAATTTTGCTTAAGCTCTTCCAAAAAATAGAAGTAGAAGGAATATTGCCTAACTCTTTCTACGATGCCAACATTACCCTAATACCAAAACCAAAGAGACCACAAGAAAGGAAAATTACAGACCAATTTCTATAATGAACCTAGATGATAAAATCCTCAACAAAAACTTGCTTATTTCATTCGACAACATATCAAAAGGATTATATGCCATGACCAGTGTGTTTCATCCTGGGTATGCAAAGATGGTTCAAAATAAGTAAATTAATCAATGTAATACACCACATAAACAGATTTAAAGAAAAATATCACAAGATCATCTCAATACATGCAGAAAAAGCATTCATCAAAATACAACACTACTTCCTGATAAAAATCTGCAAAAGATAGGAATAGAAGGACTCTTTCTAAACATGATAAAGGGTATATATGAAAAAGCCCAAATCTATCATCATCTTCAATGGTGAAATCCTAAAGGCCTTCCTTTGATAATGGGAACAAGACAAGGGTGCCCATTATCACCATTACCATTTAACATTGTCTTGCATGCACTTGCTCGAGCACAGAGGCAAGAAAAAGATATAAAAGGCATAGAAATTGGAAAAGAAGACTTAAAAATTTCATTAATTGCAGATGACATGGTCTTATACATAAAAAGCCCTGAGAAATCTATAACAAAGCTTCTAGAAGTCATAAAGGGGTTCAGTAATGTCGCAGGCTATAAGGTCAATGCTCAAAAATCATTAGCATATCTGTTCACCAATAACGAGCAATCTGAGAAGAAAATAAAAAACATACCATTTACAATAGTAACTAAAAGAATCAAATACCTAGGAATAAATTTAACTAAAGATGTAAAGGACTTATATACAGAAAACTACACAACACTGTTAAAGGAAATCAAAGAAGACTTAAATAAATGGAAGAATATTCCCTGTTCATGGATAGGAAGACTAAACATCATCCAGATGTCTAACCTACCAAAATTATCTACAGATTTAATACAATTCCAATAAAAACCAACACTGTATTTTTAAGGAATTGGAAAAACTAACTACAAAAGTTTTTTTGAATGGTAAGAGGCCCCAAAATGCCCAAGACATTGAAAAAAAAAAATGAAGTTGGAGGTATCACACTACCTGACTTTAAAATATACTACAAAGCTACAGTGCTCAAAACCACATTTATATATCATTTTGCAAATGTTTGTATGTATTGTGAGAATTTTTATTTTTAACCATTAAAAAAAAAAAAAAAACACATGGTAGTGGCACAAGATAGACACATTGACCAATGCATCTGAATTGAGAGTTTTGATATAAATCCTCGCATATACAGTCTGCTGATATTCAACAAGGCCACCAGTCCCACTCTGTTGGGAGAGAATGGCCTCTTCAACAAGTGGTGCATGGAGAACTGTATATCCATATCCAAAAAAAATGAGAAATGAACATCATCACACACCTTATATGAAAGTCAACTCAAGATGGATCAAAGATCTAAATATAAGAGCCAAGACCATAAAGACCTTGGAAGATAATGTAGGAAAGCATCTACAGGAAATTGTAATAGGAAATGGTTTCATGAACTTCACACCCAAAGCATGAGCATCAAAAGAAAAAATAGATAAATGGGATCTCCTCAAAATTAAAACCTTTTGCTCCTCAAAGGACATTACCAAGAAAATAAAAAGGCCACATAACCCAATGGGAGAAAATATTTTGCAACCATATATCTGATAGGAACCTAATATCCTGCATATATAAAGAAATCACACAACTTGAAAATAAAAAGCCTAATAACCCATTTAAAAAATGGTCAAGTGACCTGAAAAGACACTTCTCCAAGGAAGAAATACAAATGTCTAAAAAGCACATGAAAAAAATGCTCGACATCTCTAGTCATTAGAGAAATACAATTCAAAACTGCATTGGGATACGATCTTACACCCATTAGAATGGTGGCTTTTAAAAAAACAGCAGACTATAAGTGTTGGAGAGGATGTGCAGGAATGGGAACCCTCATCCACTGCTGGTGGGATTGTGGAATGGCTCAGCCACTGCGGAGGACAGTTTGGCGGATCCTCAAAAAACTAACTATAGATCTTCCATATGATACAACAATTCCACTGCTGGGTATAAAACCATAAGAACTGAAAGCATAGACACAAACAGATATATGCACACCAATGTTCACAGGGGCATTGTTCACTATTGCCAAAAGTTGGAATCAACCCAGGTGACCATCAAATAATGAATGGATAAACAAAATGTAGTACATACATACAATGGAATATAACTCAGTTGTGAGAAGGAATAAAGTGTTAACACACAGGAAAACATGGGTAAATCTGGAAGACCTTATGTTGAGTGAAGCAAGCCAGGCATTGAAAGATGAACAGTACATGACCTCACTGATATGAATTAATGAAATTGAGCAGTCTCTGAGAACTAATATCTGAAAAATTGATGTACAAGAAAGAGAAAGTTGTGAGCCATCACCCATATCAATGTAACCTATGGTAAAATGATAGAGTGTAGTTGTGTATTGAATGGATAGGACAGGAGGGAGTGATATACTGGGTTGGGTGGTGCAGGGTTGCAGGTGGGTAGATTGGGAAGGGTGGTTTAGAATACCCAGGATGCTGATGGGAGAAATGGGAGAGGGACCAGGTGAACACTTGGGATTGGTGGGTATGAAGATGAAAGTACAGAGTTGGGAATGCACTTATGCAATATGACAAGAGTCACTGCTGTAGGGTCTTATTTGAGGGTGCATTCTGGACATGGTGCACCTGGAGCAGGCTTCTACAGAATGTGTGAATGTACATCCTGTCATAATGTATTGTATCATTGGGTGGAGACCCACAAAATGAGAGGGAAGGATATGGACTCCCATCTTGGGAGGACTGATTTCCCCATAAATGGACAGGTGGGCATCTCTTAAGAGCAAGTGTGGTTCCTAATAGTGGAGGAGAAACCAGTGTGTCATGACCTCTTTTTGCATGTTAACTATGAATCTTGTTATCCAATGAGTGAAGTCAGGGGGTGATCGTGGGCCTTGGTCGATAAGGAAAAGAGATCCAAGAGGGGGTATTTAGTGGTCAGTGGAAATGTTTTTCATTACCTTACACTGGTGGGCATAGGACATGGTAAATATTATCAAAATTTATAAAAGTGTATGATCTAAAATGTAAACAATGCTGTAAACCATTGACAATGTTTAGTAGCTATGTTTCACTATCTGTATATCAGTTACAACAATGCAACCATTCACATACAAAAAGGTTTTAATATGGGGTGAGGAAAGGGGAAGAAGGTTGGGTATATGAGAGTGTCTTGTGTTCTGTTACTTTGCTGTGACCTAAAACTTCTTTGAAAATTAAATGAAAAATAGTGAGAGAGGGGGAAGGTGCCATGGTATAGACTGGATATCAGATATTGCAGTGATAAAAGGCAAAAGGTCAAAATTTTCTTTTTAATTTTTAATTTTGTAAATTTTTTCTCATTTTTTGAATAACCCAATCCTTTTTAGTTTTTTTTTTAAGTTTTCCTGTATTTTATCTCTTACATTTAAACATCATTTCATTTTCCTATTAATTGTATTTTGTTATTGTATTGACTTCATTTTTAAAGAAGGTTTGAATCACAGAAGGGTTACAACTGGAGAAGAGGATGGTTGGTTGGGGGTGTCAGGGATGGAGGATGCATGGGAAGGAGTTCACCTGAACATACATAAAGTGTTTATAAAATTTTTCAAATGCTTACAGGGCATGGTCACATTGGGTGGAGAACCACGCAATAAATGAGAATATATTGAATTCCCATCCTGGAGAGCTCTGCCATATTCTCCAAGGGAGCAGCAACAGTCCTCCATGTGCAGAGGCAGTTGTGGCAAAGGATGATCCACTGATGGGCTCTTGTTATTGATGAGTAGCCTTATGAGTATTTGCTCTTGAAATTGAAACTTAGCCTATTGTTATCAGGTGCCTAAGGGTTGCCTTCTGAGAGCTTTCTTGTTGCATAAATGTGGCCTCTCTAAGCCAAACTAAGAATATGAATGCATTACCTTCCTCCCAGTGTGGGACATGATTCCCGGAGGTGAGCCTCCCTGGCAATGAGGGATTACTAACAAGTGCCAATGGGCAATATGACTCTAAGAAGACCTTGAATGAAAGGGGGAAAAAGTAAAGACAAATGAGTTCTTATGGCTAAGAGACTTCACAGTGAGTCCTGAGATCATCCCACAGGTAACGCTTATGCACATCTCAGTAGGACCTCATAAGTTTCCAATGTGGATATCACCCCAAACAGAGGGCTCCTGAGGGCTCTGGAAACACCCAGGTCCTATATCAGGGCAGATAGCCCCAGAGGTTTGTGCCTTATCAGTGTGCCCTACTTTGGAATTCTTGCTCTTGAGAGTGACAGAGTTGGAGCTAAATATGTCTTCCCTGCACATGGTCCATCTGTCCCTTCTATTCAAACCTATATGTGCTGCCAGAATTTGTAGGTGTACTTCCAGAAACTGGAGTCTTTTGGCTGTTCATGTGCCAGCTGGGCCCAGAATCTCAGTAGAACTGCAACTCCTACTCTACAGCTCAATGAACTCACCCTGGACACCTGGTGGGAGATAATGATGAACAGTGGTCATCCAAGGGAATGGAGAGTCTGCAGCTACAGGCAGGATAATCTCATCCATATTATCCATGGGATATAAGCCCCCTCTCACTTGGTGGTGGAATGGACACCACCATCTCAGACTCCTCAGGATTTGGGGAAGAGCTATGGACTAGAGCGGACTTACTGGTATTCTGTTATTGACATAATGTGATTCACACAATGGAAGTAATTGCAACATTAATGTGGAGCCAGTGGCCACCAGACCCTTTGGGAGCAGCAGGAGGGAAAAGCAGTTGTAATAGAGGGGCTTTTTTGGGACTTGGGAATTATTCTGAGTGACATTGCAATGACAGATATAGGCCATTTTATATCATCATATAACATGCAGAACTGTGTGGGAGAGAGTGGTCTACAATGTGAACGATGACCCATGCTTAGTGGCTAAGCCCCAAGGAGTGTCTATCTATTGCAGGTGATGTGCCACACTAAAGAAGGATGTTTATGTGGGAAGTTGTGGGAGGGGTGGAAGGTGGGGCATATGGGAATCCCTAAAATTTTTGTGTAGCATTTACGTAATCTAAGTATCTTTTAAAAAATAAAATAATTATTTTTAAAAAAGGATTGAGAAAAGTAACCTTTCTTAGAAAGGAAACTATTTTAGTCAAAAATTCTTCAAGATTTTGTTCATTATCAGAAAGCTAATAAGTGAAGGGTCTTTATGGAAACCCTAGTCTGGCTGGCTTCAGGCTCAACACACAGGGGAAAGTTAATAAGAAAGCAGGGGAAATGATTGAAGGAAAGAAAGACCACATCATGAGTGTCTATAATTCCTTATTAAGCCTGGCCCTTGATTCGAGGTGTATGCCTCCTAAAGATGTTTCCTTGATCTTCCCCAATGAATGTTCTTCCCCATAAATTTATGGCCTTCCCCATAAAGACTTTGCAAACACAGTGGTTTTTGGATACTTGTTATACTTCTCTGATCTAAATATACTTTAATATTTCATACTGCAAATCTTTGCAAAATAAAATCTCTGTTTACTTATGCCCCCCAAAAAGACTTCAAGATTTGTTCTTTCTCAAAGTTCTCACAGAAAAAATATATATCATCATTAAAATATTCATATAAATCATAGCAAAGAACTTCCCAATTAAATAACACAGCTTTTTAAACATCTTCCCTCTGCTCTCTGAGTTTGGTCTTAACACTATCATATTAAAACAAATAACCTTTCAGTACTAACTTCAAGTGGAGGAATTCTTATAGCACTGTACATTTCAAATAGTCTTCATATCTGAACTTTTTAACCCCTCTTGCTTTTATATTCTTCATTTATAAAGCTAAAAATCATTTTTTAATTTTTCTAACTACAAAAATTATAAAATCAATTTTCATTTAAAATTTTATTAAAGTATATCATTCATTCATGAACATACATAAACAATATGTGTATAATAAAAGTTTTGAACTTCCTAAGCAAATGTGCATAACATTATACTGGGCTCTAATATATCACCCAACCACCAATACCTTGAATTGCTGTGAAACATTTGTAACATTATGGAAAACATCCTTAAAGTATTACTATTAGCTATAGTCCATATCTTGTTATTGATGTATTTTGCAAATGTAAATACATCAAATGCTCCATGTAATTTTAGAGTTAATTTGCATGGAGACTTCTTTACCCCACTTTATGATTTTTGTACTATACAAATTTTAAATTTTCATACATGTTCTCCTTCTTGGGCTTCAATATGGTGAATCTAGGACCAGACTGCCCCAGCTTACCAACTGGAAGGTTCCAACATTTTGTGTATTCATTGTCACAATTGCATATGCTTTTCCCCACTCTCTGAATCTATTGAAATAATCTTGAATTGGTTAAAGATGGTGCAACATGTCTTGATTGGAAAGTTGTAGGTCTAGCTAAAATATTCCATGATAAAGTAAAGGACAAAACACTTGGGAACAGTCCAGAAAATGAATGGTTTAAGGAAACTCATCTCAGAAATGGTATTTAGAGAAAAAATCATCTCAAAGAAGCCAGGGCAAAAACCTGTACTCAGCATAAGTGATGTCAAAAGGAAGCTTCTTACTTACTGGCAATGCCCAAATTGTTACAGAATAAGGGTGTCACCCTGTAGATGTGGGGATGAAGATTTTGTCCTCAGAGTGGAAGCAGTGATGAAGTCTACAGGGTCTAACAGGTTGGTCTTTGCTGAGAGATCTGAGACACCACTGGGACAAAAAAATTACAGGTTTTTCACATCCTCCTGACCATAGAATTCTGCACAGGACACTTAGTGCTCACAGTATGCAGTGGACATGTGCCTTCTCCAGAATCCCTTCTGAATCTCTGAAATTGTCATATTATTCTGTGCAATAAATTTGCAAATGCAAAGGAAATACAGCTAACTATCAACTGGTTTAATGAGAAGCGATAGAGAAAACAAAAAGCAAAATATAAAGTTAATATAAAATGTCAATTGATTTCTCCTTTTTAGCACATCTCCCCAGTTCAAGAATCCCCTCCTCAGCTGCTAGAGGGATGGTGACCTCCTTTCCTCTGCTTCTCCCAATCCCCAATGAAGGAGGAGAGGAGTAGGGGTTCTGGATGAGGAAAAGCACAGAAAGCAGGTCCAGGAGGAGTTAAGGTGATACTGATGCACAAACCACACTGGAACTTGTTTTGTGAAGATTCAAGAAGGCCCTGTGGGTGAGGATTAGGGACAAGAGGGGCAGGAGCTTCTTCTCCAGCATAGCACTCATGGTGCTGTTGTTGTCCACTGAGATTTGGGAGAGGAGTTTGGTTTTGGGCATGTCCAATAGGTACCAGATTAATATTATTTTTTTTTTACTTTTTTACATTTATAAAAAATGAAACATGAGACAGAAGTTTGCTGTCTACTGTAATAGCTGCTAGGTCCTATATTTTGATGAATACTATTTTAAATTTAAAGTAAATTAAACTAAAAATATAGTTGCTCAGTTGCACTGGCCATATTTCCAACAACTATGCAAAGGATATATTTTATATAAATAAATATATATATAATGTTTACACAAAAAATGCCAGGTCATTCACTAACTCATAATGAATGGAACATTATCAATAACTTTTAAGCATTCTCAGAACATCTAACTCATTAGGTCACTTTCCCACACTCAGACATAATTACTTTAATTTTGTGATTATCAATTTCTGGCTATTCTTTAAAGGTTAACAACATTTTTAAATCCCAAATATATATATTGACTATTTTATAGGCTTTCTGCTGAACCCATAAATTTATTCTTGATTCATATTTTCTCCTGGGCTTTTCTAATTGTTCAAGATTAGATTTGCAAGATTGTTCCATGTTGGTGTTAGTGGTTTCAATTTTGTAATGTCCATTGTTGCACAGTATTCAATTTATTTCTCCGTTCTTTTATTGAAACCTTGGTTATTTTTTCAGATTTTTCAATACAACAGTATTACACAAAATTCTTTATATACAAACTATTCTATGAATCATTAAGCACATGTGCAATATGCTCCAGGGTGAATATCTAGTAGTGGAATTGCTGAGTCAAACTGCACTGCACAGTTTCTGCAGCAATGTATACTTCCAGCCTCAGTATAGGAAAGGGTTCTTTATTCTACATACTTCCAAACAGTTCTTATATTTTATAGTATATATAAAACATATATTTATAATCTAGTCTTTAATTCTCACCAGTAAATAATGATGAGTAGTTTCTCCTTTTCCTGGCATCACATCCCCATTTTTCCCTTCTAATTGTTTTTATATTCAAGATAAAGGCAGGCAGAGGAGCCACCGGCCTCGGTCATTGCTGATGGCTCCTCCGTGGGGCACCTGCCCTTAGTGACCCGGAGTTGGATCCTGGAAACTGGGAGCTGCAGGCTCACTTTGTGCAGGTACTTGGACCAGGGATGGAATCCAGGACCTCATATGTGGAAAGGTGGTGCTCAACCACTGAGGCATGTTGGCTCCCCTGAGTTGCTTTTTTCATTTGTGATTTTGCTTTTAGGAGGCACCAGGAACCAAACCCAGGACTTCCCTTGTGGAAAGCAGGCACTCAATCACTTGAGCAGCATCCCATGAGCCACATCTGCTCCCATCCACATATATTTTGAAAGTCGCCAAAGTGACTTATGTGTAGGCTTGGAAAGGGAATGATAATAAACCAGGAAATAAACTTGACAATAAATAAAAGAGTGACTGGTAATAGATGGCATAGAGGCCGGGCCATTGGTAGAGCTGAAAGTCCCTGCATTTTTGGAAATTATATTCTTATGACAGGAGCAAAAAATAAGCAATATATTATATAAAACTAAACATATAACATATATCAGGGTAGCCATCCAAGGAAAAAGTCATCACACAGAAGAGAACAGAACTGAGGGAAGCACAGAGAAATGGAGCCAGAACCACTGGATGAAGTCAGCATTGAGAAACAGATTTCTAGTTTTTGAAATCTGTGCATCTCTTATTTCTTAGACCTGGTGGACTGAAATTTGTGTAGATAGAAGCAGAGGTATTGTAACTGATAAAACCCTCCTATCTCTTAAAAAGGAGTCAAGAGATAATGTCTAAAATATGCAAATGAAGAAATAACTGTTAATATTATGTGTGGTGGTTTGAAGCTGTATGTAACCCAGAAAAACTTGTTCTTAAACTTAATCCATTCATGTGGGTACAGACCCATTGTAAGTAGGACCTTTTGATGAAGTTACTTCAGTTAAGGTGTGGCCTGCTTCAACCAGGATAGGTCTTAATCCTATTGCTGGAGCCCTTTATAAGCAGAATGAAATTCAGTCATAAAGAGAGAGAGCCACAGAGAGAGCAGCCAGAAGGTGAACAGTAACAAAACCCAGAAGAGAAGGGAGAGAACAGGAGATGCCACCATGTGCCTTGCCATGTGACAAGATAAGGACCAAGGATTGGCAGCAACCAGCCCCAGAACACACAGTCTTCACGGAGAAAGCATCACCATGATGCTGCCCTGATTTGGACTTTTTCCTAACCTCAAAAACCGTGAGCCATTAAATTCCCATTGTTTAAACCCGCCAAATGCATGGTATTTGCTTGAGCAGCCCAGGAAAGTAAAAACAATGTTATTTAGAGAAATGGAGCTTACCACCAGAAAAAAAAAAAAAAAACAGCTTAAATAGCTGAAAAGTGTTTGCCTCTGAGAAACAGGGAGCTGGGATGGGGAGAAGAGGGATGAAGCACAGTTTATTTTTTTAATAGTTAGTCTTTTCAAAGTATTCAAGTTTTTAATATGTGTTTCAATTATATTTTTTTCAAAAAGAACCTTATGAAGTTTAGAATGTTAAATTGTGTCAGTTTTTAAAATTACTGTTTTAGCATAGACAATTAAAAAAAATTTTAAATGGTGTTCTAGATGTAGAAAAAATGGTAATAGAGGAGTGGGGTAAGTAGAATAGACATGACAGAAAAGGCAGGATCTTAAAGGATCAGAAGTTTGTAGTTGTTTTTTCTTTTAAGTGCCTATGGCAATTTGAAATGATTTTATGAATCCCCAAAAAAGAAAGATTATGTTTGTAAACTAATCTTTCATCTGGGGGTAATACCCTTTGACTGCATTCAATTCTGCTTAACGGCCTTTGGTTATATTACCTAAGATTGCTGTACGGATTTTTATTGGACAATGTCAGTGAGGCAGGTGAGGTTGAGTCCTCACCCCCTTGCTGGGTCTGACATAAATGAACACTCAGACAAAAGAGAGAGAGCTCTGTCATTTTTGGTCCTGCCATGTGACAGAGAGCTGAGGCCTGAGGGAGAGATGAGCCATTTGCCTGATAACTTACAGCTGACCTTGGGAAGAGAGCCCAACAGTTGAGACTGATACAGGGAGCCTGGAAGAGAAAAGCCCTATGACACCTTGCAACTGAAATTGGGAAGAAAGCAGAGCAGCTGAGCCTGAGAGAAGATGCTTGGAGGGGAAGGCAGAGAACAGGCAGAGATTGCCTGCTATCTTGTTCAACACCTAACAACTGACTTTGGCAAGAAAGCACTTCTTATGGTGCTTCGAGTTGAACTGTTCACGGCCTTGAAATTGTAAACTTTTACCCTGCATAAAAACCCTTCATAAAAGCAAAAAAAAAAAAAAAAAAAAGATAAAGGCAAAAAAATCTCCTATTCCAGACTATTCAACATTTTTTCACATTTTTAAAGAAGGGTTTTGATTATGAATGTAGAATGTTTGCCCTCCTTTTAGAAAATAGAACTTGGATGTCATTCTGAGATCTAGTTTCTCTGCATCTTCTTTCCTGCTTTTCCTACATGTATGGTCAATTTTCCACTAATTTATGGATTACCATTCCAGAATACTTTTAGTTTAAGTAAGGATGGAATTTCAATTTGTTTTCAATTCCTGGCTGCTATCACTGATTTTGGACAAAAAGTGGGTTTAAGTACAGAATGGGAAGTAAAACTGAAGAATTATTAAATAACTGTTTCACATTCTTATGAAAACAGTGGAGTATATTTTGTGAATATAAATTAATTTTTGCACTCATTAAAATACTTGAGAGTAGCAAAACATTGTTCAATTATTAAAGAATTAATTCACAGTTGAAAATAGCAAGGAGGTTTAGATTTAAGTACTAAACAGGTATTGTACAGTGGCAGTTAAATGGAGTTTTATATCAGAATCAGTTAAAGACTATGAAAAAATTAAATGACATCTTTCACTATTCTATGAATTTACATTTTACACCCACAGCAAATGGCTGGGGGCATGAATTCATCTGATCATATGTAAGTTTATATGTCTATTGAAACAGTTTTATTTATCTGTAAATTAGTTATATTCTCTTTTAAATTCAAATTACTTAGAAAACATTCATCTATGATAGGATATTTTAAATGATGTGTTGATACTGTAGCAGATGTAGCTCAAATGGCTGAACACTGGCTTCCCACATATGAGGACCTGGGTTCAACCCTCAACCACAATACCTTAAAGAAATTGTGATGATATAATTAAATAGAAAATAATATTGCTTTACTTAAACTTAGCATTTATTTGATTTACACTCATTTGCAAAAATCTACAATTCTTCTCTCCTTTCTTCACCCTGATCACTGAACAAATTCACAGAATAGACTATGATCATATATTTTCTATGCTCATCTCTGCATATTTGTGCACTTATATATCTGCATTCCCTTTTAATGATCCCTAACGGTATTTCGTATAGATCATAAGCTCTGGGAAAAAATGACTTGTTCAGATTCATTCCTGACTCAAGCAGATACTAAGTAAACATACTCCCTCACAAAAGCTGTGCCCAAGTGTGCTGCCCAAATGTCAACCAAAACTACACACACCTGTTTTGCCTTCAAAATGACAAGGGCAGAAAGATGTCCATTATAAAGCTTGTGATCCACTTTTAGGTACACAGTTTAAAAAATAGTCTCTATAGAAATGGATAGATCCAGTCATAATACATATAGTGAGTATAGTGGCTGAAAGGGTTGTAATTTGTAAGAAACTTAGAGAATAATCTAGGGACTGAATAACATAGTGTACCCAGAGATGGATTAAGATTGTGGTTAATAGTACAAATACAAGAATGATCTATGAACAAGAATAAATGTGCATCACTATTACAAGGTGGTAAGAATATAGTGATGCATGGGATAAATACAATTAATGTAACTTATGGACTATAGTTAACAGCAATATCATAATATTCTTATGCCAAAGTCAAAGAGGGAACTATATCAATGCTAAGGGCCAATAGAAGGGATTATGGGAATTTTTCTTTTGGACTAAGAAAAATTGGTTCAAGGATTTACTGGGGCAATGACTTCACAATTCTGTGATGAAAATGAGAGCCACTGAGCATATACTTCAGATATCATATACAAGGCATGAGACTGTATAACACAGTGAACCATGTTGTGGAAGATAGATGGAAGATTGGACTGTGGTTAACAGTACAATATGAGAGTGTTCCCTCAGGACTTATAAAAAATGTACAAATACATAGTGTTAATAATAGAGGATATGGAAAAATAAGCCAAGTGTATGCTATGGACCTTAGTGGTAATAGTCTGGTAATGTTCTTTTGTAATGTGTAGCAAATGTTGTACAACAATGTAAGGTATTGGTGGAGGGAAGATGTAAGGGAAATCTGTACATTATGCATGATGTTTTGTAAACTTACAACTTCTCTAATAAAAAAAAATAAAAAAAATAAAAAATAACCTCTGTCCCCAAGATGAAACTGTGCAGTCATAGAAAATTGAATAATAAGAATGTCCACACATAGTGTTAAAGTGAAATGTTTAATGTCTGTGCTCTACAATGTTTACCTCAACATACAAAGAGTGCTCATTATGTTTATAATGAAAAAGCTACTTTTATAAACATTTTTCACGTTATCTGTCTGGATATTGCACCTCTACTCTCTAAACCTCAATATCTTTTCATCTAGATCCATTTAATACAATTTAAAATAAAATAAAAGAAAGATCACTGAAATATATATTTAATACAATTTATAGGAGAAATGTTAGATTGTATATACAACAACAATATTTTTTTAAAATCCATTGAATAACACCACACAGTGAAACCTAAGTTAAACCATGAACTTTAATTAATATTACAAGTATAAAAATATACTATCAACTGTAACACATGTATCTGTAACACATGGAAAGAATTTTGGGGGGAGATGTGAACATTCTCAAAAGGCGGAGACCCACATATCATGTTCTGTGAACTGTTCTGATCCATCTTGGAGCTCCCTTAGGCCCTGGACTGATAAGCACACCTTTTGAGGTCTCCTTCTCATGGTTCACTGGGCTGCTGGCATTCTCCCCAACCCAGCAGCCTGGACCATAGACCAGTTTCAGTTTGGAAGGGGGTCTTAAATACCTAAGTGATTCTTTAAAAATACCAATCTAATGCATGCTCATTGTTGACTAAATAGGTTAGAACCTTAGACAACCACACACAGCTTACTTCTTTGGGTCAAATCTGTAGTAGTTGGTTAGAGTCTCCATTTTTAGATAATAGGGGCTATGTCCAGATCACTTGACACAATGCCAATGCAAAAAATCGACTCTGTAAGTTCCTTTTGGGTGTGATGATGCTAACCATGGGCACATATTAGCAGAAAGCTCTCTGTCAGACTTTATAAAGCAGCTCCTTCTAGTGGTCACTGACATATTGGGAATATCTTTTAACCTCTTTATTTGTTATGGAGTGTTAAATGGAGTGGATGTATAAAACTGACAAGTTAGGATTAAAATATGAATAGGGCCATACAAAGGAAAAAAGTTCGGATATAAGAGACACCATGGATGAACCTTGAAGACATCATGTTGAGTGAAATATGCTAGACACAAAGTACAAATAGTGCATAATTATACTTTTTTTTAAACAGTTGGAATATATATATCTGAATATGATTAAAAGGGAAAGTTTAGCTTGTATAGATGGTAATAGAATAAAATAGTTTTAAAATCCATGAAACTGAACTACACACACAGTGAACCCTGTTAAACCAGACTCAGTATAATTATAGAAATGTGTAGTCAGTTGTAACAAATAAAATATACTACAGCAAAATGTTGATAATAGTGTTGTGTATGGGAATGCTGTATTTTATGCATGATTGTTTTGTAAACCCACAACTTCTCTAGTAAAAATATAGGTGTGTAGAGAGTAGGATCACATGTATGAAGATACTTTCTATTTTTTAGTTTCACTCAGCAAAAGTCCATCAAGTAACTTGTAATATATATATATATATATATATTTTGCCACATAGCAAGTTACCAAAAATGTAATGGTGTTCTACTGGGTATATACCCAGAAGAATTGAAAGCAGGGACAAAATGGATATATGCACACCAATGATCATAGCAACATTATTCGGTATTGCCAAAAATTGGAAACAACCCAAATATCCATCAACAGATGCCTGGATAAACAAATTGTGGTATATACAAACAATGAAATATTACTTAGCTGTAAGAAGGAATGCAGTATTGACACAAGTGAAAACATGTTTGAATCTTGAAAACTATATGTTGAGTGAAGCAAACCAGGCACTGAAAGACAAATATTACATGACCACACTGATATTAATTAAGCAAATTGAGCAGATTCATAGAGGTAGAGTCTGGTAGAGTCCAAATTAAAGGAGATGGAAAGGGAGAAGGTTGTGAGTCAATGCCTATATGGGCAAAATGTATGATAAGGTGGAAGTGTGTAATTATGCAGTGGATGGGCATGAAAATGGTACAGTGATACTATTTTTTTTAAGATTTTATTTATTTATTCATTTATCCCCCCCCCCTTGCTGCTTGTGCTCGCTGGGTCAGCTAACCACGCCTTGTGGGTAGGCTTGCCTTCACCAGGAGGCCCCAGGAACTGAACCCGGGGCCTCCCATATGGTAAATGGGAGCCCTACTGATTGAGCCACAGCCACTTCCCAGTGATACTATTGGTTTGGGTAGTGCTGGTTTGTGAGGGGGGTAGGGTGGGGAAAAAGTATTGAACTGTCCATGGAACTGGGGGAGGCTTGGGGGATGGAGCAGGTGAACTCAGGGGGTTTGTGAGTATGTAGTTGAAACTACAATTTTGGGACACTCCTTTTGGCAATGTTGCAGGGGAGGGTTACTGGTTTAAGGTGTTTGATGTGGGGGGCATGCAGGACAGGGCACATTGGGGCAGGCTTCTAGGGAGGGTTTATGTGTTCATCTTGTCATAATGTGTTATATCAGTGGGTGGAGGCACACATGATGAGTGGGAAGTTGTTGGACTCCATCCTGGGGAATCCTGCTATGTTCTCAAATTAAGGGGTGTGAGTTTCTTGAGAACATAGGCAGTGCCTAATAGGGGAGGACAGGCCAATAGGTCAAGCCCTCATTTTTGTTGCAAGTTACTCTGAATCTTGTTCTCAAGGAGTGGAGCTTGGTGGTTGACACGGGTCTCAAGGGGAGGGGGAGGAAGGAATAGAATTGATGGAACATGGGGCGTTTTGGGGTGATGAAATTGTTCTACATGATCTTGCAATGATGGATACCGGCCATGTTAAATTTCATCAAAATTTATAAAAGTATATGCTCTGAAATGTAAATCATAATGGAAATCATTGGCCATGGTTAGTAGCAATATTTCAATATTTGTACATCAATTGTAATAAATGTACCATTAACATGTAAAATGCTATTAATAATGGAAAGGGGAATGGGGGCAGATCTTGTGTCTATGGGAATCCTCTATATTTTGTACATGACTTTTCTGTAACCTAAAGCTTCTTTGAAGACAAGATGAAAAAATAAGGCAATGGGCAAAAATAATGGAAGAAAATGTCACTGTACATACCAGATAACAGATCTTACAGTGATGAAAGACATAATGTCAAATTTTTTAATTTTTTGATTTTACCTTTTTTTATTATTTCAAATTTATTTTTATTTTTTTGTATTTTCTTTGTTATGTTTAAAGCCATCATTATTATTTCATTTTCTTATTAATTGTATTTGGTGGTTTTGTGGGCTTCATTTTTGAAGAAGTTTTGAATCACAGAAGAGTCACAACTGTGGCAGGGAAGGATCACTGGTGAGGGGTGTCAGTGATGAGGGATACATGGGAGTAGGTTCACCTTAGACAAACATATAAGGCATTTGAATGTGTTCAAGCATTCATGGGACCTTATCACAATAGGTAGAGATTCAAACAGCAACCCTAAGACTATTGAGTTCCCATCCTGGGAATCTCTGCCACATTCTCTAATGGGACAGTAAGAATCCTCTGAATACAGGGGCAGTGACTAGTGAAGGAGTATGGACCATTGACAGGTCCTTGATATTGATGACTGTACTTATGAATCTTTTCTTCTGAAACTGAAACTTAGCCTAGTATTATAGGGTGCCTAAGAGTTACCTACTGAGAGCCTCCTTTTTGCTCAAGCATATAAATTAACTACCTTCTGCAAGCATTGGACATGACTCCCAGGATTGAGCCTCCCTGTCACAGAGGAATTACTACCAAGCACTAACTAATAATGCAACTGGAAAAAGACATTGACCAAAAAGGGGAAAGGGTAAAGACAAATGAGTTTATATGGCTAAAAGATTTCAAGATGTGTCTGGAGGTCATTCCAGAGGTTATGCTTATGCACATCTCAGCAGGATCTCATTGGTTGACAAATTAAATATTGCTTCAAATAGCAGTGCTCCTGAGGGCTCTGGAAACATCCAGACACTATAGGCATGGCAGACAGCTCAGGAGTTTTGCACCCTGCCAGTGGGCCCTATTTTGGAATTTATGTTCCCCTGCTCCACACAGCTGCCATTTCTGCCTATTCTTGCAGTACTATTTATTAGTTTCTTATGCCATTTTATTGAGATATACTCCTGTACCATGTAATCTACCCAAAACCTGAGAGTAATGTTTTTTTATGAAGCAGTTAATAAGTCTACAGCCATACCACCCTGAACTCAACTGATCTCATCTGAAGCAGTTAATAAGACCTTTAATATAAAATTGTAAATTGAAAGAAAAAAGAGTTTGAAAGAAATAATCAATTTTAAAAGAGAGTGTAAGGGATATTCGGGTAACCCTGGAGCACCATGGCAGTGTCCTACTATGGATGCCAGTCCCTGGTGAGATCCTTGGCTAGTGAGTGGCACAAATAGACATGGGGCTAGGCAGCAGACAGCTCTGCATGGCAGCCATGGAGTAGGAGGCTGCTGATGGGCTAACCCATCCTGGGGTGGGGCAGAGTTCAAGGCAGTCACCAGTGAGGCCTGGCTCAGAAGGCATGACATCTAACAGGTATCCCTGGGGGTGGACTAAACAAGAACACATCATGGAGCACCCAGGCTCCTGGTGTGTGTGTTGTGGGGAGGCATCCCTTTAGCACTTTGGGTTCTAGAGGAGTTCCTGGTAGAACCATGGTCAACACTGTTGACAGCACCCAGCCCTACCCCTTCTCAAAAATCACCTGTGCAACCAACTTTGGAGTGGTGCCAGGGAAGCCTGCAAGCAGTAGGGCCATGGGGACCTGGCATGAACCTCTGTCCAGAAAACCCTCCTGCAGGATCATCATGGAGTCTCTACTCAGACCCCACTCCTCTCGAGGAACTGAGTGGGTGGCATTCCACCAGTAGTGCTCTGGCTTCCTGGGTGGTGAATTTTAGCTTGCTATGCTCCCTATGGAGGTGATTCACAGACTTGCAGGAGCACAGACCTTTACACAACATGCCAGAGTTTTCAGGAAAATGGATCTGCCAGTCTTGGCTAGTTGTTAAAACATTCCATTGGGAGAAAGGAAACAGGAACATCAGGAATCTGTATGCCCCTCTACACTTGGTGGAATGGACATGTAGTATAAAATTAAGATTACCATACATGCTTTTTGGGACACACAAAAAGAAAATAAAGGGAAACTGGCATAAGGAATATTCAAAGATATAATGATGAGAAACCTCTCTGATACAATGAAAGGTATGTATATGCACAATCAATGAACACAGACAACCCCATAGAGGATAAAATCATAGAAAACCATGCCCAGACACATTGGGACCCCACAGTAAAATACCATGGACAAGGAGAGAGTTCTGAAAGTGTAATGAGTTTAAAATTGTGTTTTGTCCAAGTGAGTCCTGAAAAGATTAAGCAACAATTTCTCAACAGAAATCATGAAGACAGAAATCAAGAAGGCAAAAAGGCAAAGGAAGATGAAATATTCCAAGTTTTGAGAGAAAATGATTCACTCCTAAGAATATTATATCTAGTCACACAAGTTTTTGAAAAGGAGGGGTAGATTAATATGGCTCCCCCATATTAAAACAAACAAACAAAAAATCCTGTGGAAGTTTTATACCACTTGGGCTGCACTACAAACAATTTTATGCAAGTCCATCAGACAGATGAAAGGGTACTGAACAGTGGGTTAAATTACATAAAAATTTAAGATCTCTGTCAATGTCAAACTTTCTTGTAATTACACATACCAGTAATAAGGTATTGGGTTTTTGGTATGTAATTCCACATATTAAAATTTCTAAAATTCAAGTGCATAAAAAGTTAAAGAAAATCTATGCTTTGGGACATACAGTATATGAGAATATAATATACAATGATTACAGCAAAGGGAATAGGAACAGTATAGGTGTATATGGCATATAGGTAACCCTATAATAATAATAATAGTGGCTTATAAATGTAACAATGGTTCCACAGTAATGCGTAATATTGATGATGAGGAAAGCATGTGTCGTGGCTTCTATGGGAACTCTGTTCATTCTGCATGAATTTTCTGTAAACCATCACAGTTATAATTAAAAAGAAAACTGCTGCCTAGGATAAAGAAAATCATTATATAATGGTAAGGGGTCAATTAAAGACAAAGACAACAATTAAATGTATATATATATATATGAATAATATATATTCATACAGCAAAGCTAGAGAATATATGAAGCAAATATAGACAAATTTGAAGGGAAAAAGAGACAGTGGCATGTTACTAATAGGAGAATTCAATACACCACAGTCAATAAAGGATTGATCCTTTAGACAGGTGAACAGTAAGGGAACAGAAGAATATAAAATATTGATGATAAGGAAAATGCCTCAGGGATACATGGAAATTCTCTCTTTACTGCAAGAATTTTTTGGTAATCAAACTGCTCTAATAATAACATGAATATCAGGAAAACAACTACTAAAATCATGGTGAAATATGTATCAAGAAAGAAAGAAATTTTAGCAAAACTTTCTGCTACATGCAAGCATGAGAACTTTGCAAAACTAAATGATCTGTCTGAAAGGTTGGGAGATATTAAGAAATATGGTTTATTTTAAAATTATAAATCATTCTGTGAACAAGGATTTTCCAGATGAAGACTACCAGATGTTACATATCTAATAAAATGAAAATGTATTCCATAGATACACACAAAGAAACTGTAAGCAAGTTTAGTTTTAATATAATGCATTCTAAGAACTACACCATAGTAGAAGAAACATTTAATGGTTAATAACAACTCTGACATAATTGAAATCAGTGATTTCATTATTCTTATTTGTATGTTACAGCCCTAACTAATAGACCCAATATTCTCTAAGAATGACATAAATTCCAGCTTTGGTGATTTTATTTTCATTTATACCATATTTAGCTGGATATTATCAAGTTCCTATATGGGAATTCTTCACATCTTATTGAAATGAATTACAGCAGATAACAATAGGCCAACTGCTAATTTTATGGGGTGAGAAAATTCAAAAGTTTTTCAATAGTCCTTCTGAGATAATGTTATGGAATGAGACAGATTATTCCAATTTACAAGTATGCATTAGGAAGTGCAAAAGAAAAATGATGTACCAAAAATATTTCTCTTCTGCAGTCCTGGATCAATTCAAAAGAGGTGTTTATATCTATAAAGAAATGTACAGAATCCTGATCATCACACCACTCCTTCAGTAGGCAGCAGGCAAGCAACAGAAAAGTAAGAGGGGGAGTGTGGAGGGAGCAACAGAGAGAGAAGGAAATGAGAAAAATATCAATAAGAACATGGCAGATCATGTACAAGGTTATTAGAGCCTTCACTGCTCAATCAGAAGAATGGATTCCTGTTGTTTTTAAGTCTACCCAGAACAATGCTAGCATGGTCATTATGCTAGGTCAAAACCACTCTCAAGGAATTTCAAATAACAACAAGCAGTCAGAAGTGGACTGAGAAGAGAGGTGAAATAAACTAGTATTCAATCCTAGCAAGATTACTAGAAGAACCCTGCTTGCAAAGGGAGCTGCTCAGAGTTCAGTCAGCCAAGGGCCCAAAAGAAATGACCACAGAAAAGAGAAACTATTTACACCTTAGTGATGAGACAGTCTATCCAAATCCATGTGACACCAGATATATCTGTGCTTACCCAGGGATGGAAATCCTCTCCAAGGAATGCTAAATTTCCCTGCAAGATCCTGGTTCTAAAATGAATCCTGGAAGAGAAGGCTGAAACTGGTAGGAGCAGTCACTACCACCTCTCTGCAGATCCAGGGACATGCAACCACCCGGTGGTGCTGGCTGTCCAGCATGGTGATTCAGCTCACACCTCCTCCACCATGGGATGCCTGGAGGGTTGTCTTGAGCATATCCACTGCCCATTTTGGGGGGCAGGGGAAATGGAGTCATGTGAGAGGTATTCTTTTGAATAGTTTTCTCATACATTGATGACCAGGCTGAATAGAACACACAGGAATGAAATAAAAAAGGATGTCTTCCTAGAACAGGGCCATGCAGCTCTAATTCTGTTTAGCAGTCCTGGTCCAAATATAAATGTATTATGAATAAACTAGGAGTCAAAATGATGATTATGGGGGGGGATTAGTAAACACATGAGAAGCCATGAAAAACAGGCAACATCCACACCAAGCATTCTATGTTGATAATGGGAGATGAAGGACAATGTGTGCCAAATATCCACTCTGGACCATGCTTTGTGGTCATAGTCTGATAATATTATCTCATAATCTGTAACAAAGCTTCCATTATGGTGTGGTGTGTTGATAGAAGGTTCTTGTATGTGGAGTCTCCCGGTGTGCATGGTTTTTTTCTAAGTTCACACTGGGTAATGAAAATATACTTTAAAAAATAAAAATAGTGTGGTTTGGAGAAAATCACATTAAGTGTATGATATGCACTCTACTCAGTAGTAAGATGTTGATGCTATTTTTGTCAAGCCCATATTTGGTGTCTTTATAATTAAAAAACCATTTTTAAAATACCTGACAAAATACAAAACTTTTAAAATAACCCTTAAGTCTCTAATAAACTTTGAATATAAATTCTTTCCAAAGAATGAATGCATTACTCAAAAGATAAATACACACTACATGGAAATGTAAGTTATTTAGTCAGCTCCTTTGAAAATTTCAGTCTTGAAACATAAGAGGCCTCAATGATTTCATTTAGAGACCAATGCGATTGGTACAAAAATTTCTGCACAATTTTTAAAAATAAATTAAATAATAGTATCTACACATACTGGGAGCATAATGACAAGCTAGATCCAAATGTTTCTTTCTGATTTTTAATCTTTGAATAAGCCCACTTTTAAATCAGTAATATTGAGGAGATTTTTGTGAATTATTTTATGAATCTGTCCTCTAATGGTAGCCAGCTCTAGTTCTTTCACTGAAAACATTTCTGATTAGTCACATAATTCTTTTAGATTTTCTCATATAGAGAGGGATCCTGACCTGGTTACTCATATGTAAATAACTGCTGTTATGATACATTCTACTTCTACAAAAGCAACTGCAATAAAATGAAAGTTATTCTTAGGGTAAAAAGCAAGGCTGGCAGCTCACAGGAAAACTCCCTCACAACAAATGGTGCACAGTCCCCAATGTCCAACTCTGTCCCAGTTGCATCCAGATGCCCCTGTCCACCACCAAGAGGCAAAAAACATCTACAGTCTGAACAAGGCCACAAAACACAATTCAACTAGTCAGTCCCCAGACATCAGGTGGAGTGGCTCTTAAGGGTCATGGGACATAGGGTCCAGTCTGAGGGAACAGCCATCCATCTTGATGCACCCATGTACACAACATCCAAATTTGAATCACAACAAATGGAAGACTTGAATAGAGAAATAGAAAAATCCAAAACTTCTGTGTGTGACTGTCAACACCCTCTGCTTGCAAAAATATTTTTATAGAAGTTTAAAATTCACACCTGAGTTTACAGCAACTTTGTCTAGTAAACTTTCAAAATAAGCATGTGTAACATCACATTGTCTTGAGAACTTTCAAAATAAGCATGTGTAACATCACAGTGGTATCCCATACATCAGCCTCCACCAACTCCTGGCTTGGTGGTGGTGATACAGTGATTCCAAATTAGGCAAGAGCATCATGAAAATATGACTACTAAATGTAGCCCCTATCTCCCATTGGGTGTATTTCCCCCAAACAACCCTATTTATTTTTATAAATCAATTTTTTACAGACATTATGATAAAGAATTAAACTGAGGTGAAGTGATAAAGAATTCAACTTAGGTGAAGTGTACAATCCCTGGCATTTCCTATAATCACACTGCTCTGTGCTCATCACTTCAATCATTACTAAAGCATTTTCACTATTTTGGTAATGATAAGCAACAAATCCAGACACACAAACACATACAGAATTACCTCCCTTCTCAATCTCTCCATTTCACCTGTTCTACATCACTGGTATTTCTGGCTATTTTTGCAATAATATTTATAGGTGTTTAAGCAGTTTTATTGAGATATATTCCTGTACAATATGGTCTAGCCAAAACATAAAAGATTGTTTTGTTTTTTTTTTTCAAAGCAGTTTATAAATCCTGTAATGTAAAATTGGAAAACAAAAGAGAAAAGAGTTTCAAAGAAATCATAAATTTTAAACGAGAGTGTAAGGGACCTTTTGGTAACCCTGGAGCACCATGGCATTGTCCCACTAGGGATGCCATTCACCACCAAAAACATTGCTCAGCAAGTGGCTTTCTTTGACCGCAGGTTGGGCAGCTGGGTGCTCTTTCTGGCGGCGGCAAAACAGGTGGCTGCTGATGGAATGGCCCATGCCGGGTTTCCACAGGGATCAAGGAGGATGCTGGCAAATTCTGTCTCAGAGGGTATGATTTCTAAAGGACATCCCTGAGGGATAGAGTAGACATGAACACACCACTGGGTGCCCAGGCTCCTGGTGTATGTGTTGATGGGAGGGATCCCTTGGCTCCCTGGGTTCCTGTGGAGCTCCTGACAAAACAATGGTTAACCCTGATGACAGCACCCAGTCCTCCCACTTCCCAAAAATCACCTGAGCAACCAGCTTTGGAGCTGTGCCAGGGAAGCCTGCATGCAATAGGGCCATGGGGACCTGGTATGAAACTCAGTCCAGGAAACCCTCCTGCAGGAAATTTACAGGATCTCCACCCTGACCCTGCTCCTCTCATCCAACCAAGAGAGGCATGTTTCTCAGGCAGTGCTGTGGTTTCTCAGTGGTGGCTGTTGGCTTACTATGCTCCCTAGGGAACTGGGTCACAGACATTCAGGAGGACAGATCTCTCCACAATGTGTCAGAGTTTTCAGGAAAAATGGCTCTGCCAGTCTTGGCTAGTTGTTAAAACTTCCATGGAGGAAAAGAACCTGGAACCTCAGCAATCTGAATACCCTTCTACACCTGGTGGAATGGACACATGATATGAAGTCAAGGATACCATACATACTTTGTGGGACACACAGAAAGCAAATAAAGAGAAAGTGGCAGGAGGAATATTCAAAGATATAATGGGAGGAAACTGCTCAGATGTAATGAAAGATATGTATATGCACAGTCAAGGGACCTGAGAAGCCCATAGTGGAAAATACCACAGAAAACCATTCCTAGTCACATTGGGATCACACAATAAAATGCCATGGAAAAGGAGAGAGTTCTGAAATCTGCTTGAGTAACACAACATGTTTGGTTCAAGTGAGTCCCAATAAGATTAAGCAACAATTTCTCAACAGAAATCAGGAAGAGAGAAATAAAAAAGTAAAAAGGGCAAATTAGTATAAAATATTTCAAGTGTTGATAGAAAAGGATTCATTTCTAATAATATTATATCTAGTGAGACATGCTTTTGAAAAAGAGGGGAAGATTAATATGGCAATCCCATATTAAAACAAACAACAAGTCCTCCAGGAGTCTTTCACTACTTGTGCTGCCCCACAAACACTTTTAAGCAAGTTCTTAACACTGAAAAGAAAGGACACTCAACAATGTGTCAAATTATATGAAAATTTAAGATCTCTGGTAATGTCCACCTTTCTTGTAATTATAAATACCAGTGATAACATAATGGAATTTTGGTATGTAACTACATGTTTTAAAATTTCTAAAATTCAAGTAAATAAAAGTTAAACATATTCTATGGTTTGGGACCTTCTGTGTGTGAAAATATAATACATAAAAATTACAACAAAGAGATGGGTTACAGAAGGGAATAGGAACAGTATACATGTATATGGAGTAATCCTATAATAATAATAATAGTGGTTTATCAATTGTAAAGAAAGTACCACACTAATGTAAAATATTAATGATAAGGAAAACCATGAGTGTGAGGGATTATATGGGAACTCTGTTCATTCTGCATGACTTTTCTGTCAACCATAACAAATATAATTAAAAATAATACTGTTGCTTAGGAAAAAAATACTATGTAATGATAAAGGGGTCAATTAAAGACAAGAACAACAATTAAATATATATATATATATGAACAGTTTTTTATATATATGTACAACAAAACTACAAAATATATGAAGCAAATGTTGACAAATTTGAAGAGAGAAAGAGATAATGGTACATTATTAATAGAAGAATTCAATACACCACAGTCAATAATGTATTGATCCATTAGACAGATGATCAATAAGGAAACAGAGGAATATAAAATAGTAATGATAAGGAAAACAAGTGGAGGCTATATGGAAATTCTTTTCTGCAAGAAGACTTCAGTAATCCAACTACTCTAATAATAAAATGAATATAATGAAAACAGCTATTAGAATCATGGTGAGATTTTTTAAAGGGGAATAATAAACTTTAGAAAAATTGTTTCCTACATATGAGTTTGAGAACTTTCCCAAACTTAATTATTTGTCTGAAAGTATTTTAGGTATTCATGAATGTGGTGTGTCTTAGAATTGTAAATGACCATACTTTATGGTCCTCAGATTTAGAGCAGCAAGGTCATTTCCCACCCAGAGACACACAAAGGAAATATAGGCATGGCCTTTAACAGAAGTCACTAGTAAACACTTTTTAAGCTGCCTCCTCTTAGAGATAGTGGGATGGAAAGGGACATTCTAGGTATGAAGGAAGCAAGAAAAATACATTCAGTAGAGTTTGTTTGGCTTTATGTGAGGTTGAGGATGTTCAACTAACACCTTTTTGGGGGAGGTGTGGTGAGGAAGAAGTGAGAATAGTACTAATTTCCATAATTGATTTTTTTCACTTAGTAAGTTTACAACAATGGGATAATTGAATACACTACAAAGTATTAGTAATCTGACTCTTAAGACACTATGTTTTTAAACTAGGTGTTTAAAAAAACACTCAAAAGCTAGAAGTTTGCTATGATATGGTTCCTATCAAGGTTACCATGGCTAAAAGTTGCTTAAGCGGTAAGATGTTGATAGATGGCAATTTAAAAAGGACAAAGAGAAACAGACCCTTGTTATTTGGACCACATTATAGGCCTCCTCCCATCCAAGGTACTGTTATACATTGTGCTTTCCAAGTTGGAAATATTCAGCCAGAGACCCAGTACCTTACTATCCTGATCCTCCCTCCACCCACTCTCACAAAACTAAACTTGCCAATAACTTGTGCAAGGTTTTATCTCAGTGATTTGTGCCACCAGTTTATTCAAATATTCATTTTCATCAGCCTGAAGTTAAAAAATGCAATGAAATACTGAAATGAAAACCAATTTCCTGGTTTTATAGCCACATTGGAAGAAAAGGTACTTACAAAATAATTGTAGAGGAATTTATTTCATAAGTCTTTAAAAATATTCAAATAGCTTACTGTACCATAACATATGATCCCTCAGTTCACCATCTGGCATAATAAGTCAGAAAAATTAACACTAAAACAACTTTATACTTTGACCTTTTATGTCTTCATGTACATGTGACCTATGTTCACTAAGCTGAGCCTCCTGAAAATAAGTCAAACAAATAATTTATTCTTCAAAAAGGCTGACTTCATTTTTGTTTATAAACTTTTTGTATTGCATCTTACAATGGTATTAACAAAGCCTATTTCTTCCAAAAAAAACAAAACACTATCAGAGCTGGAAACATGAACACACACAATACATCCAAACGAATGGCTTAAGAGAAAAACTAGCAATCATTCGCTGATCATCCTCAAGAGTGGAAACACCAAGGTAAAGGATATAGAAAGAAGAAGGAAAAACATTTAAACCATTTCCAGTAGCAAAGTGTAGGGTAAAATGAAAAATCAGGAAATGTTAACATCTGTTAAGATGTCAACAATAAAATAGATTTTCTTTGGACATGAATTTGATATTTTAAAACTGATACTTAAACGGATATAAAAATCTGCCCTTCATTGACCTGATTCTAGAATGAAGGGTCAGCTTCATTTCCCAAAGAGGAAATCAAAGGAAAACACAGGCATCTGTGGCCCTTTTCCCCACCTCTAGGCATCAGGCCATATTCTGAGTGCCACCACTACCACCCCAGGACCTGAAACCAGCCCAAGCTGGAGAGAGACAGGCCAGAGGCCATATTTCTTTGTCCCGTGGGTGCCCAAGTGATCCCAGAAGGTATTCTCCAAGTCCACCCTGCTCACCCACCAAACCCCAGGGAAGATGAGTAAGCCATCACACTTCTTGTCTGTTTTGGTGGTCTTTGAGTGCCCCCTACAGGCCACTTTTGTAGGGGTACATAACATTGACTCTCTCTGCCCAGGTAACCTTGGGGTGGGTGTGGCCCCATTGCCTGAGGGAGGCCCTTTGTATTCAGTCTTGGTGGGATTTGGGTCTGCTGGTGTTGGAGGATGGGTGGAGCCCTGGTCCTAAGATTCTGTGGCCTGTGGCCAGGGGTGGAGGTCCAAAGTGAGCCTAGCCAGCCAGTCACCACTTCTAAGGCAACAGACAATGAATGAAGCCATCTGGGCTTATGAAACCTGACCTGACACCACCTGAATTCCATCAAGCATCCCCAGTGTTACCACATGGAGAAGAAGAATCACCAAAGTGAACTTCTGTATTCCAAGGAGAATGATGGGGAAGATGGGTAATTGTACACAGCCAATGTTACAAATAATACAAATGTATAAAAGAAAGACACAATTACTATAATACCTGGTGATTTTTTCCATTATACATTTGTTCTCTTGAAACATTGAGAAATAGAAGAAGACTGAGGGCCAAGCTCCTGTATAGATCAATATATAGATATAGATAGCACATGTATTAATTACTTAGAACATTTCAATAATTTGCACATGAGAAAACATTTCCCCATGATCTTCTCATAGAAGTTAGAATGGGGAGATCATACAGCAAGAGTGAATTTTAATTTTGACTTTATACCCTTTTCATAGCATATTCCTGATAAGAATTTTCCATTGTCCTCCAATCCTATTCTTTGAAGACACCCTAAGTGTCTCTGATCAGTCTCTTGGTTTTATTAACTGCTAGATACTTTCATTGAAATTTCTGTAGAAAGGGGACTCTTTACTCTCAGTTATGGTAAAGTTATCTGAGCAGGTTCTCTGATCAGATAATTTGTCAGGTAATATTGGTTTGACTTTGATTTTGTTTATGTGGAATATTTCATAATTTTTATCCCATTCTCTTCCTCCATGTGTAAATCATTTTGGGACAATGGTGACAAAGTATACATCTCTAGATAAACATTATATTTGTTAGACTACTCAACCAGTCTGACAGTCAACAAATAATCATTTTAATAGTACCATTCAAGAAAATTGAAACTGCTCAATTAGAATTTCCAGCTAGCCTTAATGGTGTTAAAAACAATTAAACCCAAATATGAATGGTCGTGGTGCAGGGGGTGAAGATGGCGTTAGTGTAGGAGGGCGCACACTGCAAGCTCCCAAAGCAAGGCGGATTGGGGACGGGGTCCTGCCCGGGGGTCTGTGCTGTGCACGCGTGGAGTGAGAGGCTTGGGACATCTATCTATGCGGATCGGCGGCGTGGACCGAATGGTGGAGATTCGTGAGTTTTGAGGCTGCTGGTGGAGGTTGGCACAAGCGGCTGAGCCCCGCGGTTAGGGAAAATACAAATAAAACGGCCATTTTGAGCCGTGGGCGGGGAAAAAAAGTTTTATTTTCTGGGGATCTGGCTGCCTGGTGCCCCTTGGACCTTGTGTGAACAGAGCAAACGAGCTAACCAGCACGCAGTGAACCGGAGGGGGGATTTTGGTCGGGCAACGCAGCTGATTTCCCTAGCCACCCAGGGATAAGACCCAGGCCGCTGCGGAGCCAGGAGGAAGGGACACTTCCCAAAAAAGGGAGGGTTCGGTTGGAAGACAGGGAAGGGTATTTTATATTTTTAGACATTGATCTGGCTGCCTGCACCACCCCATAGCTTTGGGGAGCAGATAAGCCAACCTGAAGCAGCATTAGGCTGAGAGCAGATGCGAATCTGCACTCAAAATGATTTACTGAGCAGCCCAGTGACGCTGGAGTTCGGCGCCAGAAGGGGCGGAATCCGCCATCTTTAGCACTCCTCACTGACTAATATCAGAGCTTCAGCTAACCTGGGGAGTCTGGAAAGTGGGACGTGCTTGATTAATTTCCACGGGCCCAGCTAGGGTCCCTTCCGTAAGGGGCTTGGTCTAGAGGAGGAATTATTTTAGGTCCTGCATTT